>JAHTLZ010000010.1:71517419-71566339 GCA_023846285.1 Phrynocephalus versicolor
TGATTGATTGATTTTCAGGTGACAGGGAATGAGGCTGGATTCTCCCATATGATCAGTAGCCACAGAGGGCTCTAATTTAAATTTATTTATTTATTTATTTATTTATTTGATTTCTAAACCGCCTATCTAAGCTACAAGACAACTCTGGACAGTGTACAAGAAGTAAACAACAAAAAATAGAAGTAATAACAACTAAGTACACTAATTAGAAGCAAAATAAAAAACAGCGTAAACACTATTCATTGGTAAGAGGCAGGGGCACTATAAATAAATCAGGAAAGGGACATAAACGCTAGAGTTATGAATCAGACTCAGGGAAGGTCTGCTTAAACAGCCAAGTTTTTAGTATGTGTTTAAAATAACCCAGGTAGATGTCTGGGGGGTAAAGAATTCCACAGGCGATGGGCCACCGCTGAGGCAGCCCAGTCCCTGGTTTTTGTTTTCCAGCCTCCTTGGGTATCAGGAGCCTCAACTGCCCTGCATGGGAAGAACAGGTAATTTGAGCAGTTCTGTGTGGTAGAAGGCATTCTGTGAGGACCCAAGGTCCTCAACTGTTCAGGGCTTTGTATGTAATCATCATTACTTTAAGTCATTGTGGAAGCAAACCATAACTAGTGCAGAATGGCCAGTGTTGGGGAGATATGATGATAGCATCTTACTCCAGTTAGTAAGCTGGCCACTGTGTTCTGGACTAGTTGAAGCTTCTGCACTGGCTTCATGGGCAGCCCCACGTAGAGAGCACTGGTGTAGTCTAATCTAGAGATTACTAGTGTATGGACCTGTGCAGTATGGGCCCCAACATTCACGTAGGGATGCAGCTGGGCGATCCACCAAATGTGGAAATGGGTGGAGTGGACCACAAGTGCGACCTGAGACTCCATGGATACCAGCAAGAGGCCCAAGCTGCACACCTCAGGCTTAGCACAATGTGGTCTATTCCGGTTTAAAAGGAATGACTTGCCGAAAGAGGACTGAGGGCTCCCCCACCTACATGGGTAAGAGTACGCTGATCATGGGATCTTGAATGAATGAATTCACAATGTGGGCTGCTCCTGACAGTGGGAAGAATAAGCACTCATGGAAAGGACAACCCGTGTAAGGGATGCAGATGCCACATTCTCCGTGAACTGAAGGGGTTGATTGATAAATGGCCTGAACCCCTGGTGACTGGATCCATAGACTGCCCGCCCATTTGCTCTCAGCCTTCCCTTCCCCTGCCCAACTTAAGCTCTTCTGCCTACTCCTGGGCATTTTCTCATTAAAATGCCCACTCTCTGACAGTTCTCCATGCGATGCCTGGTGATGTTCATCCTGCACTGTGGGTTCTTCACCCTGGTGGATCTAGCCTGGCACAGTTACCTTCTTGGCAGACTGGATCTCTTCTGTAGATTTAGATCGTGCTTTCACTCCTTGCTTCTGAGGGGAACTGGACTGTTCCTATGGAACAGAAAATATGCATCAAATGAGGGAAAGGAGCTCTGCGGAAAGTCATTCTCTTCTAATATAACTCCCATCTTGCTGTAGGAGGTACTTCATAGCGAGGAGATTGCCAGACAAGACTCCTTTCCTCCCACTGGTCGTGTAGCAGTCACTTTAGTATGGCAAGATCTCATACCACAGCAGTCTACGTCTGAATCATAAGAAGTGGGGTAAGTTCACTGGGCCCACCTTGTCTCTTTGACATTGGGATGGAAGGCTGTGCTCAAATGTTTAACACCATGGCCTAACATTGACATCACAGCATCATTCAACAACCAAACAGAACAAATGGACAAACGGACATCAGCAGATGAGCAATACAAAAGTCAAATAGACTATGTACTTGGAGGCAGGAGACAGAGAAGCTATATTTTGTTAGCCAAAACATGACCAAGAGCAAATTGTGGCACTGATCATGAACTATTAATATTCTTCAACATTAGAGGAAAGCTGAAAAAGAGCACTAAAACAATTGCAGTGGCAAAATACAATCCAAACAACATTCCTGGTGAATTTAAAGCCCATGTAAACAAGAGATTTGCATTACTAAACTCATTTGACCATGAGTCAGAAGAACTGTGGACTGAAACCAGAGATATTTATTTATTTATTTATTTATTTATTTATTTATTTATTTATTTTGAGTATTTTACCCCACCCGTCTCCTTGGAAAAGGACTCAAGGCGGTTAACAGTAATGAGGGAGAATATACAGTCCAGTACAAGTATTAAGGAAGAATGCAAAAGGATAATACCTCTAGTAAACAGAAAAGAAAAACCTAGATGGATGATAGAACAAACACTTAAAATTGTAAAAGACAGATAAGAAGCAAAAATAAAGAGCAACAGAAACAGGGTCAGAACCCTAAATGCAGTTATTCAGCGAATGTCATGTAGAGACAAGCGAGCCACTACAACAACCAGTACAAAGAAGCAGATGAGAACAACAAATGGGAAGACATACAAATCTCTTTCAAAACATCCAAATAATGAAGGAAATTTTGATCCTAGATTAGGAATGCTAAGAGACCAAAAGGGAAACTGACCAGGAGAAAATAAAAATAAAATTGGAATGGTATAGGATAACAGACTCCTATGAAGAGAAATCCTATAACAAAGAACCTGCAGTTCTTGAAAGTGAAGTGAAAGCTGCTATGAAAGCAAAAGGAAGAAATAATTCATCAGAGATAGATGGAATACTGATAAAACTTTTTGAAGTCACAGAAACTGAATCTGTCAAAATCTTAACAAGAGTATATCAACAAATATGAGAAACAAAACAATGGACCACAGACTGGAAATGCCCAGTATACATTCCAGTTCCCAAAAAGGAGACACCAAGGAGTGCAGTAACTACAGGACCACGAATTTAATTTCCCATGCAAGTAAAGTGATGCTCATGGCATTGCAGCAAATACTTTTATCTTATATAGCAATGTTGGTGAACCTATGGCATGGGTGCCAAAGGTGGCACTCGGAGCCCTTTCTGTGGGCACCTGACATCACCCCTTCACAGCCACCTGTATTCAGGTTAAATTGCTGTATTGGCGCTTTGCGGCATATTAGTGGGTTTTGAATCGTAGTTTGGGCACTCGGTTTCTAAAAGGTTCACCATCACTGTTATATAGAGTCGGTTCAAGCTGGATTTTGAAAAGGAAGAGGCACTTGAGACCATACTGCAAATATCTGCTGGCTACTGGAGTGCATCAAAGAGTTTCAGTAGAACAGAGGCTCAGAAGAGGACAGAGTCCTAGAAGGGCAGCAACAAAAGAAACAGAATATATCATCAAAAGGATGTATCACTGTAGACCAAGACTAGCATCATTTACACTATTGTATTTCAGATCACCATGTACAGGTGTGAAAGCTGAACAATTAAGAAAGCTGACCGGGGGCGGGGGGGAATTGACTTGTATAAAATGTGGTGCTGGAGAAGATCTTTGTAGATGCCCTAGACTGCCAGAACGATGAACAGGTGGGTCCTAAAAAGTAAAGGTTTTCCCCCACACATGCATGCTAGTCATGTCCGACTCTAGGGGCGGTGCTCATCTCCGTATTCAAGCCAAAGAGCCAATGTTGTGCAAGTCCATGGCCACGTGCCTGGCGTGGCTGCAAGGAAACACTGTGTTACCTTCCCGCTTTTTATGGCAATACCTATTTATCTACTTGCACTGACATGCTTTCAAACTGCTAGGTTGGCAGGAGCTGGGGTTATCAGCAGGAGCTCACTCCGCTGCGTGGCACCCGGGATTCGAACCACTGAGCTGCCGACTTTGCAGCCGACAGTTTTGGGAGGCCTTAGTCCACTGAGCTACCAGATCAGCTCTAATCTGAAAAATCTCAGGGGGGCAAAAATGTTAATTCTGAGGCTATTTTACTATGAGCACATCCTAAAAAGACAGGGTTTTCTGAAAAAAGCAAAAATGCTGGGAAAGTGGCTGGCAGCAGGAAAGGAGGAAGATCAAATACAAGTTAGACTGACTCCCTAAAGGAAGCCATAGGGTCAAGTTTGTAAGACATGAGCAAAGCTGTTAAGATTGGGACATTCTGGAGATCACTCATTCATGGGATCACCATGTGTCAAGGGTGACTTGACAGCACTTAACAACAGCCTCTATAGTACCACCATCAAGAAAAGCAAGATATTAACTTGTCAATTAATAACTTGCCAAATCCTCGAATCCAACCAGTACTTGTAAGTGGTAGGGTGGATGGGGAATAAAATTAGAATTTAACTTTGTACAGCATTTCTACAAGTAAATGGACTGGGAATTGCAGGAGATGTAATCTAAGAGGTATTCCCCTCTCCCAATAAACCCCTGAGTCAGCCTTGATATTGTGCCCATGACATTAAATCTTCATCCTAATTTTTTTTTAAGTTGGCTTTTACATGTTACAGTTGTTGTTGCTAGATCACTGGTTCCCAATCTTGGGTAACCCAGGTGTTCTTGGACTGCAATTCCCAGAAGCCTTCTCCACCCGCTGAGTTGGTCAGGGGGTTCTGATAGTTGCAGTCTAGGAATAGGTTTACCCAAGACCGCTGTCCTAGGTTGCATACTCCATTTTAGAGGAGCTGAGCCTCTACAACAGGGAGGGGAACATGTGGGCCTCTAGATACGGCTGGACAGTGACTCCCAACACTATCGAGCAATACATAATATGACAGATTATGGGCGTTGCAATCCAACATTTGGAACTTGTGTCCTGGAGAGTCATCTACTGTATAATGGTAGGGTAGCAGTTGCAATTCATGGAGTCTCTGGGAAAAGAGCAGCCTAAAATTTCACCTGAAATGTAATTTTGGCTCTCCCCACCATCGCATGTTTCTTGCAGTACCTTTGAGTTCAGCTCCATGGCTCCTTCCTGATTAGTACGTTTGCCCAGAAGGAAGATGCTGCAAGGGAGATACACAACATCTGAGAAACCAGCTTTCTACCTCAATCGCGCCTCCCCAACCTCCTTCTTTCTTTGGATGCAGGACCCACCCAAAGGCGAACACCTATCTAAGAGCAACTTGCGAACAGCAATTGTCAATGCCCAATAAGATGTCCATTTTAACCACCTTTTGTAGTTTTGAGGACTGGAGAAGATCACAATTCCACAAAAACCAAACAAATGCTAGCCTGCCTATGTATCTGCAGGATGTTTGCCTGTCTCTTGCAACAAATGAGAAATGGCAGCATGTTTTTGCAGTGAACGCAAGGTGGCTACTGTCTCATCAGTGTACTTTTTTTTTTGCTGCTTCCTGAACAGCAAGGCTTCTGTACTAAAAGATAAGGCAACAATGCCTATGATCCCCTTAAATATTCATTAGCCTCCCTTCGTGTGCCTGTTTGTGCTGGCCCTGTCTTACATGCTGACGTGCATCTTTTAGCTGTCATTTCCACTTGGACCTTTTGCCGACATAAGAGCAGCTTAATTCATGCGTTTAGCTTGTGATTTCGTTATGCTTGGGAATATCACCGTGAACTGCGTTTTTTTTCTCTCCCTCACCACCCTGTTCCTTTCCTTTTGATCTGAATGTTGCATTAGTAAAAAAAAAAGTATTTCTTTAAAATATTAACTTGGCTGGTAATTGAATCCCTCTTCAATATTCCTGATGGCAACATTTTTCATCTCATTTAAGGACAGCACATTGCCTTCCAGGGCCCAGGGCATGTTGAGTAAAATTCAAAGCTCTGTCTACCAGCAGCGAAGACTGGCTGGGTGACTTAACCTCAGATCTTCACATTAGAGCAGGGGTGTCCAGACTTTGGCCCTCCAGATGTTTTAGACCACAAATCCCAGAATTCCAAACCTGTATTGCCAATGACAAAGGACTGTGGGAGTTGTGGTCCAAAGCATTTGGAGGGCCGAAGTTTGGACACCACAGCATTAGAGTATTAGCTATCTGAGGCAAGCGATTCACCCTGCCTAATGATAAACCAATCTGTTGTTGTCATCATCGTTGTTGTCATTTTTGTCTTCCTCCCTCCCTCCTCTTCCTCCTTTTAGTTCTGCAGACCTGGAAGGGTCCCTATGGATCATTGAGTTCAATACCTGTTAAGGCCAAGTGGGGGAATCGAACTTCTCACCTCTGACTCTATAGCCAGAGACTTAAACTACTGAGCTATCCACCAGTTACCTCCTACCAATTGAAGCAGGGATTCCTTCCCCAATCTTCCAGGGTGTGCGTGTGTCTTTCCCACCCCTGCCTCTGTGGCCCTTCTTCTCATGGTTACCAGCTGCCCACTGCTGAGCGCTACCCTCTTTGCAGCAACCAAGGGCCCCTTCTACCTGTTCAGCTTGGAAACCCAGTAGCTCCTTGTCGCTGAAGAAGGGCACGGATCAGGGAGCTGCCTGGTCCACTGATGATGACCCTGCTGTTATGTGGACTCACACAAAACAGCAAAGCAGGGAGAAAGAGGGGTGCCAGGGGGTGCAGTAAGTTGAAGCCTGGCAGGATCCTGGCATTTTTTTTTTTAAATAGCCAGTCTGTACATCCTGCTACTTGAGCAGCTACCTCACTTTTCATAATGCAGTTTATAGAAAAATCCCTGCAAAAATCCTGCTTCTCTGCTTTCCTACCAGATCCCTGTCACACTGATCACTAAGCTGTCAGTGGAAATCTCCTCCTCTTCCTCCACAAAACAAGTCATCTCCCCACACCATGGCCAGAGCCATCACCTTCAGAGCCCCTTGGCCCTAACCTGGAAAGGTGTTTTCAGCTCAGGTTGATGATAGCAAGAATACTTCCTGGCAAACTTTTTCTAGGATAACTACTCTGCCATTTCCCCCGACCTTTGCAGCAGGACCTCATAACGTCCTCCTCTACCTGTCCACTAGCAAACTGGGCATGTTTTCTCACTGGCACAATCTTGTCTCAAGAGGAGGAGGTGTCAAGAACATCTGCCCTGGGATGTCTTTTATTTTCTAGTTCAGGGGAGAGACAACCCCCCTAGGAGTGTCTGGCTTCTCTCCTTTATGGAAAGTCGCTGGAATGGCTCAGGACGAGAGCAACCACTTCCCCCTCTTGAAAAAGCAACGGGAATCCCTCTTCCTTTCCATTTCCATAGAGCCCCCACAGAGGTGAGGAGGGAGCGATCCAGCACACTTGCTCGCCCCAAACACCCAGCTACAAGCCAGTAGGGTTTTTCGAAGATGTCCCTCACGGTGGGAAGGGTGGGGGAAGGGAGAATTGCTCTGCCACCCAGAAGCCCGGCCCTTGGAGGATCATCTCCGTGGTACTACTAATAGAGCTGAGGCTGTATCTTTACACGGAGCCTCTCCCCACCTTATCCCACCCCATCGGTGGCTCGGGGAGGGGGGGACCAATCTTGTCTACAAGAGGGTATTTCTCTCTTCCTTTAGGCACCCTTCCTTCCCAACACAGAAGTCGTGTCAGGACTGCTCGTCAGAATGCCCCCCTCCCCAGTTAGGGCACATCAAGCTCCACTTCCGAAGGCAGAATCTGGGACGGCTATACTTGCTCTGGTTGCCCAAGGTCTGCTTGCAGAAAGGGTCCCGAGTTTAGGATCGCCCCACAGACGGGACCTCCCGTCAAGGGTGGGAGTTACAGGACAGGGGGGTCCCTCCGAGCAAACCCCAGCAGGGGAATCCGAAACCCTCCTCCGGGGCTGAAAGTGGCCCCTGCTGGTGGGGTGGGGGGGCACACAAGGCCTCCCGCGCCCCGTCTCAGTACCGTAGCGTCCCCTAGTGTTTATCAATCCGCTCGCCTCCGTCACCCCAAAGACAAGCACAGCGCCCCCCTCGCAAGGCTTGGCCAAGGAGGTGAGCGCAATAAGACGCCCCCTCCCACACATACACATCGTGAATGGAGGGACCCATGAATGAATGAATGAATGAATGACCCCTCCTCCTTCAACGTAGGCACGAGGACTCCTGCGGGTTGCCTCCCCCACCCACCCACCCACCCACCCACACTCCCGAAGGCCAGCTCGACCTGGCTCGATGCCTACCTGGCGGCTTCCCACCTGGCTGCTGCCTGTCGCTGCGGCGGGCGGGCGGGGGGCTCCTGCCGTCCGAAATCGCAGCCTGGCACTGTTGCTGCTTCTCTCCCTCCCTCCCTTCCCCTAGTCTCCACCCAAGCCGCCGCCGCCGCCGCCACCTCCCCGCTCTCATTCAGGTGGCGAGGGGCCGGCACTTGCGGCCAAGGGCAGCCAATGAGGAAGCCACCGCCACCGCCACCGCCACCAGCACCTCCTTCTCCTTCTCTTCCTCCTCCTCCCCTGCCTTGCTTAGCATGCCAGGCGGCGGCTCCGGCGCTGCCTGGAGCCGCACTGGCATTTGAGTCGTGATGATGAGGCTGAACCGGACGGAGGTGGTTCTTCCTCGCTTTTAGAGATGCCGAAGGACCCTTTTCGTTCTCCTCCTCCTCCTCCTCCTCCTCAAGGCAGAGGGGGTTGACTCGCAAAAGCTTAATAGATGCCCTAAACGGGACCAGGAGGCTGGCTCGCCTCTGGAGAGTGGAAGCAAACCCATCAGCCAGAACTCTGGAGTCTCTGTCTCCAATATATATCTCACACCACCTTAAAAAAAAAGTTATTGCATTTGCCTTTCCTCAGAGCACACACTTGCTCCACTCTTGTTTCATGGGGAAGAGGGAAGAGGTCTCACCAGGCAGATCCATAGTAGAAATCCTGCTGTGGGCTTGCGGATTGAGGCAGCGATGAATCCGGGCCACACTTAACCCGATGGATCTGCATAAATCCAATTTCCCCTCGGGTGATTTTGAATGGCTCACATTCTTGGAACATGATCCATCTCACAGGGTGATTATAGAAACAAAGTAGGGAGGAGCAAGAGAACAGCTATGTATGCTATCTTGGGTTTCCTAAAGGAAAGGTGGGCTATATAGGTGCAATGGATTGATAAACAACCCTTTGCACCTATATAGCCTGGGAACCCCTGGGAAAAAGCTAGGCTCCTAGAGATTAAATGGTCTAAATCCCAGCAACTGCTGCCTCACAGCTAAACCAATTTTCCCTGGCTCAAAAGTAACCACATCCTAGCAGACCAAAATGTGCATGGAGAATTGGTTAGGCTGCTTGAGGATCAGCAGCAGATGGGTGTCAAATTCAGGACATTAAAACCTATCCTAAAGCTAGACACCTTATTTTGGCATCTGAGCCCCCCCCAAAAAAATCTACTTTTCTCTTACTTGATAGTTAAAAATAAATTACCTTTTGCACCCTGAATCTTCTGCCTCACTCTGCCCAATGGCAGGATTTGGCTCAGGATGACGGGCAGCCCACAACATGAGAAAATGTCGATCCCCAAACAGTTTTGTCCTCACAGTTCTTGAACCTCACTGCCTGCATGGACAGACACGTCCCTGATCTTCTCATACTCTCCACCACCAGCAGTAAATTCACAGACTCAGAGAGACGGCAGGACTTGATCCACAGTGTATCTTACATTTTACAAAGACTGAAAATTACAAACTATATACAGGGCAGGCATCATCATTACTAGCCACAGGGGTGTGGGTTGCCATTGCAGCAGTCACGGGCAGTTGTTTTACAACACAAAGCAACACCATACAATACTCTGGTTCAGCAGATGAGCAGCACTGGTCGTATTCTGCCCTGCCAGCATGGGCAGTGTCAAGAGGGACTGGGGGCGGGGGCAGGGAGAGATCTCTGAAACACTGGGAGAACTCGTGTCCATTCCTGGAAGACCGATGGCAGGGGGACAAGGAAGTGATTGTTCCCTAGAGAGGAATGTGATCCCTTGCTGGGGCCTGAGATGTCCTTAAACCAGAAGAGAAGTCTTGTGCAAGGCAAGTCATGACAGCCTAACAGACAACAAACAGAAATGATCTTGCCTCCATGCAAGGACCAATCTTTTTTTTAGGGACTACAACTCTCAGGATTCCCCCAAGCCTGTGTGGATGGGGGTTCTGCGGATTGGGGCCCCAAAAATAACTTTCCAAATCTCTGCCAAGGGATATGGCAGACTGTGAAGACCTCTTAAAAAGAGTCCAGATGGAGGCAGGCTCTTTGGGGAGATCACATGGCTGAAGGTTTCCCAGCGGTACCCGGTGCTGATGATGGACTGTATGCTGGCATGTTTGAAAGTGGAGCATCCTGGGATTGTGGTGACTGTTCCTGGAACTGGCACTGAGATGAGATGGCAGAATCTGCAGCTGGGACCTCAGATGTACATTTCTTCCCCGGGTCAAGGCTGGGTGAAGAATGGTTGGGGTCACAGTTATCATCTTGTTCAGGCACCTGGAGGAAGTCTGGCAGTACTAGATTCTCTTTGGACAAGAGCCCACGTTGGTCATTGACTCTGGTGCTCTGGACCCGGTTCAGGAGGTCCACTAGACCTGTGAGTGGAGGGGGAAAGAAGTCATTCACTGTAGATCTGGTGACCTTATTTGAAAGCTTTTTCCTCCCACTGTTCTTCCTCACCATACAAATGTCAGACTCAGCTTTGTTCTTTCTATATTTTCTATTGCTCTAGCATTATGACGCATTTGTCTGCACAACAAACTTATATAAGTTTTATATCTCTTTAATGCTCATGGCCCCCTGATGAGAGGTCTTGATAGGAATGCTACCAATTCTGTTTTTGAGATCCTTTGGTCTCTGCAAAGGAGGACCCAGCATTCTCAGACTTTATTAGGGAAATGGAGCTACTATGAGAATCAATTTAATGCTGCACCCCTATACACAAATTCATCACAAATCTCCCTGACTGCAATGAGCAGGCCCACCTATGGATATGTTATTTAAGTAGTGTTCTAACTAGGCTTGCAAGAATACAAGCTCTCTAAGACTTTTCTGTAGCCATGGGATAAGGAGCTATTTTTGCCCATCTATTGGCCCATTTGTTTAGCTTTGTTCTCTTTGTTCTACGTAGCAATTGGGAGATAATTTCCCTCTGCCATTCAGTTTTCTCCTTCTACATTTATTTCTGCCTCTATGCCTTCTGCCACCCACTTGTCAACAGCAAATTAAGAGGCTGGAGCAGCAGCAGGCAACCGCTCTGTAGGCAACCGCAGTGACAGGAGCAGTTCCTCCAGTATGTATCATCATAGGCCATGATGAACCTACTTAAACTTCTAGCTTATCCAGACTAACTGTATATATTAGTTCAACAAGTACCACTGGAACAACAGCACAGTGGCAGCATTTGGATGTAACGGATGGGAGTGATAGCATAGGTCATTTTGTGATGCAAAGACTGTTGCATTACTGTTTCTGTACTGTAAACAAAATATCAAAATATCAAAATAAAATAAAAATACCCCCACCACTAAACGAAAGAGCCATGTAAGGACATGTGCTTATTCACTTGGTGAAAAAAGGGGCACCCAGAGACTGAAATACTGTAAAAGAACTTAGAAGCACTTGATGTTAGCTGGATTATACCCAACTCTAATTTGCAGGTACTAATATTTGCAGGAATAAATCTGAAAAAGTATGCAGTTTAGAGAAGTTATCTCCCTACAGAAGGGATGGGTAACATGCAGCCTGAAAGTCATATTTGTCCTCACAAGGGTACACGGGCAGCCCCCATGGTCACTTGACAGCCCACTCATTGTTTAAAAAATGTTTTAATCATAAAAGGCACTATTTTCACACTCTGCTGCCTAGATGCCCTGAGCACATCAGATCTCGCCTGATCTTGGAAGCTAAGCAGGGTCAGGCCTGGCTAGCACTTGGATGGGAGACCACCAGGGGAATACCAGGTGCTGTAGGTGCCTGGACTAGGAACTGACAAGCCACTCCAGTACTCCTGCCAAGAAAACTCCATGGACATGGAGTCACAAAGAGTCAGTCACAACTGTAATGACACAACACACACACACAACACACATTTTCATACTGGGGGTTTCCAGGAGTGACAGGTTTTATATTGGTAAAAAGGTGTATGTGTGTGTGTCCAACACTTCCCCCACCCTCAAACCCTTTCCTAGATGAACCCACAGTGCCTGACTGGGCACTTCCTGATTCTGCTTGGTTTTTAATGGCCCAAAATTGTGATCTTGGGGCACCAGCAGCAAGAGCTAGGGGCAATAATGTTGCCTTGTTCTCACAAACCTTCCCTGAGGCAAGTGGCTTTCCTTCCAATTGGTAATCAGATTCCCCTGGATTTCTGTATCCATGTGGGCTCCCAGTAATATTGCTAATTACTTACCTTCCAAGTCATACGTGCACCATTTCTCATTACTTTTAGAAGGCCTGGCAAAGGAGCAGGACATCTCGGGGAGTGGTTCAGTCTCTGCCTCTGTAGAACTGTCATCCTACAATCACAGTGGGAGAAGGCATGGTCCAAGTCAGAGCCTAGGTGAGCACTACAGCCTGTGCTTAGCATCCAGAAACCCCAATTTTCCTTGTCAATGTTCTCTTTACCCTTTAAAAAAAGAGATGCCAATCATACAGACATGTGATTAACCTTCCTGCCCACACCCTGCAAAGTGAGACGCAGTACTGTCTAGAAACAACTTTACCACTTCCTTGCCAATGGCTCACCTCACAATGCTCACGAGAGGGGCTTGCTGCAACATTTCCAACAGCAGCAGGTTTAATCTCTGCAAGAAAAAAAACATGGACTTTAAATCCTGGAGAAGCAGGCAGCAGAGAAGCAGGCATGGAACCCTGACAACATTGGGACAATAGTTGGGACCAAGGACCTGGAGGAAACTCCCTGAGATGGGTCCGTTTGCAATTAAGTGTTGACAGCCCATGTGTCTTCCAAAACGGCTGATTTGCAAAATGCAGAAGCTGAAAAAACTCGTGCCGGGAGAACAAGCAGGTGTCTTATATTAGAAAGCTTCCCTTCTGAATAAAGAGCGGATTGTCTTGTGGAGTTTGAGTTTGAGGCCATGGATATGACAATAAAACATGCTAGATGCCCTAAGCAAATCCGATCTCGCCTGATTTTGAAAGCTAAGCAGGGTCGCCCCTGGTTAGTATTTGGATGGGAGACCACCAGGGAATACCAGCAGCTGTAGGTGCCTGGAGTAGGAACTGGCAAACCACTCCAGTATTCCTGCCAAGAAAACTCCATGGACATGGAGTCATGCAGAGTTGGTCACGACTGTAACGACACAACACACACACACACAGGGGATAAATTAGGAAGAGGAAAGAGGGTGGGAAAGCCCAAAGAACATGGAGTAACTTTGCTTGAAGGGATTCAATTCAGAACGTGCTGATCCATATCTCAATGGATAATGCTAGGGAACAGAAGCAAATACTGTACCCTATCCTACCTGCATCTCGATAAGTTATGGGTAAGAAATAGGAGGGAGCAAGAGAAGCAGAACTGCCAGCTTTACTCTGACAAGCTCCCGTATTTCTGCTAGTGGTTTAACAACAGCATACTCAACATTCCAATTATTCCCCCCCACCCCCAATACAGCCGGCTTCCTCTGGAATAAATCTTTCCCGGGGTTAATGTCAGCTCATCAAAATACTGATAAAGAAAAAAAGAGCTCTACCAGAAAAAAAGTTGCATGTCTCTTAAATGCAAAACCGGCCCTGCAGAACATCTGGTGGGACTTTTCTCCATAGAACAGTGTTGGCAAATCTATGCACGGGTGCCAAAGGTGGCACTGGGAGCCCTTTCTGTGGGCACCCAATGCCACCCCTTCACAGCCACCTGTATTCAGGCTGTATTGGCACTTTGCGAAAAATTAGTGGGTTTGGGTCCTCGGTCTCTAAAAGGTTTGCCATCACCACCATAGAAGCTTTGCTCAGTAAGGCCAATATTCCAGTGTCTGATGGCAGGAATACCTAGGAGTTAGAAGCCACTTTCTTTACGAACCAAAGTGGGCTGCTTATGACAATCACCTTCTCTTGACTGGTTCACCATAAGCAGCAGCTGCACTTTTGGACATCATTCTCCAAGCAGCAACCGAATAGGTATATAGCAGAAGGGCTTGCCACATTTCACCCACTGAATGAATAAGAAGATGCCTCCACCAGAAGTGACATGGGGAAAAACAGTTTTGAAAAGCAAGACATCCTATGCATTGCCCTCTTTTTTCACTCCTAGGATCCACACAGTAATTATTTACCAACTTAGAGAGCAGCCTTTGCCTCCTATGGGATGAAATCTATGAATAAGTTGCAACCAGAGTAAGCCCACTGAATCAGTGGGGTTCTGGTGAGTCAGCGTCTCCAGAAGTCCCACTGATTCGGTAGGCCTATTCTGTGAGCTGCTTCTAGACTTCGGCCATTGTGCAGTGCTAAGCAGTTCACCAGCAGTCGGTCTTGGGGGTGGGGGTGGGGGTGGGAATATACATGACCAAGCAGCCAGGAGTGACTGTGTGAGTCTCTGAGTTCCACATACCTGCATCCGACTCCAGCACAAGATTCTGAGCAGCAACAGTGGTCACTTTCTCTTCCATATTCAGAGTGTGGGGTTCCCCAGACTGCAAATTGTAGAGACAGAGGTGAAGGACAGTCATAAAGGAAGGGTTTTGTTCTAATCAGGATGGGTGGGCATGCATGCTGCTAGAAATAGGCAGTTTCTGAACAAGAAGGTAAGCAGAAATAGCTGCATACTAAAGCCCACCAAAGCCAAAACCAAAAGAAATACCAACAATTGACTCTGGGGGATCACAAAGCCCCCATCTAGCTCAGGGAGGTTCTGGATCTGGGTATGACTTCTGTTCAGCTGGAATGGAACCAGCGCTTTAAAAAAATTGGCTTTTTGGACCAATACACCCATGCTGACTGGGAGACTCTGGGAGCAGTAGTCCGGGCAGCCAATTTTTCCCCGACTTGTCTCTTAATTCTCACTCTGTCTCAACAAGGAGGGAAAACGTCTCATATTAAGCAAGCAGAACTCCAAGGGCTGCTTGGAACAATGTTAAGAGGCACGTGTAAACCAGCAGCTGGCGTGCCTGCAGACCCAGCATTAAGTGGGATCTTCAATTATGCGTGCCATTTTATTACTGCCAAGACCACACTCACCCGCCGGACTAGCACTTGTGTAACATCCAGGCCATACTTCTCCAAAACGGGCTGCAGTGCTTCTTGCAAGTTCTTAGTAGATTTTGCCAGAATACGCACTTTCTTATTGATGGGCGTGATTTCCAGTCTGCAAGGAGAAAAGACACAAGGAATACTGTATATCCAGTGGGCATAATACACTCTATGTATGGTGCTGTCATCTGGCCAGCGTAGCACTCTCTACTGATCTGCTCCAGATGAAGAATAGTAGAGTGCCCTCTTCCCTTTGGACTGTGTCAGTGAACTGCAGCTTTTAATTACGAGTTCTCCTTTTCAACCCACGGGCAAGAACAGAGAAACCACAAACAGAGGGGGAGCAGCACAGAAACCTGCCAGCCTGGCAGTCTCTTATATTGGGCATGTAAATGAATCACAGCAAAAGGGGCAATGTGAGGCAAGAGGATTACTCATCCAGATCATCTGCAGAGAGACTCAAAGAAATGAGTGAAGGGAGGTTCACATTTCTTTGTGGTTTTGGCATATGACAGACAAGAGTTTGTCTGAGGACTGTGTGTCATGGCTTGTGGGCATATTGGATTAGATAGCAACACTGCAACATCTACAAGATAGGGAAGGGGATGGCAGCAGCAATAGCATCTTCAAGAAAAACGCTGATAACTGAGGTCTCACAACAAGCTACTTGCTTGCAACCCCTAAGTCCACAGATGCAAGCCTCAATATGAAATTGGATCATGGGAGGCTCAAAAACCAACTCTAGAGCAATCAATGGAACAACATCCAGGGCCCAGGACAGCCAAAAAGACAGACAGGGGGCGGGGTTAATTGCTCCTTTTCTTCATACAAAGAAAGGGTGCTCTCCTGCATCAGGGAATCCCATTTCTGCCCAGTGGTTTCAGGATATGGAGCAAGAGGGGCATTCTGGAGACACACTTACTCAAAGCTGATCCTGGTCTCCAGCTTCACCTCCTGGTCCATCAGGATTAAACTCTCCTGATTCAGTGCCAATGGTTTCTGTAAAAAGCCAGGAAAAGAAGACATACTGATGCAAAAGGGGAGAAAACAAACACAGAACCGAGATTTTATTGGTGTTTTATTGGCAGCCTCACAAATTACATGTGTGTAACTTGATTGACTGGGAGGGACTTTTTGGGCTAGGGTGATTATTTATCCTGCACTAACCAATAGTTCATTTCAGCCTCTGAATTCTCTGTTTTCCGTCTCTTACATCTGTTGGAGGTGGTTGTTTGCTGTTGATCTGTTCAGCTGATTGCTAAGTGTACGAGCAGCAAAGAAAGCAGCATATACAAATCTGCAACTTGAAGTTACTATAAGTTAATAAATTTTTTTTATTCCTACAACTGTCTCAGAGTAAGTTACTGAGACTTTAAGTGCCAGTTAATGAGCAAAGGTGTATTATCTGGACAACTTGTAGCTATTTTCCCATCTGTGGGTCTCTGTACTTCTACTGCAGCGGTTCCCAACTGTTTTACATTTGTGTACACTTTGAGTGCCCATTTCCATAAATTGTACTCCCACCATTCACTAAAGAAAGCAAAGCAGCAGACACATCTCCATTTCTTATGTTGGGTCACCTCACTCCCAATCCTTAGGCTTAAACCCATTAAGCCCTGAACATCCATTGAAGTAACTAACACAGCCCAGCCCACAGAAGCCATAATCTTGCCCCACCAGCTCTTCTTCACTTTCATGCCAATCCCACCCACCCCATTCCGTGAGGGGGGTCCCATTCTTAGTAATCACCCCCCGGGTGGGGTCTCAACCCCACATAGCCCCAACCACTCAGGCAGACTGCAGGAACCAGAGGCAAGAATGGATCGTGTGGTGGAGCCAGCTTCCCTTCCACTACCAAGCCTTGATACCAAAGAGAAGGAGGAGAGGCCTGGGACCAACAAAGTTCCAGACACTGCAACAGCCACCTCCGTCTACTGACTCCAGGCTCCCCTGCCTCCAATCCCAAAGCACCTCCAAACCCACCTGATGCTCTGCTTGGTGGGGCGTCTTCAAGAATCGCAACCTGAGACTCACCAGCATCGGTGACCCAGGTGTTCTTGGGATGGATCTCCCAGAAACCCCAGCCAGCACAGCTGGGTGGGGAGAAGCTTCTTTTAGTTGTAGTACAAGAGCATCCAAGATTGGGAACTAGTGCCCAACCTAAGCTAAAGGCTGACAAGTTTGCTGCAGTTCCTACTCACAGCCACAGAATGCAAAGGCAGCCCAGCCAATCCTACCTCAAAGTGTCAACTAAACCCACCTCTCGGCTATCAAACAGCAGCCAATCAATGAAGAAAATAAAGTCAAGAGGAGATGGAACAGACCTGCCTGTTGAGAGCTGTGAAGGGTTACAGATGCTTGGGGGGAAGGTGACCTACACAGTTTGTAAGAATGCCAATCTAGAATGTATAATTCCATTCCACCTACTCCACTTCCCTCGGCCTTTTCCTGCTCTCTCTGGGCGCTTTTACATGACCTCTAAGATCCGCTGGCAACTTAAATTCGGACCAGAGATCTTGGGGGTTTGTCACTCTTCCTGTGTTCCCACCCCTCCGCACTCCCTTGCTCCTGTCTGTGAGGGGAGGGAGAAAAAAGGGAGGAAAAATGCAGGCTCACCTCCATCTGCCAGGTCGCAGCCCCCGGAGCAAGCATTCCAGTCTCTTAAGGTCTCTTAAAGGGGCAGGGGGCAAAAAAACAAAAACCCAAAAACCGAAGGCGAGGACAGCCCGGTACTCACTGCTTTGCAATACCCATCAGAACTTTTTCACCTTTGGGGACCAGGTACTTGGAAAATGTGCTCGGGTGCACTTAGGTGGGCGTGGTCACACTTAATTTTCTTTAAAGTCCAGAGCTGGACATCTGGGAGCCCTTTGCCTCGGATTTTTAGGGGTCTCTCTCCCTCCCTCTCTTTCTTCATACTTCAGGTTGGGGGCAACTGGTTCTATTGCAGAGCCAAAGGGATTTTAGCAGAAATTAAAATACCTGCAACATAGATGTTCATCCATTTGCAACTGATAATGTATGAAGTTATTGACAAGCTACAGAATGAGGCCACATGGACATGAGTATTTCAGCTGAAATGTATTAAAGATACAAGACAGCTTTTATAATCTTAGAACTAGAGAGCTGGTCACTATCTAGACCTATGGCCCATCAAATCCAGGCCCTGTTGACAAGGCCAAGTGGGGAACTGAACTCCCTCACATCTGGCTCTGCAGCCAGAGACTTGAACCACTTTCCAGGACCAGGTGAAGCCATTCTTCAGTCTGAAATACAATAACAGGCAGCATTCCCGGCTCAAGTCAGGAACCAGTCGAGATATTTTGGCACCTGAGGCAAGCAATGCCATAAATCTCTCTCCACTTCCCTGGCAATAGAAATATTGTAACAATAAATCAAAAACCAGCTGTTTGCTGCCCTTTCACAATACCCTAAACAACTGCTTGATGTAGCCACGTCACTCTGTCTAAAGGCAGCAATCCCCTGCAGGGACTTATTTTACTTTACACTTGTTGCATTCATTCGACGGCATATAAATCATCTCTCAGCATAAATGCATGCAAATGATATTTTCCAAGCACTGCACATTATGTACCATTGCAAGATCTTTAGCTTCCAGCAATCCACATAATATCACCTCAATGCTCACCGAAAGGTCAAGATTCCGTTTTCTGGAGTATGTCACACTTTTAGTTTTCCTGGGACTTTTTTCCTTGGAAATTTTGGAATATATTTCTTTGTACTTGTGCATTTGGATGGAAGTGATAATTCTGTATCAATAGAACGAGTTAGTAGGACAAGGTTGCACCAACTCCGACCTACAGGCTGTGTGGGGCACTTGACATTGGACTGTGCCACCCTGCCACCCACTGTCTCTGCAGTCTAGTGATGGAGAATAGTTCCAATGAAAGGTGCAAGTGAATAAATATTTAATTTTTTAGATAAAGGTATTTTTAAATATTTAAGGAACAGGGGACTTAACCAGGTATTTGAAGAGGTAGACTTATTTCTTCTTATTCTGCATAATATTCTGTTTTCTGTGGCTTATACATCAGTAGGGGTATATAGAATTGAGCTGCACTATAGCATATACGTTTGGCAGCTGTTGCATGAGGACAATGGTGCAGCCCTAAATTCTGGAAGTAGAGCTGCTTGTTATGACAGTCCCCATAGCCACCCCACCCCATTAGAAGAGTCCAACTATGCAACCTGCCAGATTGGTGCCTATCAAAAACAGAGGCTAAGCTCTTTTTAAAAGCTAACGACTCTAAAATTACCTACAACTCCTCAAGATCAATCCAGCCTCAAACATCTTGTAAAGCAAGAGAAAGCCCATTTGTTTCGCAGCCTACTGAAAGCACTGCAGCTAAGCTCCGAGAAAACAAGGAACCCTAACCAGTTTGGCAGATAATGTCATATATTCCCTGCTACTTCAAAAGCCCCCTGCTTCTAACTGCAAGAGTCCTGGATCCACTAATGGGGTGGTTCCCAACTTGGGGGTCGGGACCCCATTGGGGGGGTCAAACGACCATTTCACAGGGGGCGTCATGAGCCAGTGAAGAAAAAGGCACAAACGGCTTGGGACTGGAGAAGGAGGGGAGGAAGAAGGGAGAAGAGTGAGTTACAGCTTGATAGGTTGGAGGGGATGTCAGTCAATGGCACTGGAGGCTGTGATTGGCTGAGGGTGCCTGTAGACTGGGGAAGTTCTCTATGGCAGTGGCCTGCCAAAGGGGGCTGGTGGCCTCTTCCAAGCATGGCAAGGGGGACACCACAACATGAGGAACTGTATTAGAGGGTCGTGGCATTAGGAAGGTTGGGAACCACTGCACTAACATGTTTCATGTTCACTATCTCAGCAAACCTTGAAACTACTGAACACTAGAACACAGGCCAGCGTTGGTGGCTTGCCTATAGTGAATTTTAAGCCATAGCGGATTTTCTATGGAGTGGAATTTCTACTGAGAACATCTCAATTTTCCATTTCAGATGTGAAGCTAGGGGGCCACAAGCAGATAGGTAATTCCCTGCCCCCCCCAAAAAAAATTGGCAAATATCCCAATTTCGGTTTTATTGATTCCTCAGAGCAGCTTTCCTTGCTCTTACATTCCCACCATGGTAATTTTTTTCCAAGAATCCTTCCTTTCTTCTGTAACCACTGGAGGCCTACCTTTTCATTCCCCACGAGGTAAATCTTAACATCGGGCAGGTGGAGGCCCCGGCGCTGGCAAATGCCAGCCAACATGTCCTGGACAGAAAGACCAGGCCGCACTGGAGCCAGAGAGGCCGTTCCATCAGGCAGATAAACACAGCAGTATTTGATGGGCGGGTTCTGCACATCAGATTCTGACCCAGTCAGGCTCCTCCGATGGTTCTGGAGGAGAAAAGAGAATGTAACACATCCAGCATTGCTAGTCAATACAAATATCTAGCATGCAGCTGAGCTTTAATATCCTTTTGAAGACAAAGTAAGCATGTGTTGACAACACAGATCTAACACAATCATGGAGGGTTAAATTTTCTCTTTCACTACTCATTTTCTCCCTTATAGTTGGTCTTTACCTTTGCACAGCCCAGAAAAGAAAACAGGGGGGGGGGACAAAAGACTGTGGGGATGGGGATGCATTTAAGAGAAGAGAGAGAGAGACACAGAGAGAGAAACATAAAACAGCAGGGAGAGCAAGACGAAAGCTTCCTTTACCCACACATAATAGAACTGTACTGCTAATCTATACTGGGCCCCATGTGTGCTTGCCTTAGAATAAGGCTGTGACTTCATGATCAAATACCACAGGGTTTGCTGTGGTTATAGCAAGGGCCAGTTCTAAGGTGATCCCCTCCACTCTTCAGTAGCATTATGTGAAAGCTGATTCAAATCTATATATATATCAAACAAACAGCTCAGATGAAATAAAAGACATTCTTGTGGTATGTGGTATTTCTGTACATACTATATTAAGAAGAACTTTAGAAGACTGCTACTTTTTCTGGAACACTGCAAACCCTTTCAAAACCTAGCAGCTTGATAGTGAATCCTAAAAGGAGTGTCAGAGGTGGGATCAGAGGAAGCAAGGAACGAAGGAGGGATGTGGGCTGAAATGTGAATTGTATTTCATCCAGGACAAACAGTGAACTCCTGAATCAATCTGCAGCCCCTGTGTGATCACTGACTGCAAATGCTGTACATCTGTAAAACAGGTGGAGAATCCAATTGCAGTGAAGTCTAGTCGCCTAAGAAAGAAACTGTGGCTCAATTGTACCCAGTATGTTCATGTACAGCTTACGTAGTTCAGACAGTCTTGCAACACTCCTGAATCCACAGTTACCCATCTCATTATTTCTCTTATATGGCATGACCATTTTACTCCATGTAGGGACCTTATTGAAAGGCACAAATATTCAAATAGATATCCCTTACCTTCCACTTGCAGTCTAAGTAGGGCAGGGCAGAAACCTGTCATCTCAGATTAACAGTACTGTACTCATTTTATATTGTAATGGGTGGAACAGGATTTATGACTTTTCTGCCAAGTGCCAACTATGGGTCAGGATTATTCCCAAGAATGCTCAATCTCCATGGGCAGCTCTATTTGCATGTTCTTAGCTCATCTGGGAGTTGATGGGATGAGCAGAGGGCTAAGGTCTTTTACAGGTGCAGCACTCAGCTTCATTTAAGGTTGCAGTCCTAATGAACTTGTTGAGGAATAAAGGTCACAGGGCTTTGTGTGACTCCTTTCTGAGTAAAAATGCAGCCTAAGCACCTGAGGAAGTGCTGCCCTAACTTCCTGAAATTTATCTATGTTTATCAATGCAGAGGAAGGGTGTGATCAGTCTACCAGGAAATAAGCGCTTGGGGAACAAATACATATCCTTTCTTGAAATATCCTTTCTTGAAAAAAGGAATAATTCTAACAAAAAAGTAACACTATTGTGCACGAAGAAAGTAATTTTAATTGCATAAAGGCTTTATGAGTAAAGTAATCCTCATTACACAGATCAGTCACCGCAGTACAATGTTTGGTGCCATGCTGTTCCCCACAGATACACACATCCTCAGTTCTTCTCGTTCTAGTAATACTCTCCAAAAGGATAATTTCATTCTGCATTCTCCGTTTATTGGCCACTGTAAGGAAAGCTAACTTCCCACAAGCTGGGATGCTCTAGGCTGTGTACGCAAAATCTTTGCAACGACTCCAAGGGTGGGCGTCCATTGGAGAACACAGAGATTACAGGAGCTAAAATACCAATGTGTTATGAGTGGCAATGAGAGCAATTTCTAAACTGCAGAGAACTCCTCCACACTGCACAGTCATAGTGCATTATAGATGGTTGTGGGTGGGTGGGAAGGACCCCTGGCGGAGTAGTCATGGCAGAGAGAGTGAAGCAAGAACAAAACGCCCATACCTTAACAAACAGAGGGTGAAACACCATTATTTTGGAAATGTTACTTCTCTTGGACCGCAGCTCCTCACATGTGGCCACAGCAGGGGGTAGGGAATTTCTGAGAGTTGGGTAGGGGTTTTGTTTGTTTGTTTGTTTGAAGGACTATTTCCAAGCTCCGACATTTTCTCTGCCACAGCTCCGGAATTTCCATGAAGACTTGCTAAATTCCAAAAATGCTTACCTCCGTCTGAGAGCTGCTACTGGTTGAATACGATGACAGGAAGCCCAGGTCCAGGCTGGCTGAGGAATTCAAAGAACCTTGGGATTCACGCCACTGTGAGGACCCCTCACTGCCATTTCTCTCCTCTAGGATAGATGCATGAGCAGGTTAGGTCAGGTTTGGGCTTGTTCGTTTGTTTAGAGACTGCATGGCCGTACATAGACCATTGACCAATCATTAAACCCTCATTTGCCCTACACTCCTTTGTAGCTAACTGCACCATGGTTATACAGTCACTCCCTACTTTAGACTTACCGGTACCTCCCCAGAGGCGTTCCCTCCTGTCCCCTTTCCGGAAGGATCTCCGAGGACTTCTGCCGGTCACATTGCCTGCTACCTCCACGCCTAGTGGCATCGATTTCCCTAGCTTTAGTTTGGTTTTCTAGAGGAAAGCCAAAGAGGACATCAGCCCATGATAGGATGGATTCAATTAGGGGGAAATGGGAAATAGACATTTCTCAAGTTTTCTGGATAGCGTGTTAAACCCCATCAAGGCTGGAAGTGGAGGCCTTTGTACCTTGCCGTGGTCAGTTTGGGGGCTGCCACTTTGGGAGTGATGGCCCAGTTCTGGCAAGGGCTGCCCTTGGCTTTCAGCCTTTGCGCACGCCTGGTACAGGGGAGACTTGACAAAACGGGCATAGCTGTCAAATTTCATCAGGTTGAAGATCTGAAACAAAGAAAAAGCATCAGGATAGTCAGGTACCATCATGGATCGTGCAGCTCTTCATGATCCATGATTCAATCAACAATGGACAAGGGAGGGAGCAAGAATCTTTTGACATAAAGCCTGAGGAGCATGTTACGCCCCAAGCTTCCCATTGTTGCAATGTCCCCCATCTTCCATACAACCTGCATCACAGAACTCAGTGAATTAGACTGTACTCACCTGGAGTTGCTGGACATTAAACATGTCCGGGGTGGGAGTAGCCAACATCTCCTCACCAATCCAGGCTTGTCTGTCAATGTTGACTGGGCTCACTGAATGTCTCGACAAAAACTCATCATAGATCCTCCTAGCCTCTTGGGCCAGCTAGAAAGAAAGCACAAGAGCAGAGAGAGTTATGATATTGGGGCTAAAGAATCAAAACTGTATTTATCAGCTCATGGGTTTGGAGCTATCCGTGACAGATCAGGAAAGAGATCTTGGTGTGGTGGAGGACACCTCAATGAAAGGGTCTACCCAGTGTATGGCAGCAGTGAAGAAGGCCAGTTCCATGCTAGGGATCATCAAAAAGCGGAATGAAAATAAAACAGCCAACATTATAATACCATTGTTCAAAACAATAGTAAGGCTGCACCTGGAGTATTGCGTACGGTTCTGATCACCGCATCTCAAAAAAGACATGGTGGAACTGGAAAAGGTGCAGAGGAGAGCGAATGACTACTGGGCTGGGGCACCTCCCTTATGAGGAAAGGCTACAGCATTTGGGGCTCTTCAGTCTGGAAAAAGAGCACCCGAGGGGGCTATGATTGAAACATACAAAATTATGCACGGGATGAATAAACTGGATAGAGGGATACCCTCTCACAAAATACCAGGACCAGGGGACATCCACTCAAATTGAGGGTTGGGAGAGTGAGAACAGTGAGAAAATACTTCTTTACCCAGCGTGTTGTTAATCTGTGGAACTCCCTGCCACAGGATATGGTGATGGCATCTGGCCTGGATACCTTCAAAAGGGGATTGGACAGATTATAGGAGGAAAAGTCCATCATAGGTTACAATCCATGATGGGGATGTGTAATTTCCAGGCTTAGATGCAGGGGAGTGGTATCAGGAGACAGATATCTAATCTTGTGCGCTCCCAGAGGCATTTGGCAGGACCACTGTGAGATACAGGAAACTGGACTAGATGGGCCCTTGGCCTGCTTCAGTATGGCTCTTCTTATGTTCTTATGATGCCAAGGCAGACAAGAAACAAATGTTGTAATACCTGTACTTCTTTCTGTTGTATTAGGAGCCCCCTGGTGCAGTGGTTAAACGGCTGTACTGCAGCTAAAACTGTGCTCACGACCTGGGATTCAATCCCAGGTAGCCGGCTCATGGTTGACTCAGCCTTCCATCCTTCCAAGGCTGGTAAAATGAGCACTCAGCTTGTTGGTGGGGGGCATTGTACAGCCTGCATAATTAAATTGTAAACTGCCCAGAGAGTGCTTGAAGTGCTGCAGTATAGGGAGGTTTTAAGCAAAGCATTTTGCTTTTTGCTTTGGTCCGGGTTGGGTTACACAGTATTCATGGCTTACAGAATAAAACAAATTAAAACAACAGCAACAACACATACTGTACAACAAATACAACTCAACAAAAATACAACTCAACCTACTGTGAGCCCCAGGAGAGTCATGGGTGTGCTTGTAGGCATATTTTGAAAAAGGGTTGCCAACTGTGAGAAAGCCCTCTCTTTTCTAGCTACCTGCCTCATTCAGTGGGCTCACTTGGAGGAGGACCTTCAAGGATGATTGAAAAATCCAGGCAGGTGCACAGAGGAGGAGATGCTGCTTTAGGGTAAATATTCCTCCAGCCCCAAAAGCCCTTCAGACCTTTAAAAGTTAACACCAACACTTTGAACTGGGAAGCAACCCAGAAACACACTAAGAGCCAACACAG
Organism: Phrynocephalus versicolor; assembly: GCA_023846285.1. Lineage (NCBI taxonomy): Eukaryota > Metazoa > Chordata > Lepidosauria > Squamata > Agamidae > Phrynocephalus > Phrynocephalus versicolor. The sequence goes on from JAHTLZ010000010.1 coordinate 71,542,611, forward strand.
TTGATGAAGCACAGGCACAATAAGCTTGTACTGTCAGCAAGTTCCTCTAGAAACATTAACTCCTAAAAAACAGATAAGACGCTTGTTTTAGACTAACTAAAATTTTAGGACTCTTTTCAAAGACAGCCCTGCAAGTAACACACTAATAATCCAGCCAAGAGGTTACCAAGAATGTAAAACTACTACTAGGCAGTCTCTGTCTAAATGAGATTGCATATAGTATGTAAGGTTAAGCTCATTTCACAGGGCTGTGTGCATTCAGTGGTTCCAAGCAAGTACAGTAGTAGAGAATTACTGTATAGCAATTGTCCTTAATTTGGGAGCCGAACTCAGTGTTACAAGCAGTTTCACTTTTCCTTTCAATTTTTCTTTGGAATTAATAATCTAGCCATAACGTGCAGGCCTTGCCTAGTACAATCTCCAGTTGAAAGAGTAAAGTTTGGGGCAGAGACCACAAGGTCCACAAGTCATGCAAGGTGGTGATTTAAATGCCCTTCATAATACCTTGACCTTCCCTAGGAATAATAGAAGCAGCAGAGGAAAAACAATTAGCAAACTAGAAAAATATATAATGTGTATAAATTTCAGTAGTCATCCCCAACATGACCATCTCCAAACATGCAGTATCAGAGTGCAATTCTCATGAACACAGCATCCATGCTGACTGAGGATGATGAGCGTTGTAACATACAACATCTGGAAGGTGCCTGCCTGCCTTCTATGCAGAATCTTTTTTCTGTCTCTCGGATACTAGGTTTAGTTCTACCATTTCTTGATATGTCCCTTTCCCAAAACCATAATGTATATTTTGAGAAAAGATAAATGTACTGCCTGCCATCCTGAACCATGCACCGAGTTAGACTTCCTGAGAATTTCAGTCTTTTATAAAAGTCTTCTAAATTTCATACTAAGAAAACCTCACTAAAGCTGAATATTCATTTCACCACAAATCACGACCAAAATGACCAACGTATATCTGTTAACATTACATATCCCTCATTCTATAGAAGGTATGCATCCACTTGGTGTAGAATTTCATCTTCTCCTTGGAAATCTTCTTACCTGTTGAGTGCTGCTAGCTGGGATCTGCTGAAACTGTTCACAGGCCTGCCAGAAATAAACATTCTCAGCACTAAACTCCTTCTTCAGGAACTCCTAGTAAAAAGAAATGGGACAAAAATGACTTGGTTCTATCCCAGAGTTTTGGGACATAGTATGTCAAAGGAGTTTAGGCAGAATTCAGCCAGATTTAATTTGCCAGCACTGCAGAATATCCAAGCAGTATAACCAATGCTATCTACTAAACATTAAGACTAGGATTCAGCAAACATCTAGACAGCTAGATTCATTGGAGCATCTATACAGAAGGGGGGGAAAGGGTCCAGCCAGATTGACACTTATCCCATTGTTAGGTCTGCTACAGGGACAGGCTGGTTTGCTCCTTTTTCTGATCCTCACATGATGTAATTGCTGGCATGGACCAGCCTATCCTCTACTCACACCTTTCTATATCTCTGTCAGGAGCTTCTACTTTTATGGTGGAGGTAGGATTGCACCATTTTTGGTTCATTTCCAGTATGTGTGATCACTGGAAACAAATCAAAGCAGAATTTGCAGCTGTCAATTTGCTTTCCTTTTCCAATTTCACATATTATTAATTGGCTTAAGAAGACAGCCACTTCATGATATTGGGAAATTAAACATTTATTCTGGTCTGTGGAAGGGCAGAACTGGAATAAGAAAATGCCCACTGTACTGGGAGAGCGTTAATGCATTATGTCACTTATAAATAATAAAATAAAATAAAATAAAATATTCCAGAAGTAGAAGGAGACTGGTTGGGGATACGAAAGGTTTCTTTTCTTTTCTTTGTGCCTTCTCCTAAAGGTCAGTATGAGAATCTGCCTGGTTGAGAGGTTGAGAGAATGTGGTTGAAAGAATCTATCTGCCAACTGAGCCTACCACCAGATTGTTCTCAGTGGTGAATTCAGTTGCAAGTAAGTTCTTGATCCAACCATTTATTTATTTATCTACTCAATGGTCACTCTGGGTAGTTTACCAAGAAATGAAAAGTCACAAAGAAAAGGAAAAAGACCCCCCCTTCCAGTTGTCCCTTCAAGTCTTCCCCTGCTTCTGGGAGCGTTTTAAATTCTATTTTATTTTATTTTTAATAAATGATTTAGCACATCTGAACTGCCCTAATCCAGTGTTAAGAATTACTTCTTCTGCCCCTCCACAGAGCAGAAGAAATGTTTAATACCCTAATGTTGTGAATTGGCTGTCTTCTTAAGCCACTTCACAACATAGGGAATTGAAAGCAGAAGGACCCAGACAGAATAGAGTTTCTTGAGGTGCATATGCAAGCATCGTGTCAAATGTCATACCAGACTTGACCTGACCTTAAGTGAACCTATTTAGCCTATGCCAGCCTGCGGCAAATGAGTCCATATAGACAACCCCCAGAATTGGTTGCCATCCTAAGCTTGAAGGTTTGGGAAGGAGAGAGGTAGGGTAGCCAGTTATGCCTCCCTAAAAAGGAAAACATGTGTCATGAAAAAGTTGGAGGTGAGAGGCCACTGATCTGCAAAAAAATAATAAAAAAAATGGATGTGCTAATTTGCATGTACAGGTGTAAGATTAGAAATGATATTTTAAAACTAAACAAAATTACAGAGCGGCTCACTTGACTGGAGAACATATTGAATCTGCTATCCAGATGCTAACTGTAGGTGGACAAATTCAAGGTCCCTGATCTGCCTCTTTATGGCTCTAGTCTTCATCCTTAAATCAGACATAGATTGGAGGGCCACTCTAATGGAGGGATCCCTCAAAAGAAGAGTAGGGCTGCCCTTCCTTAAATCTGCCCTTCAGAGAGATGGGATTTTTTTCCCAGCCTGCTCCTGAAGATACAGTACTATGAAGGCTCCATACATTTGACAGCAGAACACATAATCAATGAAAGCAAGACATGCAAGAGAAAGAATGGCTGGAGGGAGATCTAATCCAATTTCATAAATATATACGTAGTGTACACATGCAACAAAATTTGTAAAAACACCCAGAGACACTAGACCAAAAACACATTCTTATAGCAATCTCTAAAACACACCCACCCAGCAAAATGCCTCCCAAGAAACACAATTATCCACACACAGACCAAGTACAGTGGTGCCTCTACTTACGAGCAGCTCTACTTATGAGCAATTTGACTTAAGAGCGGAAAACCGTTGGCATTTTAACTGCTGCCTTACAAATTTCAGATGCAGTCTGCTCTACTTACATTTTATTTTATTTTATTTTTCAAATTTATTTATTCATTTATTTATTCATTTATTTATTTTGATTTTTTTAGATATGGCTGCTCTACTTACGAGTTGTTCGACATATGAGCATGCATTTGGAACGGATTCAACTCATAAGTAGAGGTACTGCTGTAACAAAGTTCTACAACTCACTACTAATGGTTCTTGACTGAGTTCATTATTAAGTGCTATTGGGGCTCTGGGATAAAAGCTGTTCAAAAAGCATTTGGTCCTCCGAGTTTTAGTTACTCTATATCCTCTTATCTAGAGAAAAAGAAATGGAACTCACGGTGAAGTAGGCAACCCCAAGTTTGTCCTGCAGCAGCGTTTCAAAGGATTCGGCCCAATGGGCTACAGATTGCACCACAGAATGAGGAACACTTTGTGTGCTTGGTAGGCTGTCCACACTATGATTACTGCCCCGGGCACCAGAACTGTTCAATGCTGTGAAACAGAGAAAGAATTCAGATCCCTCCTAGGCCTAATAGATGATGCTAGGAGTTGGAGGTTTGCCCAAGGGCAGAGCCGGCCCCAAACATTCCACTTTCTAATGTGCCAGGCAAGGTGGCAATTCCTCCCGCCATTCCCTATACAGAACTGGCCAGCTCAATATGACAACAGTCACAGTGGGATAGTATACTCCTTTTCAAAAAGCAAATACAGGGCAGGCCTTACAGCATTTGCAATGTTGTCCTCCAAGACTGTCACTATTACGCTGCCTCCCTGCATCTGCCACCTGAGGTAGCCACCTCCCTCTGCCAATCACCCTGGCCTCTTTGTACAGCAGATCATACTGAGCAGTGGTGGAGCTGGATTCGGCCATTTGCTTTCTGAGCTCAGTGCTTAGAAATAAAACTTTTTTAAAATGGTCATGGTAAAGGTTCACCCTGCACATGCGTGCTAGTAGTGTCTGACTCTAGGGGCAGTGTTCATCGCTGTTTCCAAGCCAAAGAGCTCTTGAGTCACTGGAGGTAGTCTCCAGGAAATGTACACCAGATCTAAACTGACAATGAAGATCTGACAGAGAGAGTCCGGTTGCATTCGTTTAATGGATCCATCAAAGGAACTACAGACACCACCTTCAGGAGGCAAGGTGGAGGTGGGCTCCTGAGCAAGGGGGGTGTCAGGGTTTATATAAGGTTTGTACACAAAGGCAGGAGGGGAACACAGTGGTTTATACAAGAGGTCAGTATGTAAACAGCACATATACAAAAGGTATCACAGCTGGCCGGGGAACTCAGAGTCTGAGTTCCGCCAATGTTTACAGATGGAAATTGGAAGAGAATGATGAGCTTAATGGTGGAGTCTTTGTTGTCCAGATCTTGCTTTGTAGTATCAGTCTGGGTGCCCCTCAAGAAGGAAAGGAGATTAAGGACACAGAGAGGAGGGAGGTGTACTTATGTGCAGAGGATTTGTTCAGAGAATGCTCAGGTGTGGAAACAAAAGATTTTTCTAAGCGGCCAGTTGTTCTCTTTGGCCAAGAAACACTGCTTTTGTTATTTCCCAGCACAGTGTTAATCTGGGAGCACTGGGCGGGCTTGGTATCTCTTTGAATCCATATCCCCATTACAACAGGGAGAGGCTGAATTCTCCATTTCTTTCCTGCTGGGAAACAGCCAAAGACACCTCTAGGATGTGTCTCCATGTTTCTCCCACAATGCCCTTGTTCCGTGACCCAACATATTCAGTGTTGTGCAAATTCCTGGCCATGTGGCCAGCGTTGCGAAATGCATTTCTGCACATGGAACACTGTTTACCTTCCCGCTTTTTATGGCAGTACCTATTTATCTACTTGCATTTACATGCTTTCTAACTGCTAGGTTGGCAGGAGCTGGGGTTAACAGCAGGAGCTCACTCCGCAGCATGGCACCCGGGATTCAATCCACCGAGCTGCTGACATTTCAGTGCTGTGTAGCCCACTGAGTCACCATGCCTCCAAATTCCTTACCAACAAGAAACGAAAGAAAAGAAAAAGAAATACTGTACCATTTTTAAGCCATCTCAGAGCTCCACCTTAACCAAGCATCTAGGAGCACTATTAGAGGTAAACATTTGTTCCATTCTTTTGTAGCATAAAGTTGTTTTGTGCCATTTAGCATCGGATATCAAGTCCTTCTTTTCCGCTCGCTGAGTCCACCAGTTATCATACCACCTTGCATCTCCGGTCAGCCAACAAATCCTACTGACATTAGCAAACTTTTGATCTCACAGATCCAACCCTGTATCCCAAGCCATAGGCCCTACTTACCCCCATCCGACACAGCCAGGCCCTGAAAAATGAGGAGAAAAAGAGGTTAAAGGGTTATTATTTGAGATATGAAAGAAGGACTTGCCAGGAGTACTACCCAATATCACACCTAAAGGTGAATGACAGCTGATCACCCATTAAAGCCCAGGATCTCCTCTGTAACTGCTGAGACACTAGGGAGGGCTCAGACTGAGGTCAGCATGCCATGTTTACAGTATATCCAGTATTTTTCCATCTATAAGATGCCCCTGTGTATAAGATGACCCCCACTTTTGCAACCCAAAATTACAGTTTCACAATTGCGTGGTTCTCTCCTTGGCTTACTTCCATGTATAAGATGACCCTCAGCTTTTAGTCTAAACATTTTAAGACAAAAATATAGTCATATACATGGGAAAATATTGTATATCCTCTTGCAGCCCCTCTGCCAGCCATTTTGTGGAGTTATAGAGTGAAGAGAAAGACCAGTGTCACTTAGCTTGTTAGCATTCTGAAATGTTGGCTTTGTTCTTTCACTCAGTTTAGTTCACCCAACTTTACTGAAATAGTATTAGGATCAACTGTGTGTAAGTGTGAAAGGACTATTGTTTTATGGGCTTAGATTGGAAAGGTCGCATAATTAAAATGTTAGCTTCTATCTTTCTCCTTCTGTCATGTTTTCTTTTGAGTGTCTGGTGTGGTTATGCAAATACCAACCATCACCTCCTTGTCCTATTGAAACAAAGGTGAATCAGGCTTCCTCCACCAGCTTTCTCCATCTGTTCTGTTTTTCCTCTTCAAAGGTCAGCTATGCCCTTGAAATTGATGGTGATGTTTGGCCCTCAAGAGAATAGTCTTTTGTGTCCCCTCCCGCCATCAACCATCTGCAGAATTTTTAACCAAGATTTGTTTGTTTATTTAATGTATATACTGCATAGGAGCCTCATGGTGCAGTGGTTAAATGTCTGTACTGCAGGTAAAACTGTGCTCACGACCTGGAGTTCAATCCCCGGTAGCCGGCTCATGGTTGATTCAGCCTTCCATCCGTCCGAGGTCAGTAAACTGAATACCCAGCTTGCGGTATTAAACTGTGTAGCCTGCATAATTAAACTGTAAACCGCCCAGAGACTACTTGAAGTGGTATGGGGTGGTATATAAGCAGAACACTTTTATATACTGCCCCATAACGCAATGCATATACACTATAGGGCAATATACAACAAGAAAATATAAACACAAACAATATACATATATAAATCAACAGACATCAGTCAATCAACAAAACCACTGACTAACTAAACTATCATTTACATAAAAGCAATATAAAATGACACTGAACACTGTAGGTGTGATAATTAATAAAAGGAAGCTGTAATCAGTTTTGTTGTTATTGCTTTCTTCAAGATTGCAAGGGAAGGAGCCTGGCAAACCTCTGCTAGAAGTATATTCCAGAAATTTTGGCCCACAACAGAGAAAGCCCAGCTTATGCTGTTAGCTTTTTCTGACCTCCCTTTATGTTATTATTTTTAACATGCTGAACTGTAAAGAACAGGTGAGACTGATAGCTATTTGATAAGAGAGAGATTAAAGTAGATAATGAGTTTGTAAGCCATTTAGGGCTTTATAGGTGATGCCCAGCATGGGAACTGACAGAGAGCCAATGGAGATGTGCCAAGACTGGAGATATTTAGTCAAATCTGCTGTTGCTTGAAATCAGGCTGGCTACTTCGTTTTGGATCAACTACAGATTCCAAGGGCAACCCTAAGTAGACAGCATTATACCATTCTGTTTTGGAGATTCCCAAAGCATCAACCACTTTGTTGCGGGGACACTTCGCTGGGGATCTCCCTGACACTTCAATAACAATTGGCACAACAGGAGGGGTGGGAAAGGTGGGCCCTCCATATGCTATTGGAGTACAGCTCCCAGGGTTCCTCACCATTATCTGCGTCAGGGTCAGGGAGGTCTGGTGGGAGTCACAATCCAACAACATCTTTAAAAAGTGCCTTTTCCCCACCATGGCACTACATGATAAAGATTCCACATTGTGAACTCATTCAAGAAGAATCACACCAGACATTTTACTACCGCACAGGAATTGCTTGGTGTGTCTTATCTCCTCCACACCCAGTGCAACTAGAGGTCACCACCTACTTTCCAAGCAACCTATCAGACTTGGAGGGTTCGCTTTACAATCCAGCTCCTGGTATTTCACAACAAGCTTCCCATGCAAACAACTATCAGTACGCCCAAACCCAACCTGCAGATCAGGACAGTTTCGTGGTTTATGGCCTGACGCTCCTGCAAACCATTTTATCAGCCCATCTGATCTGATTAACGCCCCTTCCTTGCCTGTTGTGACTGCCGGTCATGCTTGGTTGTGTAATGCAATACCGGTGGCTCGCGCCTGCGCCAGCCCTGTTCCAGCTGTGCTTGTGGCAGGTTCCTGGGTAGAAGCCAAAGTCCCTGAAAAGCCCTGAGATTTCACAGGCCACAGAAACTTTCACACCTGAGGTGACAAAAACCAGCAGCTACCCCTCTGTCCCTGTTCATGAAAATCATTTCGGACAAAGAGGTCAGATGTAACCAGGCTAAAAGAACATGCCCCAGTCCCGTCCTTTCCAGTGTGGCAACTGGCAACCTTCTAGGCAAGCCGTGTGCTGGCTGGCTGCTAAACCTCAAGAACTCAGGGAACTGACCAAGGGGAAAAAGCTCCCCGGAAGTTACAGCTGATGTAGAGACCCTGTGAGGAGAGAAGGCTGTTCTTCCTCCTTATGGCACCAGCAGGCACCCTGGCTCCCAAAGGTCAAGTGACCAGAGAAATGTTGGCAAAGCTGCTTCCCCACCACCACCCCGGAGCCTCCTTTGGAGCCAGGGGCAGATGAAACGACAGCAGCACTTTCCTCAGGTCTGGAGCCGTGGCCTGCATCCTTGCCATTCCCCCATGGAGCAGCTTGAAGTGGACTCACTCACCATTCTGCCATTTTGGACGCCCAGGTGTTTGGGTTTTCCCAGCATGCCTCGTGCTGCTGTCCCAGGTGGCCCCCGAAACCCAAGACCATCAGCCTGGAAGAAGCCCCTCCTTGAGGCTGCTGCAGCACAGCCCTTGGAACATCCCCGGCTGGGAGAGAAAGGAGGACAGCAGCGAGCTGCCTGCCACGCTCACAGCCAGCACTGCACTCACTCACTACCTCTTTTCTCTACCACAGGAAGTGTCACCATGGAAACCAAAACCACAGCTCAAAATGGGGTTTTGGAGAGAGACTCCCTCCTTCTGAGAGCACAGCCCCACAGATACTGTACCTACCACCCGGGGCTCCATAAACTCTCCAAGGGTGGAAAACATACCCTTCCCACAAAAGGACTTTGCATCCTGATTAAGGATCCTGAAAAGCATCTGGCTGCTGCAGCCGAATGATTGCACTGCCCCCCCTGCTGTAACAAGGAACCCTCGGGGAGCAAAGGAACTGAAGAGACACAAAGCAAACGAGGTAACGGCATGTTCAAGCAGAAAGGCTGCGGGAGGAGAAAGAGCCTGAAGCAAAGCGGCTGGGACACGGTGCTAAGCTCAGAAAATGCGAAGCTGTCCCAGAGATATCATGCAAGTCATCAGGAACTCTGGAGCTTTGCTATATCATGACCACTCCTGCAGCAATGAAGTCATTTAATGACTTCGTTGGGACAAAGGCAGGCAGGTTATGTACAGCATTTTTTCAGTTTTGTCCCATCATGAGAAAAAAATCTCTCTGGATACTCGTACACGTATAATTTTATTCTTAGAGAAAAGTCCTGTAGAACCTGAGAGAAACAACTGCATCATTGGCGTGTGGTAGTTTGTGATCCAAGCAGGGAGATATAATGGGAATTCACCCCAACTTTGAAGGAGGGGCAGCTCCCTCTCTACTAGACTGTGATTCCCAAGGATAAAATTGTTGGGCCTCTCTGATCTAGTGAAAGCTATGAATATGAATAAGCATGTCTGGATATACTCCAAACCTTAGCGTGCCATAGGAACACAGGGTAAACGATGGTATTTACCATGGGAGTGCAATACAGATGGCACCACAGGCAACTCTACAGAGAAGAATCCACAAAGGGTGTCCATGTTCTGTAAACATCTTCAGGACTGCCTGTGAAGATATGGGGTTAGTACTTTCAAGAAGGAAATGGATGCTTTTCTTTTGATGTTTAAAAATCTAAAGCCAAGTTATATGTGTGTTATTTTCCTCAGCCCCTTCTCACCTATGGCAATATTACTAGGATTTTCATGGTGTGTGGGAAGTTTTAGGGGTGCTTTTACCACTGACATTCCCCAGTAAGTTTCCATAGCCGAGCAAGAATTTGAACCCATGGCTGCTTTTACACGACCCCTAAAATCTGCTGTAAAATGCTCGCAGATGCGGAACATAAAATTGTTTTCCCACCAGCAGCTGACTTAAAAAAAAATACGCCCACGCCCACTTAAGCACGCCCCAGCACATTTTACAAGTACCTGGTCTGGAGGAGGTAAAATCCTTGTTGCTGTTTTAAAGCATTGCATGACTGGCCCTCCTCTGCTTTTTGTTTGTTTTTATTGGGTCCCCCCCCTTTAACAGACAGGAATCCTAACAGTCTGGAACAATTAGCTTCTGTAGATGGCAGGCAGAGGTGAGCCTGCATTTTTTTCTCTCTCCCCTCACTGCAGACACAAGCAGTAGAATCAGAGTGCGGGAGGTGGGAACACAGGAAGCAGAACACAAACCACGTTGGGGGGAATCTGCATTTAAGTTGCCAGCGGATTTTAGGGGTCATGTAAAAGTAGCCTTAAGTCTCTATCCACTACATCAGTGGTTCCTATCCTTGAGTAACCTAGATGTTCTTGGACTGCAATCCCAAAAAGCCTTCATCCCCAACTATGCTGGCTGTGGTTTCTGGGAGCTGCAGTTCAAGAACACTTGGGTCACCGAAGTCAGAAATCACTGCCTTACACCACAAAGCCTTCTTTATCAGTGGCAAATGTATAGGATATCCTTATTTTCTTTCAGCTGTGTCAGTTAGGAAAAGAATTGTAAGCTGCAAACTTCAACAAGTCATTTATGAACACTGTCCTAACTTTTATGTTATATTGGCTCCTGGTGGTCATTTGTAACACGTTGTTGACAGCAGGCAACAAAAACCTACATCTTCAATCTTAAGGCGCTATTTTGAATCAGGGATGATGGTGGGGCTGATTAATCAAGGGATACATGACAGACTGGCTGTGTTTGTGCATTGTAACGCCAGAGGTAAGAGTGCTTGGATTGTGAATGTGTGATTCACCATTAACGGATGGTGCTAAGCATTACTTTATTGCAGCAGCCTAAGACTGGCTCTATGACAGTGGGGTTTTAGGCCTTAAGCCCCCCCTTTTCTATCACATCTGCTGCAAATGAATGTACCTTCAACGTGTCTCTAAATATACCTAAAGTTCTATATTATTGAATGCAACAGGAGAAAAAGGGAACAGGATTAGATTCATTACCAATTTTTTCTGACATAAACAGGGTTTGGACAATTATTGTGGGTGGTTCTCTCCCATGTGGCTATGTGCTGTGCTCTCTATTTATAGCACTCAATCAAGCCTGTAGCATTTAAGCTTGGCATTCCAGAAAATGTTTAGGTTATGTACAACACTGACCTTCAGTCCCGCAACAATCTAGTCATGCTTTTCATATTCATTATCTTCAGTTCTCATGACTTTCTTTTTCAAGAAATATCAGACAGACAGAAAGGCAGTATGCTAGCTTCTCAATGTACTTTATGCAGATCAATACATTAAACAGGCTCAGCTTCAAGCCACAATACACTGCTTGGGGCAGTTCCAGATAATCAGACTTTTTGCATTGATTTGATTTGTGCTGATCCATATGCACGGCATGGCACCACGAGTGCCATGTGTTCCTTTCCCCCACCCCCACCACCCCTCCGGGCTGGATCCCCTACTCACCAGGTGGCACATGCTCTGCTCCTCCTCCTCTTCAGCTGTCCGGCTGGAGCAAGGGCTTTCCTGCCCCAACTCCTTGGCACACAGAGAAGGAGGGAGAACAGGAAAAGCCCCCATGCTTTTTACTGGGAACTAGTCAAGGAGCCAAAGAGAAAGATGGGAGGGTCACATTCTGGCTGATGATTGGGTCATTAGGCAGGAAGACAGAGGCAAAGGACATACAGCAGATGCCATGTATATGAATCAGCATGAATTTCCAAACCAAGATCCATGGCTCTTCAATGGCATCAAGTGCAACACAATACAAGGACTGTATGATTCACATAACAGTGGCTGTGTTACTGTAGTTGCAATGGAGTGAAAGTGAAGCTATCTGTTTTAAATACTGTGCAGTGGATCCCACATGTTGTGGGGGGGGGGGAAACAACAGAGCACTGTTGTGGCACTGTAAAGACAAGAACAAGGCTTATGTGGCATTCATTGTTATGGATTTTACCTACTTCATCAGATAACACAAGACTCATTGTTGGTTTTGCTGGAACAGCACAACAGTACAAGCCCCCACTCTCACCCCGTGAATTGGAAGAACGAATGTATTGGTAAATTTAGAATTTATTGTACTCATAATGGCATCCCCTGTAGACAAACCATAAAGAAAAATCCAAAACTTCAAGCACATGTTGAATGCGGCCATGGCGGCCAGATGGGTGATATAAAAGTAAAATAAATAAATAAATCAGTTCTAACAATGTCCATCTAGGAAGAACAGATTGCTTGTAAATATTTTCATTCAAAACCAAGACCCTCCAAACTGCTTTGCATAACAATAGAGAGAGTTCACATAATGTCACTGAGAAGATTCCATTCCAAAGTTTGTTGCTTGGTGGGATACAATTCATCTCAAAGACTGGATACACAGGTCTTGGTGGTGGCGTGGAGTGCATCTACATAACTGAAGGTTGTGCACTAACCATGCCCATTTCTTGAGATGTCTGATTTGGCATTGGTAATACATGCCTTAGTTAGCATCCCAGTAGGATTCCTGTCCCCCCTTTCTTTGTGTACCTCCCCTATTTTCACAATATTGTATATAATATTTTTAATATTTTCTAAGTCTATATTTTTATAGGTATTTTATCTTTTGTTATGATGTTTCATGTTTATCAAATAGGTTGGTGTTACTGGGGTTGTTTGTGTTATTATGATTTGTTTGCTGCCCTGATAAACAAACAAACATACAGTGTTCTCTATATGTGTCTGCCTTTCTAAAGTTTTCAGAAACTTCAGGGGGTCCCAAATATAGTTGGAGACAATGAGTATACAACAGTTGCTAACAAAATTAGACGTAATATTTAAAGCTAAGAAGCAATGAGAGTGAAGAGGCATCTTATATCTTGCATCATTAAAAGACAGTATTAAAGCTAAGAATAACTAAACAGATAAAGGGGGTGAAAGGCCACTCTAAGAGATGATATACAAAAATTGGAAAACGTAAGTAGTGCTAATAAGCCAGTATACCTATAACCTGAAAGCTACAGGTGCTGACCTCATAACTACAGGCATCAAGGAACCGTTGCAATAGCCATTGTGCCCCAAGTCAAGTTAGGTCCGACAGCTTGGACATTAGCAAAATCATTATCTGAAGGACATGTAGCAGTTTTTATTTGTTTTTGTAGGTGGCTGGCAAAGAGAAAAAAATGATGGTGAGTGGGGGTGGTATTGGTTTCGGTGTTTACTGCTGCTACAGTCAAAATAACCATGAAGCTGTTCAGCCTCCTGATGATGATGATGATGGAGGAAGAGACGGAGGAGGAGGAAGAGAGACTAGTACAGTATTCTCTTTTCTCTTATAGCCCCACTCAGTAAACATATTTATAAGTGTATATATTTTTTAAAAAACAAACAAACAAAAAGAAGTAATACCTTTCTAGTGCTTTCTCTTTTTTATTTGTAAAATGCCACTAGAAAATCATGAGCAAAAATATCCTCCCTGTGGAGGAATATGAAATTTACAGGGGGTGCCTGAGTCATGGGATCCCAGCGGGATCCATTTCTTCCATCCGGCCCCACCCGCACCCCCTTGGGAGAAGGTTCAGGGGGGTCGTGAAGGGTCCCTTCTGAGCGTGGAAACATTGGGCCCTCATCCGCAGCGCTCTTCCAATTGCTTCTGCATCGTGGATCTTTCTGCCACAGGGACGCAGAGGAGCTTTCCAGGATCTCTTTCAGGGGAGACTCAAGGGTCTCCCTTGAGTCTCCCCTGAGGGTCTTCCTTTCGGAAAATAAATGCAAACACACACACCCTCTTCAGCACACTGGGAGGAAAGAGAGAGACGAAACGATCCACCAGGCACTGTCCAGCACATGATTCGAACTCATGGACGTGCTGTTGCTGGTAACTAGCATTTCCGGCGCTTTTGCTCCGAAGTTTCGGCCTAAGGGAGAGGCCAGGGCGGCGGCAGCTTTGCAAGCCACGGCCTCGCGTTGCTGAGACGAAGCGGCCGTCGCTTCTCACGACCCGAAAAAACGCTGCCGCGCGTCGAGGCGGGAGAGGCTCGGCCCTTAGCGCCTTCCCGCCCTCCTCGCCTCCTTTTATTGCCATGGCGATGGAGGAGGAGGAAGTAAACGAGGAGCCCGGCTCCTGGTCTCTCCAGGCAGCCCAGGCGGGGGACCCCGGAGGAACTTCCCTGCGCGCCCCAAGGCTTTTGCAGTAGCGCGCACACACACCGGGCAGGTCGTAATAAGGGAAAGCGGGGCGGCGGGGAGCCGGCGGGGTCGAGCGCGGGAAGGCATGATCGCCCGCTTTTAAGCAGCTGCGGAGCAAATAAGCCGCCTTCTAGGAAACGCGGTGGGGAGGGAGAGAGGGAGCGGTGGGGGTAAGCCTTCCTCCCCAGAGACACAGCGGGAAGCGGGACGTGTGGGGGCTTAAGAAGAAGAAGAAGAAGAAGAAGAAGAAGAAGAAGAAGACTGGATGGCGGGTCTTCTGCATCTTTGAAGGAAGGGAGGAAGCAGCCCCAGGGAGAATGTTTCAGAGGGTGTGAGAAAGAAACATCCAATAAATACAAGGTGTTCTCCCCCGTTGAGAGACAAAGCGCCCTCCGCTGACCGTTCTGCAGATACTGTACAAAGAAAACTGGCCGCGCCCTCTTTCGTGTCCGTCCCTTCCTACGCTCCGAGCTATCCCTCTGCCCGGTTCTGTAACTCGTTCCTGGTACGGAGTTCACAGGCGAAATGGGATGTTGAGCTACCCTCAGAGAAACTCGCTGTCAGCTACTAGGTCACCCTGATGTCAACTGCTTAATTGTTGTCCCGAGAGAATGTTAAAAAGATGGGAGAGCGGAAGGGGTGATGATGAATTAGAAGGAAAGGGGAGGTGTCTTTTTTCGGACCTTCATCAGATTGCCAGTATCTAATGCAGCAGATTCTGGCCCATGAAAGCTTATGCCATTTTCCAGTTATTTTGGAGGGCACCTTGTGGCAAATCAGCACAAGTGATGGACAAGGCAGATGGGAGTTGTAATCCTATATAAGCAGTATTTGAAGTGTGCCAGGTTGAGCAAGAGCGTCTTTTCCCATAATGCTTTTAGTTTTTAAGATGCCAACAAGACACTTTGGTTTGTTGGTCAGTTTGTTTCTCCAGTTCACAGAGCCCAGAAAAGTTATGTTTTTTAACAACAACTTTTGGAATCATCCAACAAGCCTCACTGCTGGCAATGCTGGTGGGGATGCTGGGATGTGTAGTCAAGGAAAGCTCTGCTACAGATTAACACAGAGTGAACCCTTTGGAAATCCTTGCTTACACAGCAGTTTTTAGACGCTGGCCACAACAAAAGCATGGCTGAATAAACCCTTGGAATGCATTTGAGGTCGTTTGGTTTTTAGCTTGTGCACTTCACAGTGGCAGCTGCAAAAGCCTTCTGTGCTGTGCCTTGCATCTGTTTGTGCCTTTCCCCCTCTTCCAGGCCAGGGTTGACCTCTGGGCTTTTTGTCTACAGAGGATGGATATACGCGATGATAGCGGTGGTTTCTAGGAAAGGCTTCCTGGTTAAGCAAGTGACTTGCACTGGGCATTTGTGGAGAAGCAGCCGGGGCCACATGACGACTGGGAGACTGCACGTGCCAACCTCCAGAGACCAAATGTCTTGCCATAATGTTAAAAACATGGTTATCTGTAGCCTATTCCCATGATGTTAGACTAAATCTCCCACACTCGGAGGGAATGTGGTGACTGTGGGTTTTAAGGAGTGGAGACTGACAGCCTTGGGAACTTGCCAGGCTGGTGGTGACGCTCTCTTTCCCTGTGTTTGATCTGACTGCAGTTCGAACCATAAAGCCATGGCTATGCAGGAGCATCTGCGAGTGAAGGAACATCACCGCAGTCCCATCACAGCTCTGGGATACCACACGGCTCGACGTGAATGCGTCACTGGCTTCAGAGGTGAGCCTTGTCTGGACAGGTACTTGTTCTCTTTAGCTGAGCCTTAGAATGTTAAAGTCCCGTTCTATTTCCATGGCTGCTTTGTACACTTGTCCAAATCCCGGACAACTCCACTGTATAACCCAACATCTCCTATCCCCACAATGCAGTACAGTCTAAAGTAAAAGCTCACGTGAACATCAAGGTTACAGAACATGTGGCCTTTCAGATGTTGTAGAGAACAACAACTCCCTTCAGGCCTCCCTCTAGGCCAGTGGTTCCCCAGATGTTCCTGGACAGCAACTCCCAGAAATCCTGACCAGCTCAGCTCGTGATGAAGACTTCTGGGAGTTGCAGTCCAGGAACATCTGGGGACCCACAGATTGAGAACCAGTGCTCTGGGCTTTGCTGGCTAGGAAGGATGGGAGTTGCAGCCTGATAACATCTCAATGCCAGGGCATTCCCGATAAGGACCCTGCTTCCTTCTCTAATAACACATTTTCAGGACTTGGTACTACTTCCAAATAGTTTCCTGGAGCAGATACTTGAACTTACCCGGTGGTCTAGTGATGTTAAAAATGACCCCACTTTAAAACTGGCAGCTCTTTCCTTGGGCACTTCTTGACAAAATCAAAAGGGAAAAAAAAACAGTGGATTTCAGTTCCTTCATGCAACGGGGTACCTAACAAACCAATGAACAAACAAACAGTAGGGCACTCTTTTTGCTCTGACAGATGGCATGATCAAATGGTGGGACATGGAGAATGGCCGGGTGTCCCTACGCACCAAAGAACACGCTGGTTGGGTCACCCACTTTCTCTCCTGGGCAAAGGCCCGGCTCTTCTTCTCCGCTGCCAACGACAGCTCTGTGCTGGTGTGGTCCACAAGTGGCACTGTGCTAGAGCGTCTCCTGGTAAGGAGGATAATAATATAATAGAAGCATATGTTTCTGGGTTTGTATATAGGGCATTTTCTTTGTGAAATTGTGTAGCATTGATCAACCATATCAAATGAATCATCCTTCTTTGTTCAAGGGACATTGGGCTATCAAAAACATGCTGGAAACTCATCAACATCATCATTGTGTGACACCAAGTGAATTCCGATTTGTGGACATGCTTTTCAGGGCTTTCTAGGTAGAGAGGGTGTGTGTGTGTTGTGTTGTTACAGTCGTGACCGACTCTATGTGACTCCATGTCCATGGAGTTTTCTTGGCAGGAGTACTGGAGTGGCTTGCCAGTTCCTACTCCAGGCGCCTACAGCACCTGGTATTCCCTGGTGGTTGCCCATCCAAGTACTAACCAGGGCCAACCCTGCTTAGCTTCCGAAATCAGGCAAGATTGGATGTGTTTGGTACTCAGAAGTTATTTACAGTTCTCTTCTTCTGGGGGTGCCCTGAGACTGTGCAGCTTGCCCAAGGCTCCATAGACTCTTCCCTTAGAAGGCACAGTGAGGAACTGAACTCCCAACCTCTGTCTCCACCCAACTCTCTTAGCTGTCCAGCCTGCTGAGGATTTCCAGTACAGTATGCTGCAAAAAGTAGGAAAGCTATGTGATCCTTCCATACAAGCTGAGGCAGAGATGGGTGGTGCCCATTTTAAGGCAGCCAACAAATAATAAACATAAGCTAGTTTTCTGTCCCTCACGAGTCTTTATCAAACTGGGCACCACCAAACATGGGGAAACACAGCAGAAGCTGGGCTGGGACACCTCCCTTATGAGGAAAGGCTAAAACATTTGGGGCTCTTTAGTCTGGAAAAAAGGCGCCTGAGGGGGGATATGATTGAAACGTACAAAATAATGCAGGGTATGAGTAAAGTGGATTGAGGGACGCTCTTCTCTCTCTCCAAAAATACCAGAACTCGGGGACATACACTCAAATTCAGGGCTGGGAGAGTAAGAACAGACAAAAGAAAATATTTTTTCACCCAGCGTGTTGTTAGTCTGTGGAACTCCCTGCCACAGGATGTGGTGATGGCATCTGGCCTGGATGCCTTCAAAAGGGGATTGGACAGATTCCTGGAGGAAAAGTTCATCACAGGTTACAAACCATGAGGGAGATGTGAAATCTCCAGGCTTAAAACCGGGGTCCTTCAAGGGCCAAATGCAGGGGAGTGGTATCAGGAGACAGATATCTAGTCTCATGCGCTCCCAAACACATCTGGGGCCCCCACTGTGAGATACAGGAAGCTGGGCCTTTGGCCTGATCCAGCATGGCTCTTCTTATGTTCTTATGTTCACAGAAGTTCCAAGAATCACAGTCAGTTGTGCAGGCCAGACGTCTATACTTAAAAATAAGCTTCATGACAGAGGCTACTGTTGCAGGTGAAATGTATGTTTAGATGTCACCTCTTGTTGTGATCGGAATGGACATATCAAGCTTATGTTTGTGATCTTTTAGTGGTCTAATGACGGCATTGTCCTCACTTGCCTAAAAAGCACTGCAGTTTTCCCTTTAAGTAGAAATCTGCTGGTTGGCCACCGGATAGAAGTTGGGTGGTCACCTGATGCAGATGCTTGGTTCCCTGCAGTGAAAGACCCTTGTGGGCCCCACTCAGATCTACAGTTCCATGCCCTATCAGGCATTTTAATTCTTCTGTTCCATTATGAACACAGAGCTGCCTGCATAAATGGGCATTTGGGTCCTGTGGAGTGGCACACGTGTTCTTTAGCTGTGCCCAAGCAAAGACAGTTTTGAGCAATTCCCTCTATGGAGTCCTGCAAGTCAATAGCTAGGCTGTGTTCTGGCAATTTTGCCTCCCCCAGTCTCTGGAACCCCTTCTTTTCTGGCAAAAATTAAGGAAAATAAAACAAAACAGAAGACAAAAACAGGTGGCACCTTAAAGACTAACTTTCATATTTTAATGTAACATTTCGTGGACACGTCCACTTCTTCAGACATGTAGCAGCAGAATGAGGTATGCAATATAATATGTCACTTACAGCCCACTCACACACAGCATAAATGATCTCCAGCCCATCCTTGACAACATGTCACTCTCCAAAGCTCTTGGTGGGAGACCCATACTTGCCTACAGACAACCTCCCAACTTTAAACAAATACTAATGCACACAACATTACAAAACAGCAACACAGACAAAGGGACTAAACCATTCCACAAACCCAGATTTCAACTCTGCCTATCTACTCTGGCAACACTATTATAGGGTCTAACAATACTACATATAATATTCAGGGCAGCTTCACTTGCTCCTCAACCAATGTGATCTATGCTATCTTTTGCCAACAATGCCCATCTGCACTCTACATTGGATAAATAGGACAGTCTCTACGAAAATGAATCAGTGGACACAAGTTTGACATAAGAAACCACAATACACAGAAACCTGTCTCAAACCATTTCGGTTGGATGTGCTTGGGCCTGTTTCTACTGTCGAGGTCTCCAAGGCTATGGTGCATTGCCGGCCTGCCTCCACTCCTTTCGACCCTTGCCCTGCCTGGCTAATTAGAGCTGCCAGAGGACCTATGGCCGAGTGGGCTTCTGTCATCGCCACCGCCTCCTTCAGCGAGGGGTTTTTTCCCTCTCGTCTGAAGGAGACGGTGGTTAAGCCCATTCTGAAAAAACCTGGCCTGGCGGCGGACGATTTAACAAACTATCGCCCAATCGCCAATGTCCCATTTATGGGCAAGGTGCTCGAGAGGGTGGCGGCGGTCCGGCTGCAATCATACCTGGAGGATCGGCAGTGCCTCGATCCCTGCCAGTCCGGGTTCAGGCCCCGCCGGGGTACCGAAACAGCTTTGGTCGCCCTGCAAGATGACCTTGTCCGGCGGCCGACAGGGGTTGCTCTACCCTGTTGGTCCTCCTGGATCTGTCAGTGGCCTTTGATACCGTCGACCACGGTATCTTACTGGACCGGCTCTCTGAGGTCGGAATCGGAGGCTCTGTTCACAGTTGGCTCCATTCCTTCCTGGAGGGCTGGCCCCAGTATGTTCAGCATGGGGGGGGGGGAGTTATCGGCCCCTTGGATTCTCCCTTGTGGGGTTCCACAGGGGTCGTCTCTGTCCCCTATGCTGTTTAACATCTACATGAGGCCGTTGGCGGGGGTCATCAGGAGTTTTGGAGTCTGCTGTCATCAGTACGCTGATGACACAGCAGCTCTATCTCTCCTTTTCCACCTCTGCAGTGGAAGCTGTGAAAGTCCTTGACGGGTGCCTGGATGCCGTCCTGGCCTGGACCGGGGCGAACAGGCTTAAGCTCAACCCCGAGAAGATGGAGGTTATGTTCTTCGGGAGCTCGCCGTCCGGATACGGTGGCCCTCTCCCCTATTTGGGGGGAGTTTCCCTCCAACTCGCAGAGAGGGTGCGGAATCTGGGTGTGTTCCTGGACCCGGCGCTCTCCATGGAATTCCAGGTGGCGTCGGTGACCAGGTCCACCTATTACCATCTCCGTCGGATCGCCCAGATCCGCCCGTACCTGGACGCGAACTCTCTGAGAACAGTGGTCCAAGCTCTGGTGATCTCGAGGCTGGACTACTGTAACGCTCTCTACATGGGGCTGCCCTTGACTCTTCTCCGGCGTCTGCAGCGGGTTCAGAATGCAGCGGCCAGGCTGGTGGCTGGTGTGCGTCGATATGATCACATCACCCCAGTTCTGGCCCGCTTGCACTGGTTACCCGTTGCAGCCCGGATTAGATTCAAGGTCTTGGTTTTAGTTTATAAAACCCTCCATGGCTTGGGACCGGACTACCTGGCAGAGCGTATCGCTCAGCGATCAACCTCGGCCTGTCCCGTTCGGCAGGCGCGAGCGCACTTGCTTCGGGTCGCCACTCCCCGTGAAGCCCGGAAGGCGAGAACTCGGTCCCGGGCTTTCTCAGTGGCGGCTCCCAGCCTCTGGAATTCCATCCCCATTGAAGTGCGCTCTGCAGAGTCCCTGCTGGCCTTCCGGAAGGCTTTAAAAACTTATCTCTTCCGGGAGGCCTTTGGCGATTCTTAATTTTTTTTTCTTTCTCCGCCATCGCTACGTGTCTGTATTTAAGGGTTTTTAGCTATAGAGGTGCCGTAAGGTTTTAATGCTTCCTGTTTATTGTTATGTTGTTGTGTCAGTGTAACTATTGTAATTTTGTGTGTCTACTAGCCGTTTGTAAGCCGCTTAGAGTTCGCAATGAAGATAAGCGGGTATAAATGCAAATAAATAAATAAAATAAATAAATAAATTCATTCTACGAGGACACTCTTTGGAAGATTTAAAGGTCACCATTTTGGAACAGAATCATTTAAAATCAAAAATACAAAGAGAAACAGCTGAGATAAAATTCTTATGCATGATGGACACACACAAGAATGGACTGAACATAAGTCAAGGTTTCTTGAGTCATTATCAAGTGTGATACTCCTGTGTTGCCACTGTTCTTTTTCATGGAAGTTTATCTCCCATCAAAATACTCTTAAGTGTCTAATCTAAACCTTCTCATTTTCTCACTCCCTAATGACCCTGTCTTACCTTCCGCCCTCTCTTCCATCCCCCCTCACCCTGATCTGGTGTCTGTTTTCAGCCTCTGAAGAATTTTTATTACAGGACCCTAAAACTACACCAACCATACCAGTGCTACTTTCCCACTCCCATGAACTCAAATGAACCCACCCTCTACCTCTTCCTCTTCCCCTTTCCCTACCCATCCTCACCCAGATCCATTTTTTGTCTCTTTAGGAATTTTTACAGCAGAGCTCACATGCAAATATACCTACACACAACATCCAATGAATATTTGGTATGAAACGTATATTCCATACATATTATATTGCACACCTCATTCTTCTGCTGTATGTCTGAAGAAGTGGACGTGTCCACAAAACATTACATTAAAATATGAAAATTAATCTTTAAGGTGCCACATGTATTTTTCTTCTCTTTTGTTTTATTTCCCTTTATTTTTGCTAGGAATTCTTGAACAGACTAACACGGCCACCTTCTCTAAATCTTCTCTGTACGCTCTTCATCGGCTCAGACCAGTTTTTCCCCTCTCTCTTTTTCTCTCTAGATTGGCCACCCTGTCTTTACCATGGCAATCAGCCTGGCTCGGCACCTCCTTCTCTGCGGCAGCAAGGGATGCCTGATGATTTTTCCCTTGGATGAAAGAAAAGAATCTGGGAGTGTGATCAACATGGCACAGGGCTTTTCTGACTACACTCACAAGGACATTGTGTCATGCATCACCTGCCTGGAGAACCAGATATTCACAGCAGGGTAAAGTTGTGAGGGTGAAAACGTAAACTCTGTCTACCAGTACAGACCCTCAGTGATAACCGAAATGCCCCCTTGCTATATTATGTTTAATATGATCTGTTTTGCCATTGGTCTTTGGAAGATAAATACAGACTTGATGGCCCGATCTGATGACCAGGGTATTATATTTCTGAGGAAATTGCATTGTGGGAAGGGGGAACGGACTTAATCTCAGGGCATATCTGCTCCCTTAGATGGCTCTTTTGACCCTCACCCCCATGTGGTGTGCTGAACCTCAACAAACCAGTTCTTGACAATGCTTAAACGAAGTAGGATGATGCGTGAGAAGGTGACAGTAATCTGCCTTTTGTGTGGTGGCAAAAGGCAGTGCAGTGTTGCATCCTTTACCTGAGAAAGAGAGGGAAGCCACAAGCCTCCTTTGCAATCAAGACTCTTACTTTGTCTGCTGTTGAGAAGAATAAGTCTAAGGGCCTTTTCACACGACCCCTAAAATCCGCAGCAAATGGCTCCCAGATCCGGAGCTTAAAATTGTTTCCCCACCAGCTCTGGAGTTAGCTCTGGAGTTTACAAAAAATTAAGTGCGACCACGTCCACCTAAGCGCGCCCCACCGCACTTTTCAAGTACCTGCTCTCCGGGGGTGAAAAATTCCTGATGCGGATGTAACGTAGTGAGTGCTGGGCTCTCCTCGCTTCTGTTTGTTGGGGGTTTTTTGCCCCCCCCTGCCCCTTTAAGAGATACTAAGAGACTGGAATATGGGGGGGTGGGAACACAGGAACAGCTACAAACCCCCAAGATCTCTGGTCTGAATTTAAGTGGCCAGCGGATCTTAGGGGTCGTGTGAAAAGGCTCTTGCTCATCTCCAACTTCAGTAGAACCTCATCTCTTCTACATCCCTTCCCAGGTATGACAGAAAGCTGCTAATCTTTGACACCTACCAAACTCCAGGCAGGAAAACCCTGACAGCCAAACACTGCATCCCACGTGCCCACAACGCAGGCATCACCCACCTGTTGGTGGTGCGCCAGCAAGAAACCACCAGGTACCGCCTAAGCTCAGTCTGGGAAGAAGGGCACAGGAAGTCAAATCTTTTTAGTAGGCCATGATTGGGTGATATTTGATTCTTGCCAGGAGGTGGTCTAGGTAATCCATCCTTTTACATGGGGGGGGAGGGAGAGGAATTGTGAAAGAGCAGCCAATCAGACACCAGCAAGAGCTGCTTGAAAGGAGTCCCCCTATTCAGGAGAAAGTAGTCCGTCGGTCTCTCCCCCACCCCCCACCCCCAACCCCCACAGAACAGCCTGAGATTTTATTTGCATTGCAGTTTCTCCCCCTGTTCTCATTTCTAGGGACAGAGAGCATGTGGCCATCCAGAGACTGCAGCTCCTGTGATTCCTCACCATTGTCAAGACGGGCTAAGGGTGATGGGAGTTGTAGTCAAAAACACACTACCTCTGGGTCTGTGCTGGGAGGAAAGGTGGGATATAAATAAAAGAAGAAAACAAACAGAGCTTCCCACCCGTGTTGAAAGGCTGCAAATATAGAACAGTACAGGCAAAAAAATTGTCTCTTCACACACACACACACACACACACACACACACACACACACACACACAC
>JAHTLZ010000010.1:71566349-71591151 GCA_023846285.1 Phrynocephalus versicolor
CACACACACACACACACACACACACACACACACACACACACACACACTTCAAAAAGTGTCAAGGGGATAGTCCTACCAGTTCCGCTTCAGTGTGTGGAGAGATAGGGACATCAAAGGAAAAGTATGAATTACATTCACTTGTCGGAAGGTTTGGATTAGTTGTGCACGGAATACTTTCTAGGCCTCCTTAAAAAAATTATTAGCAGATACTCTGTTCTTTTGCAGCAAGGATTGGGAACATCTGGCCTTTCAGATGCATTTTGCAACCCACGCCAGCCCTAACTGGCATGGTAGGAGGGGCAATCCTTAATTCCTTCTTATTAATTGCAGGGAAAGAGATACCTCCTTATTAGAAGCAGCCTCTGCTGGGTGAACCTGGGGCTGCTCACTAGAAGAGATTATTTCACCTCCTTTTCTTCTCCCTCCTGTTTCTGATTTGTGCATTATTTCTCTTTCTCTTCTCTCCTTACCCCACTGGCCACAATTTCCTTTTCTTCCTGAAAAGTTTTCACAGCAGTGTGTGTGTGTGTGTGTGTGTGTGTGTGTGTGTGAAGTCTTTGAACATATGGTTACACTGAGGGATAGTGGAGATAATTAGTAAATCTTAACTGATGGATTAAGAACCTTTACAGCAGAAATGGTGGAAATCAGAGCTTGATAAAGTTCCTTTTTAGGCTATACATTCCAGAATCCCCCATGCTCTTCTGTGGATTCTGGGGGATGTAGTATGAAAATATACATTTTCCAAACCGTATGAACTACCTTCAGTAAGGTACTTGAAATATGGGGGGGGGGGGGAGAGAGAGAGGGAGAGAGAGAGAGAGAGAGAGAGAGAGAGAGAGTTGTGTATGCAAGTGAGAGAGATGAGAGCCATTGCTACTTCCATTCCATATCTTGCCTTCCTTACCCTTGTCCGGTGGTGGTCTTCTTCACAGGTTGCTCTCAGGTTCTTTTGACCAGACAGTCGGCATCTGGTCGCAGGATGGGCAGTTGATCCATCGTCTCGGCCCTTTCAGTGGAAGTATTACTGGCCTTTGCTACGTGGTGCCAGTGGGCATTGTCTGGATCACCAGTGGCACCTCCCAACCCACCCTTTATGAGCCCCAGTCTGGAGAAATAGTGAGTAATATATGGGGTATTACCGGGGTATCATCCTCTACTTACTACCTCTTGTCCTCCCTGCCTTATACTGTACAGAGGACTTCCTATTAGAAGGGGCCCTCTACTGGCAATGATTTGACATTGCAGCCCTGTGGATAAGTGTAGGGGCAAACGTGGAAGATAGTTTTATGGAGCAAGGTTGAACTCCGGAAAGACTCTTAGGGCCTGTCCAGATGGGCACAGAGTCTGCTATCCATCCTATTTGAGCTGCCCAGCCCTTTTTGGCACGGCCCTGCAACTACAAGTTTTTGAGCGTGATTCAGAGTGCGTCTGATTATTATGTTCTGTAGCCTGTGCAGATGGTTAGTTCACCCTGAAATAGACCTGTGGGTGGTGATAACCATGTGGTATATTTGGTGGGTTGAGGAATTAAAGGAACATCAACAACAAAAAAACCTCTCCCTCCTCTATTTTCATCTGCTCTACCAGTTTGATACAATGCAATTGAAACAGCTCTATTCAAGACAAACAAGGCAAACTCCCATGGGAAGTGTCCAACAAAGTCTTTGGACCACTCCAATTTGTCCCTCTTTCAATGAATAATATCCCCCTTCCCACCCCTTCCCTGCCTTCTCCTGCAGCCATTATTTAGCAGGCAGCAGCAACTCTTCTTCTGTGTGCTGACCTGTGGTCTGTGTGTGTGGTTTGGGAGTTGTACAGCCAGAGAAAGAACAATGCTATCCAAGGTTGTTAAGACCACAGAGAGAATAATTGGGAGTACTCTCCCTACTGTAGACCAAATCTATGATTCCAGCTGTAGAGATTGTGCAGGATCTCGCACACCCTGGAAATGATCTCTTTCAGCTTCTGCCCTCTAGGAGGAGATACAGGGTCATTAAGACCAGGACTAGCTGCTTGAGGAATAGTTTCTATCCAAGAGTGATTTTGGCTTTGAATGCAGTGAAATGCAGTTTCTGAGGGAGCTTCAGTAATTAGTTTTTAGAGTTTTTCAAGAGTTTTTAGAGTTTTTCAAGTGTGCTGTTAGTGGGTTAAATGTGTGTATGTGGGGTGGGGATAGATATTTATGTATGGTTGTACTGTTAGGTCCTGTAAAAGCTGATGTAGATTCTTTCAGTCTCGTTGTTCTGCACAGGAGAATGACAATAAAGATTTATCTATCTATCAATAAAGTAAGTGACATAGCGAAACAACAATGCATCTACCTAGCATAATAGATTCAATATTGCCAACTGATAGTCTTGAATTTTCAGGTATGTAGTGAGCGATAAAATAAATAGCACAAAAGTTAAGAACCTTTCAAGTGCAAACCAAATGGCTCCAACTTCCCCAGTCTATAATCTATTGCATCACAAAGGGATATGCTATATTTTCTTCTCATCCCTTTGTTTGTGAGTTATGCACAAAATGATCACCCAGTTGTTTTTATTTAGCTTGCATGCCAGCCTTCCTTTTCCACCCTGATTTTCAATCAGCATCTCTCTCTCTCTCTCTCTCTCATATACACATACCCATGGTGCAATTGTGCATTGCCAGGAAAAAAATCTTCATCATATTTGGGAACAGTTGTTGCCAACAGCTTAGCTGTGCTATGGGAAAAGCTCCAAAATAGTTTAGCAAAGCCAGTCATAAGCCAAATTCTCTTGCTTGCAGAGTTCATATGTTAAGGAGAATCTAATGATCAAGTCCTCTGTTAGACCTCAGGTTGCAGATGTGAGAGTTGTGTGGGGCATCATCTAAGCAAGCAGTCTTCACTGTCTATAACAGCCCAAAGCAAGTCTGTCCAGGAAAGATTTGTCACTGGAATATGCCAAATATGTAAAGCTGCCTGTTTGCCTAGGACTCATTCATAGATCTAGATGCCCATAAGCTGCTCTGGTGCCAACCCTTGATGCTTCAGATTGGGACTCCGCATCTTACATTGGGCACAGCTCCATGGCAGAGCCCATGCTTTAAATGGAGAAGACCCTGGGTTCAGTCCTTGGCATCTCGAGTTACTGAGTCACAGATGGTGCCCGGACCTTTGCCTGAGATCCTAAAGAGTTGTTGTCATTCTGAATAGAGTGTATTGGGACAGGTAGACAAATAGACTGTTAGTGTATAAGAGAGCTTCCAGTTCCTGTCAAAGCTCCTTGTTCCTTACTGCCCATTTTTCCTCCTTGAGGAATTGCCCGCCCTTAGCCAGCTGGCCTTGACTGTGACAAAAATCCCCTGGATGTGTTATCTAACAGCATCTGAAAAATGACCTATGCTGAAGAAAGAGCTTTCCTCCGAAGTACATTTCCAATAACAAGCTGCCTTCCCTTGACAGCACAGACCCATTTGGGCTGATTGATGAGATGATACAGCCAACAAAAAAGGGGATACACAACCACATTAGGATGAGAAATGACACAGGTGCTTTCTCAAATGTCAGATGGGAAATATAATTGTCATTAAATGAGAGCACTTCCCAAGCAGTTTCCACTTGAGCTGTTGCTTTCCATTTCCCATTTCCGTTGGATGGGTGATTCAAGGGCTTTTGGTTCCAATAGAGCAGGATTCTTGGGTCTCCTAATCAGGCCCAAAAAAAAACATTTATAGAGGACCTTCCAGTCATTTCAGGATGAAAAGTGTGGCCAGTTGGTCTCTGATATATTCTCTTGCTGTGAGCTATTTGCTGTGACAATCACTTCTTAGATGGTTACTTCACGTCCTTCCTCGTTCCGAGATGACGTTTGTTGTGTGATAACGTTGTTCGTGGTCATGTGGTCTTGTCCCAGTTTTGTCCCTGTTTCCGTTTACCCACAGGCGTGATTGATGGTATGACAACTGTTACTTCACATCATTGTTTCGTAACAATTACTGAATTTTCCTGGCTTCGTTAACCTTTTTTTTTTTTTTGACCCTGGCAATCGTGTTTTGATATTTCGAATCTCCGCAACTTTGCCTTTCATGCGTTAATCGGCAAAACTCCCAGTTTCGTGCCTTCTTCCCTCTCTGCGATGCATTGTTTACGCCATTGGGATTGTACTGGAGAATGCAACTTTGCACTCCTGCCACTAGATGGAGAATGCGTACGTTGCATGACAAGTGTTACTTCACGGGTATTTGTCTCAAAACAAGAACTGAGACTGAAAGGAATGGCTGATTCACAGCCTTCTGTAACGGGTCCGTGCCAGCAAAAAGAGACAGTCTCTCACAGAGTAAAGAAAACAGCCTGGTTCTCAGGAAAATGATTTATTGGTTGCAACCAGGAAGATCCCTACCCAACAGCAATTAAGCAGAGACCTTCGTAGAACAAAGGGAAGGCACTTAGCTTTATAGTTTAAAATTTCTGCTCATCTTCCCCCCTCCCAATTGGGTCACGTCACATCCGTCGGTTACACATCAAACATTAATTGGCAGTCTTAGTTATCTATCTTGCATTCCTGTTGGCAACATTTAAACATTTTAATTGGCAAAAAGGGGGTTTTTACACAGTGAACAGAATGGTACAGAAAAACACAGGCAAAGAGGCCTCTTTTAGCCTTGAAGATGACAAGTGATGAATCCCAGGCCGAGCTCGGCCAGGCACGGAGATAAGGTCTGAAGTCATCCACAATTATCTTGTAAAAAAAACACCAAGGCTTATACTTTTGAATCTTATTGCTGAGAAAGCTTTTTAAGGCTTGCTAAAAATGTCCTGTTTGCAGGAATTGTTTAAAGGAATAAAAGAATACATAAGGCTTTATATATGTGTGCTTATTATTCTAAATATATATATATACTGTGTGTGCTTGCAAAGCATAACTTGGAATATATGTATAAAAAGCCATGAAGCCTTATATATGTGTGCTTATTAATCTAAATATATACTGTGTGTGCTTGCAAAGCATAACTTGGAATATATATGTATAAAAGGCCATGAAGCCTGTCTAAATGTAAAGCATAGTTTAAAATATATATTGATAGGCTTGTCATTATGCCTAGAGATTATTGATACAGCCAAATCATTCCCTTCAAGACAAGGCAATTCCTTTGGCCAGGGAGAGGTATGTCTCATCACACTCTGTTCCCAGTTCAGGGGGCATGGCCGGGACGAACTCACACTGTCATGCAATGGACGTGAAGTAACCTTTTTTCTTACTGGTCCCAAGCGGGACAGCGAACCGCAATGAGAGGGATGTGAAGTAACCGTCATATTAGAGATCCATGTTGAGCTTTCCTTTTCCTCTGGTCTTCATTGAGCTCCCATGGAAATACAGCACCCATTTATATTGCAGTCTCGCATTCTCGGAAGGGAGTAAAGAGAAGTGGGCATGAAATGCTTACCTGCTCTGCATTCCTTTGTGCTTATCTGATTTCAGGTTTCACGTTTCATATCTACATTCCAAGGCCATCAGAAGGATGGCCCTGTGCTTCAGCAACTGCTCAGCCTGCCCGACTCAAGACATGTGATTGGTGAGCACCTCAGTACAGCCTTGCTAATGCTATGCTTAGCAGCTGCAACAGTGGTTCCCGGTCTTGGATAACCCATTTGCTCTTGGAATGCAACTCCCAGAGACCCCCATCCAGCACAGCTGGTGATGAAGGTTCCTTGGTGTTGCAATCCAAGAACATCTTGGTTACCCAAGGTTGGGAACCACCAGTCTATATTATAGGACCTTAGCTGCTCTCCCAGACAGAGCTGGATTGAGACATGTCATGGCCTTATATGTGCCATCTTTGTATCAGATGTAAAGAGGCCCTACAACAGATCTTTTGACATTTTTGTATTGAGCAGTATCTCATAATCTGAGGTCCTAAACTGCCATCATGTATGGAAGTCGTGCATAAATTCTACACTGTTCCCAGTCACCTGTGCCAGGGCTCTGGATTCACCATCCTTTTTTATGTCAAGTTGTAATCAGCTCAGTGGAAGAGACAATGTCAGTATTATATAGTGGTTAGGGAAGTGCTGGGAATCATTCACCCTTTGGAAGATGTTGAACTCCATTTCCCATCATCCCCAGCCGGCTTGGTCCTTGGCAAATTGTGGAGGGATAAATTGTATTCATTTATCAACATCAGTTGGAGGGTTTGATTAGGACTGAAGAGACCTGGTTTCCAACTACCCTTCAGGTGTGCAGCTCAATGACTTTGGTGGGCCAGTTATTATTTTAAATTTCAACTTGCTTCATAGGTTGGCCATGAGGATGATATAGGAAGACAGAACTACGTGTGCTGTGCTGTGCTGAGCTCCTTGAAGGAAACTCTGGATGCAAATGTAGTTTATTTAACTGGTATAGCAGGGATGAAGCTGGGGAAAAAAATAAGAATTACCTCAGAAACTGGGGCTGATCTAGCTGAGCCAGTATGTGTCAACCGCACTCCAGAAACACCAGCCTCTCCCTGCAGAATAGTTTCCATCAGTGCCTCATGATGGGTGGAAGCTCTTGTTTTATGGAAACAAGACTAGAAGCAATGTGTTCTTCTCAAGTTAGGGGGCATTCTTACCATGCTATTTGCCTCATTTAGAAAAAATGTTCCAAAAGAGGCAAGTAACTTTGTTAGAAATTATATGGTAATTACAGTGTTAAGGTAGAAAAATGAAGAGGGGAAAAATCCTTGTCTTTTTCAGGCACAGCCAAGCCACAGCAAGTTCTGGTCTGGCGCTACAATGAGTTGGGGTGCTTGACAATGCTGGCTTGCCAAAAACCCCTTGAATGTCTAGCATATGGTAAGTTCCCCCCCCATGCCAGGTGTTTAGCTTGGCATGGGTTCCCACCTGGCCTTTGATGAATCTGAAACACCAAATTCCATCAGGTGAGCCAAATGCAGTAGTTCAATGCCAGCACCTACCTCATTATGCAGTTGGGGCAAGCCACCTGGTGGTTGGAGGGGCAGATCTTTGCTCTCTGTGTCCAGCAATGGTCCTGTGATCACTTATCTTTCCCCGATTCTATGCTGCCCACGGCTGACCTTCTGAATGTCTCCCCACTAGCTAAGAAGGAGCCTGTTCAGCTTTTCAGTGGGGACAGCAGTGGAACGGTGCAAAAATGGGAAAAGAGCTGCATATCGCCCTTCATCTACAGGTAAGGATTTGTCTCCAACGTCCAGCTAGAGCTGCCAAGCCCTGCGGCAAGGCATGAGTTCAGGGAAGTCCCAACATGACCAACAGCAGTGGCCAGATCTTAATCTGAAAACTAAAAGCTGCTGTTGGTAAGGAGAAGAATTATGGCCTGTGGAAGACTCTTGTTTTTCTTCTAGCTCTCTGTCTTCTCCTTGCTGTGGTCTTACCACCATCTTCTCCTTAGAAAGCCAATCCTCCAGCCTTCATCCTTTCCATACCAACAGGGCTACCCCTTTCCCATCCTGTTTGCCCATCTTTTCTTCAGCAGGGAGTCCTTCCATCTTAGCGAAGCCCTTTTGGAGCGACGAGGCCCCTTGGCTCAGCTGGTAGAGAGGGGTGGCAGAGAGCAGCAGCAACTACCTTGCCCTGGCTCTCCTCAGAAATCGGGGAAGGCCTCCAGCAGTCACCAGACAGGTTGCCACAGGGTCCAGAGCACAGTCAGAGTCCTGTGGAAACAAAGCAAGGACTTCATGAGGTAACTTGAATCTGAATCTTGTGTTGTTTATTTCTGTTGTTACACACTATTTTGTCTTCGTCTAGTTTACTTGTTAACTGCTTTGAGTGGTACCTTGCACTAATTGACCAACACAAACATTTAAATGAATAAATAAATAAATAAATTCCCACAGACACTTTTGGGGTGGGGGTGGGGACATGTGCTATGCGGTTGTAGCAGAGAAGCCCCGGCTTGAGTAATCCTGAAGAGACTAGATTACTTCTGCTTCTGTTTCAGGGATCCATTTATTTTGCAGCCAAGATGGGCTACTAGAAGAAGTTTGGGGCCTGGAAATCATCATATCACTGGCCATGGTGGGTTAGGCTCAGGGAGTTGAAGGTCATATATACAAAGAGCCACAGATTAGTGTATCTCATGGCTCACTTTCCCTCTAAAACTGCCTCAGACGTTCAGTGTAATTACACTTCAGTGCAAGAATGAGACATGGAAGGTAGAGACAGGGCCAGGTTTGTGATGCAGAACTATCATGGCACAATGCAAGATGACAAGGATACAACAAGGTTTCATCCAGGATACAGTTGGGAAGGATGTGTTGATGTTGTTGCTGCTGTTGTTGCTATTGTTGTCGTCATTGTTGCTGATGTTGTTGTTGCTGCTGTAATATATATTGAAGCTATAGGCTCAAGGATATTGTGTTGCCTTGGTAACGAAAGCTCTGGGCCTTTGGCAGGGCCTTGTTTGCTGAACAGCTGGATATTCTGGTCATGTCAGCAACTGATGGGAACATTTATCTCTGGGAGTTTGAGAACTTCACTCCAGATGTGGACCTCCCTGCCCAGGTGAGAACAATTCTCTGTCGCAGCCTCCTTCCCATTATTAGAAGAAGCAAGGCTGTATTCACATTCTTCTAGTTGATCTTCAAAGGAAGAATGACCTTTTCCTTCTGAGATCAGAAGACTATGAGCATTATCCCATGGCCGGAAGAACCGGCTCCTAAGAGAAGGCAGATTTGCTCCACCAATGATCACATAATTCGGAATGGGGGTTTCTGTGTCCTCATGGACGGTGCTGTATTCTCCACCTATGTTTTGTCCCCACCATCGTGATGTGCATCAAAATGCCATGTTTCCCTGCTTTTCCATTGCAAACAAAAATTTTAAAGCTTCTATGGTGATATATCACCTCCCTTGTGTCACTGCGAACTCTGTGGTAAGGTGTGCAATTATAATTATTCTTACATCATGGTGTTTAATAGGAAAATTTTCAGTAAATTTTCAGTAATTTCAGTAAAATACAGGCCAGCACATGTGACGTGGGCTTGCTGGCGTATCAATATCCTGAAACCACAAATGCTTTAAAAAACATGGGAAGTAAGCACAACGGAGGACAAGAGGAAAAACAACGGTGTTTCGGAGTCCTCACTTAAGTTTGCATCGCCTTAAATGACACATGGAAAGCAGCTCCAAAAGACATGTCGAAAATGGCTCCACCTCCCAGAGGTGGTTGCTGAAAGACCCACTGGGATGCACTTAAGGGGGCGTGGTTGGGATTGGTTTTTTAAGTCAGCTGCTCGTGGGGGCATGATTTTTGAAGATGGTTTACAAACACTTTTTAGCAGTCATGAGATAAGGCTCTATATCAACCTGATCATAGAATCATAGAATTATAGAGTTGGAAGAGACCTCAATGGCCATCCAGTCCACCCTCTTGCCATGCAGGGACCCCCATCAATGTAGCTCTGACAGATGGCCATCCAGCCTCTGCTTAAAAACCTCCAAAGAAGGAGACTCCACCACACTTCATGGCAGCACATTCCACTGCCTGACAGCTCTGACCATCAGACAGAGACGCTAGCAGTTAATCAGACTGAAAAGCAACTTTAAAAAAAAGAATAGCCAACTCCTGAACTATGGTGTGATAAACATAGCAACCTGGAAATTTGGCTTATCAGTGCAGAAAATTCCAGTTTCTACTGCATCCCTAAAGATCTTCAACTACAAAAAGAGATGAACAAGAAATGAAAACAAAATTGGAAAAATCCATAGCAGCACAACAGAGAATGTGTGTTTCAAAAACTCTGCAATGTAGCATTACAACTAAAAAGGAACTGGCAATACCAAACCTAAAACCCTAATGCACTTGCTAAATCTGGAAGTTGAGTCATGGCTACTGGACTTCTTTTTTGAGAGATAGAAACGTTTCGCTGTTCATCCAAACAGCTTCATCGGTCTGAATACAGCTAGTGCAAGTACTCCATCTTATAGTCAGCTCTGACCTCTTGTCACCCTGATCTGAACTAGGCTCATAAGATGAACAATGGCCTGAATAGGCTCGTTAGGGAGACAATAGTATCCATAGCCTTAAGGTGAACAATGGCCTAAAGTGCTGAAACCTGGATGACTGAGAATCTTCACAGGCATCTGCACTTGATAAAGGAAGAGTAAAGGAATCTCCTGGTTTAGTACAGAATTAGAAAGATTTCCATTTGAATCTACAAATTATCTTCTAACACTATATAATTACAGGAACATTACAAAATAATCCAATTAGTTTTTAAGGGACACACTTCAAATTTTACAGCCATAAAGAAACAGTCTCACCCCAAACCACTCCTCAGTTTGCCTTTCTATGAATTACCCATCGATTTATTATCTAGAATAGAAAAATGAATTATATTTTGGAGAGAAGGTGGACTTTTCCAAATCAATGACATATTCTGTGGTAAACCAACTGCTATGGTTAAGTACAGAAAACACTATGGGGGAAGAAAATTAACTCACAATAGGTGGGAGAGGTCCTAATCCTTCCATCAAAAACATAATCTATCCAGACCACTCAAAAAAATTTGAAATCTCTGTTTATCATTAACAAGCATCAAGGAGAATTTATTTATTTATTTATTCATTTATATGCCGCCCATCTAGCCAAAGTCCACTCTGGGCGGTTCACAACATAAAACAAACTGTTACAATATAAAATACAACAGGAACATAATACAAAACTAAAAATGCAAATAAAAACATAGCAAGTCAGCACCCTTCATAAAGTCTAAACTGAATAAGATGGGCTAAGGGCAAATGAAATCAGTGGAACAGTGAAAGAGTAACCAAGGAAAGCAGATGTAAACAACCATGTCTTCAAACATGGGTTCTCCATCGTGGCCTTCGTGAAGCCACACAGATGGGTTTCCCAAGCGCCCCTGCGCCAGAGGTCATACTTCCCTAGCTATAGGAAAGTTCGTTAGTGTCCACCCCCACACCCTGCGCATGTGCGTGGGTGTTCCCGCC
Source organism: Phrynocephalus versicolor (assembly GCA_023846285.1). Lineage (NCBI taxonomy): Eukaryota > Metazoa > Chordata > Lepidosauria > Squamata > Agamidae > Phrynocephalus > Phrynocephalus versicolor. The sequence continues at coordinate 71,577,286 of JAHTLZ010000010.1, forward strand.
TAAACGCCTCAGTTCCTCTTGACCACCACGGCTAGAGGTTCTGTTGTGTTAGTCTCCGTGACTATTTTCTCAATTTCGATTTGGATTAGCTTCTATGTCTTTTTCACAACCATTAAAAAAAGTGCTCCGGTTGCGGCAGTAAGGTCCCTCATATGGACGGGCCGAGAAGTGCCTTTTTTGCCGCGGCGAAAATCACCAGTCCGAGGCCTGCACCATCTGCCGTGGGTTCAGCGCCCAGACCTTGAAAAATCGCTGTAATCGTCTGGCTTCATTTTTGCTGGAGCGCTCTCTCCGCCCCCAGCCCATGGAGCAAAAGAAGACCCCTCCGGAGTCCACCCGTAAGTCCAAGGCATCGGGGCGGGGGGAGAAGCCTAAGAAGTTCCCCATCCTTGAGGGCGTTTTGAAACAGAAACTGTCACCCAAGACTTCGACCACCAAGTCCCTCAAACCGGCAAAATCCCCGAGACCGGTATCGGCTATGGCTTCGGCTTTGCCACAGGTGCTGACGGCCGAGACGGAGTTCTCAGATTCGGCGGCTCCCATGTCCGACCATCCCGAGTTTCAACAACTCCTACCATCAGACTCCTCGGATTCATCATCTGATGATGACATGGCGTTGCCTCCAAACATCAGCCTCATTAAGCCGGAGGGCACACTGACTTCGGAGGTTGGGACCCGTCAGTCCCCTGCGCTGCCTGCGCGCTCGCCTTCAGCCTCCATTCCATTGAGAACGGCCTCTTCCCCTCTACCGACGGTCGAATTCGAAGACCATATGTTGGCTCTTCCGTCGATCCCAGTAGCTTCAGCCCGGGCATCTGACTCTTCTTGGGAGGAGAAGTCCACCAAGAAGTCGCACCGCAAGAGGGTCCAACTTCCCCCGGTTTCTTCGGTGCAGACATCAGTTCCGACTGTCGGTTTCGAGACTTCTACCGCTCCTTCAATCCCGTCGATATCCGTTGCCACGGCTGTGGCTCAAGCTCTTACTCCTCTGGATCCAAGCTCTGCCTTGTTGGTTCTGACGAAGCCTCCTAAGAAAAGACATCGAACCGGGCATCACCGATCTCCAGTGCCCCCGGTTTCAGTGCCTCCAATTCCAGCCTTCTCTTTGAAGTTTGATGGCCGTCAATGGTCCATCCAATCCTCTGATTCGACGGAGCTTGAGAAGCATGCCGCCAACTCGTCCTCGGATTCGTTGGTGGATTCCGCGCCTTCTGATCTCGAATCTTAGGTCTCGGATTCGGTTCATCTGGTCATCTCACTGGATTCGGAGGTGGAAGAAAAGTCTCCCCCGTCATCATCAGAGTCAATGCGGAATTACGCCGGCTTTCTGGTGTGAATGGTGAAGACCATTGACCTTCCCATGCACCAACCGAAGCTGAAATGCGTCTGTCATATTTTTGGATGCATTGTAGCTGAGGAGACAGCTCCAGTCCACCTCACCCTAATACCATCTTTCTTGACTATGGTGGAGGACTCTTTCCAAACCCTGTCATCGACATCAGTGTCCAGAAACCTCGAGGCACTGTACAGAGTCCACAATGACAAAACTCCCTACCTCAACAAGTATCCTGCTCCGAATTTGGTAGTGGTGGCTTCATCATAGGTGCAGTCCTGCACTAAGCAGATGCCTATCCCTCCATCCAAGGAAGGCTGCAAGCTGGACTCTATGGGTCGGAACCTTTATTCATATTCCACTCTCCTCCACAAAATTTTGAACTATCAGGGCGCAATGGGTGTGTACCAGAGGGAACTTTTGGCTCACTTGCACCCATTCCTTAAGATCATCCTGGAGGCTAAGAGGGCAGAGGCTTCTGCCCTGTATGAGGAAGCCATGGCCTTAGAGGCCCAACAGATGCATATGTCCAAGCATACCTTCGATTGCTCGTCCAAGGTACTTAACACCTCCATCACCATGAGGCGTTATGCTTGGCTCTGTACCACAGGTCTGTCCGACGAGCACAAAGCTCAAATCGAGGCCCTTCCTTTCGAAGGCACTGACTGTTCAACACCTCCACAGACGACTTGATGGAGGATCGCCACAAGAAACAGGACACGGCGAAGAAGCTTAACATCCAGCAAGTGCTGCTCCAAACGGACCCTGCTTCAACCACCACCCCTTTGTCTCCACCTGCTTGCTGTTGGGTCTCCTCGTAAGTGAGAGGCACGAGAGGTAACCTAGACAAGATGGTGGGCGCCAGCGTTCCCTGTTTGCTTCGGCGTCCCAGCGCTCTGTTTATTTTTTGGGAAAACGCTGCCTTGGTTTTTCCACTTTTTTAAAGTTTTTTGTCCCGCCAGAGGATTTGGTGAGGGAGCTAGTTTAGGGGTTAGTAGGGATTAGAGGGCTTGGGGGGTTCTAAGGGGGCTCAAAGGGGCTCAGCGTGCTCATTGAGTAGACCGGCTTATTTGATCCATTATGTCCGGTAAGGTTGAGTGCTCCCTCCCCTTCCCCTCCCTCCCTTTTTTCCTTTCCCCTTCTCTTTCCCCTTGCCTATATTTTCTTTCCTCGTTCCTTTTCTCGTTCCTTTTTTGGGAGGCTTTTCCATCCCTCTTTTGCCCCTTCTTGGCTTTCCCCTCGCTCTTGCCAGCACCCATTCCTGGGGTTCGCCGTTTGAGCAGGGACTTGTTGGCAGCCCAGATCGCCCCCCCGACGGTCTGGAAGACTCGGGAGTCTTCGGTCGGGGCTGCTACCGGAGGCTATCCTACCATCTGTGGACTGCCGGGTGAGTGGAGGCGGTGGCGTGCTGTGGATACCATTCCCGGGCAGCGTTCCGGCTGTCGGCGTTTGAGAGCTTACACCATGTTGGCGGTGCCTTCGCCGGAGGTCCTCTATCGGGCGATGTGTCGATCGTCGGAGAGGCTTGAGGTTCGCGCCTGCCTTGTGCCCCGACTCATCTGGGCGGGGACGCCCTTCTCTCCTGCTGGCATCTCTCTCGAGCAGCGTCTCGGCTGCCGGTGTTTGGGAGCCGACGCCATTTCGGCGGCGTCCAGGCTGGTGGGTCTCCATCGGGTGGCAGGCCGGCCGCCGGAGAGGATTGGGAGGCGGCTCTGTTTCCCACTCGGGTTAACCCGGTTGAATTCACCCCTCCTGCCTTTCGGCTTGAGGGAGCTGCGACTGGCTGTCGGCGGGCAGCGTTTTGCCGCTTTTTCCAGCATGGCGGCGGGCCGGGTTTGGTCGCCGGCCTTGGCAGTGTTTGGGCTGCTGGCCCTCTCTCGGGCGGTGTGTCGGCCGCCGGTGTGGTCCTGTGATTGGATTATCCCTAAGTATCCTGCCCTTATCTTACATCTTGGGCTGTGGGTCGGCCGACGGAGACGCCCAGGGTGGTGTCCTGTTTTTTGTTGCCTATCTTCATCTATGGCCCTATTATGGCACCACCCAATCCAGCTTGCTCAGCGGGTCATCAATTTTGCCTCGGGTGGCGACTCGGCCACCGGCGATGTGTCCAAACGCTTTGGTAGCCGCCACTTTATGGACGGATTTCCATCGGTTTAGTAACCCCTCCTTTCCCCACTTGATCCCTAGATTCCATCTCCCCCTTTCATGCTTCTCCCATCTGGCCTCTGGCGGGTATATTGCTTTCTGCACTATCTAATTAGCATTTTATTTTATATTTTTATTTATAATTTTTGTATTTTTCATTTATATTGTATTACAGTTATTTGTATTTAATGGTCTGTTAGAACGTTGCTTAGCAGGTTTTGTATTGTGTTGAACCGTATTTTTTAATTGTATTGTGTTGTTGTTTTTTCCTTTCCCCCTCGCCATGCTTGCAGGGACTCACATACCAGCTGTGACGGGCCGTGGGCGGTACGCTAATAGCCGTGGGGTTCGTCAGATCAGAAGAACGCGGGTCAGGCATCTCGTGCCTGTCCCGCGTTCTGACCCCTCGGCTAGCTGCCACGTGTCCGGGAGTCACTTCTCCAGCGCCTCCAACCTTTCCTGCATTTTGTTGAATGCCAGGTCAGTCCATAATAAAATCCCCATTATATTTGATTCCATCCAAGATGGGCGGGCTGACCTGGCTCTCATCACCGAGACCTGGGTGGGTACAGAGGGGGGGGGGCTTCTCTCTCCCTCCTGTGCCCGCCCGGATATCTGGTTCAGGGTGTGGGAAGGTTGGAGGGCCAGAAGGGAGGAGGGGTCGCAATCGTCCATCGGGACTCTTTTTATGTCTGCAGGGCCTCGACATTGGTCAGCCAGGGGCTAGAGTGCCTTCACCTGTTGGTGGGACAGCGGGACAGATTTGGCATTGTGCTGGGCTACCGTGCTCCCCGCAACCCAGCACAATCCCTGCCGGAGCTGTCCGAGTTCATCGCGGCGGCGCTGTTGAAGTCCCCGCGCCTTTTGGTGGCGGGTGACTTCAATGTGCACGCCGGCGGTGAACTTTCCGGCGCAGCTCTGGAGTTCATGGAATCCATGGCTTCCATGGGTCTGTCCCAGCATGTTGTATGCCCCACTCACAGGTCCGGCCACACCCTGGATCTGGTTTTTTCCTCCATGTCGGGGAATTCGAGTCTGGAGGTAGGGGGCATTGTCTCTCTGCCTGTGTCATGGTCAGACCACCACCTGCTTTCTTTCCCCCTGGCGATTCCGGCCCCCTCTCGCGGGGACCACCGGCCTCCTGTTTTGGCCCGTCCCCGAAGACTTATGGACCCTTCTCGGTTCCAGGAGGTCTTCGGGGCGTTTCCTGGAGAACTGACTGGCACGCCGGCCGAGGTTGTGGCTAACCATTGGTTTGATACAGCTGCCCATACCATCGACCGGATCGCCCCTAAGCGTCTTCTCCGGTGCCGAGCTCGGTCCTCACCTTGGTTCACGCCAGAGCTCCGAGCAATGAAGCAGGTGAGGAGAAGACTAGAACGCAGCTGGAGAAGATCCCGGACGGTTATTAATAAGGCTGCCGTTGTATCCCAGACTAGTCGCTACTCCATCGCGATCAGGGAGGCCCAAAGATCATTTTTCTCCCTGAGAATTGGTGAGGCCTCGAACCACCAGGCGGAGCTCTTCCGGGTGGTTCAGGACCTCACCAATCCTAGTCTGGCCAGGCCTCCTCCTACTGATTTCAGTAGTGAGAATTTCGCAGCCTTCTTTCGATCAAAGATTGAGGCCATCCGGGCCGGTTTCGACTCCGGTTGTGGTGGCCCTGTCTCGGCATCCCCAGTTGCTGGTCCGCCTTCGTTGCCTCGGTTGGATGCGCTTGGGCCTGTTTCTGCTGTCGAGGCCTCCAAGGCTATGGCTTGCTACCGGCCAGCATCCACTCCTTTCGATCCCTGCCCTGCCTGGCTTATAAAAGCTGCCAGCGGGACCATGGCCGAATGGGCTTCGGTCATCGCCACCGCCTCCTTCAGCGAGGGGGTTTTTCCCTCCCGTTTGAAGGAGACGGTGGTAAAGCCCATTCTTAAAAAATCAGGCCTTAGCCCGGACGATTTAGCCAACTACCGTCCTATTGCTAATGTCCCGTTTATGGGTAAGGTGATCGAGAGGGTGGCGGCGGTCCGGCTGCAGTCGTACCTGGAGGATCGGCAGTGCCTCGATCCTTGCCAGTCCGGGTTCAGGCCTCGTCGGGGGACCGAAACAGCTTTGGTCGCGCTGCAAGATGACCTAATCCGGGCGGCCGACAGGGGTTGCTCTACCCTGTTGGTTCTCCTGGATTTGTCAGCGGCCTTTGATACCGTCGACCACGGTATCCTGTTGGATCGGCTCTCCGAGGTTGGAATCGGAGGCACTGCTCGCAGTTGGCTCCGATCCTTCCTGGAGGACCGTCCTCAGTACGTTCAGCATGGGGGGGAGTTGTCGGCTCCTTGGATACTCCCTTGTGGGGTTCCACAGGGGTCGTCGCTGTCCCCTATGCTGTTTAACATCTACGTAAGGCCGCTGGCTGGGGTCATTAGGAGATTTGGAGTCTGCTGTCATCAGTACGCTGATGACACGCAGCTCTATCTCTCCTTTTCCACCTCTGCAGTGGCAGCTGTGGGGATCCTTGATGAGTGCCTGGACGCCGTACTGACTTGGACCGGGGCGAACAGGCTTAAGCTCAACCCCGAGAAGACGGAGGTTATGTTCTTTGGGAGTTCACCATCTGGGTACGGTGGCCCTCTTCCCCGTCTGGGGGGGGTTTCCCTCCAGCCGGTGGAGAGGGTGCGGAATCTGGGCGTGGTCCTGGACCCGGCGCTGACCATGGAGGCGCAGGTGGCGTCGGTGACCAGGGCCGCTTATTACCATCTTCGCCAGATTGCCCAGATCCGCCCGTACCTGGATGTTGCCTCTCTGAGAACAGTGGTCCAAGCACTGGTGATCTCGAGACTGGACTACTGCAACGCGCTCTACATGGGGTTGCCCTTGACTCTTCTCCGGCGTCTGCAGCGGGTACAGAATGCGGCGGCCAGACTGGTGGCTGGTCTGCGTCGTTATGACCACATCACCCCAGTTCTGGCCCGCCTGCACTGGTTGCCCGTTGCAGCCCGGATTAGATTCAAGGTCATGGTTTTAGTTTATAAAACCCTCCATGGCTTGGGACCGGAGTACCTGATAGAGCGTATCGTCCAGCGACCCACCTCGGCCCGTCCTGTTCGGCAGGTGCGAGCGCACTCGCTGCGGGTTGCCACTCCACAAGAGGCCCGGAAGACGATTACTCGGAACCGGGCCTTCTCAGTGGCAGCCCCCTCCTTATGGAATTCCATCCCTAGCGAAGTGCGCTCTGCAGAGTCCCTGCAGGCCTTTCGGAAAGCTTTAAAAACTTTTCTGTTCCGAGAGGCCTTTGGCGATTTTAGTTAGTTTTAGTTAGGTTTTTTTTTCCCTTTCCTCCCCGCCATCTGTTTAATTCTAATCTGCTAGGATTTGTCCCTCCGCATGCTGGGATGCTGGAGGCTTTTTATATGTTTATGATGTTTTATTGTTTATGTTGATTTCGTTTTATTTGATGTTTTTTGTACCTGATTTGCATTTATTGCTTTGTTAGCCGCTTAGAGTACTACATGTAGTAGATAAGCGGGATATAAATACAAAAATAAATAAATAAATAAATAAATGATCCCTCAACGGCCCAAGCAGCCATTTCATTTTCAGCCACGCCGCCGTTACTGGCCTCCTTCCTCCCAGTGAGACAGGCCTGCTCGGCCCCCAATTTCTCAGGCTTTTCTGCTAAATCCAAGAAGCCCAAGTCTTCCTCCTCTGTCTCCAAACCTAGAGACAGGAGGCACCGGGATGAATACGGACGCTCACGACATCCGTCTGCATCCTTTCCTCCCCGTATGGGAGACAGTTACTTCGGACCGTTGGGTCCTTTCAGTTATAAGAGATGGTTACATACTGGAGTTAAGTTCCTTTCCCCCGTTGGGGAATGTTGTTTCCAGCCCTTCTTCCCCCTGTTTGTTGGAAGAAGTTGCATCTCTACTCCAGAAACGTGCCATCCAACTGGTCCCAAGAGCTCTCGCTCACAGAGGACTTTTCTCTCGTTACTTCACCGTTCCCAAGAAGGATGGCGGCCTGGGACCGATTCTGAATCTACGTTTCCTCAACAGGTTTTTGGTTCACAAAAAGGTCAGTAGGGTCAACCTAGAGAAGATCATTCCTCTGCTCTGCAGAGGGGACTAGTTCGGAGTTGTGGATCTGCGGGATGCGTACTTATACATCTCTATACATCCCGCACATCGGCATCTTCGGTTCGCTGTAGGGGACGACATCTATCAGTATTCCGCCCTGCCATTAGGTTTAGCAACGGCCCCTTGGGTCTTCAACAAATGCATGGCATCGGTTGCAGCACATCTTCGCACCCTGGGCATTGTCGTCTTCCCCTACCTCGATGACTGGTTAGTCGTAGCAGATTCCGAAGAAAAAGCCCATCAGGACATTTCCACCATCCTCACAACTCTGAACTCTCTGGGCCTTCAAGTCAACTTCAAGAAGTCCCATCTAGATCTGTCTCCAGTGGTTGCCTTCATAGGCATGGTCCTTGATTCCCTATGGCCTTCCCTCCTCAAGACAGGATTGCAGAGATCTTCAGGCTGCTTCGCCTCTTCCAACCACAAGCGCGAATACTGGCCCTACAGGTCCAAAGACTCTTAGGGTACATGGCCTCAATGATGTCTGTGCTCGTACATGTGAGGTTCAGACTCAGACATCTCCAAAGCTGGTTCCTGCATCCCTTCGATCCCCTGTGGGATCCCCCATCCGAGATGCTCACCATTGCGCCCGACCTACCCCAACAGCTCACCTAGTGGCCCAGCCGACCCAATCTACTCACCGGCCGGCCGTTCAGGGCCCCTCTTCCAATTATTCAGGTGACCACAGACGCCAGCAACATGGGCTGGGGCACAGTGTGTCTCACTTACCGGATCCACGACACCTGGTCTCCACAGGAACGTCAACTCCATATCAACGAGCTGGAACTCTTGGCCATCTTCAAGGCGTTCCAGGCGTTCCTCCGACACCTCTCCGACAATATAATACTGGCAGTGACCGACAACACAACCGCCATGTACTACATCAACAAACAGGGCGGAACTCATTCAGCACGCCTGCTGAACCTCACAATCCTCTTCTGGGACTGGTGTCTCAAACACAGCATCCATCCGATCGCGATGCATCTGCCGGGAGAAGAGAACATCGATGCAGACGACCTGAGTTGCAGGCAGCACTCTTCCCATGAGTGGGAACTCCACCCCTCAACGTTTCATCACCTCTGCAACAGATGGGGTGCTCCCCACATCGATTTTTGCACCTCTCACAAGAACAGGAAATGACCACTGTACTGTTTGAGAGCGGGAAAAGGACAGGACTCTCTGGGGGATGCTCTCCTTCTACCTTGGAAGGACAAACTTCTGTATGCCTTCCCTCCGATTCTTCTTCTCCACAAAGTGGTAATCAAAATCTTTCAGGAGATGCCAAATCTTATTCTGATTGCCCCTTGGTGACCCAGACAGCCCTGGTTTGCCTCCCTGCTCATTTTCCGAACCTCCTGTCCCAGAGTTACGGCCAGGTGCTTCATCCAGACCTACCACGCCTCCAACTGACAGCGTGGAGGATAGAGAGCCCATAGACTCCATCATCTCTGCATGCCATAAGCCCTCCACCACTAAACTTTATTGCTACAAATGGAGGAGGTTTCTTCTCTATGCGGCAGACAAGGGGTTTAACCCTATCAACCCATCACTTACCTGGGTACTCCAATACCTCTTGCATCTTAAAAGATCTGGCCTCACCTTATCATCTTTAGGTGTCCACTTATCTGCCATCGTCGCACACCATCCGCCGATGTCTCCTGAGTCTTCCTTCTTCTATCATCCTCGTCTAAAGCTTTTCCTGTGGGGTCTAAAGAACACTTTTCCTAACCAGAAGCCTATTCCCCCGCAATGGTCTCTCTCCCTGGTTCTGAGGGGTCTCCAGCGACCGCCCTTCGAACCCCTTGCCACCATAGACCTTAGACTACTGACTCTAAAGACTGCATTCCTGGTGGCAGTTGCTTCCGCCCACAGGGCTAGTGAACTATGCACCCTCCGCTGTGATCCTCCCTACTTACAGTTTCATTGGGACAGAGTGGTGGCTTACCCTAACATCACCTTCCTACCTAAAGTGGTGTCATCTTTCCACATTTCCCAGCCCATCATCCTCCCTGCTTTTTCCCCCAATCCTTCCTCAAGAGTAGAAAGGGACTTGCATCTTGGATGCGAGAAGGGCTTTGGCCTTCTATGTCTCCAGGACTGAGACTATTAGGAGTTCTCAAAGACTCTTTTGTCTGCCATGACCCTGCGGCCGCGGGTTGTCCGGTATATTCCCAGCGTTTTGCCCGTTGGGTGGTGCAGACTATCAAATTGGCATGTGACTTGGCAAAACGGCCTTTGCCGGCCACTGTTAGGGCGCATTCCACCAGAGTGATGGCCTCCTCAGCGGCATTCCTCAAGGGTGTCCCACTGGATGACATTTGTAATGCAGCCACGTGGTCCAGACCAGAAACCTTTGTGACCCACTACAACAGGATGGATGCCCGCATGAGGTTGCCCACTTTCTTCGGGAGGGCAGTGCTTTCCTTTGTGACTGCGTGACTGCCCTCCTGCCAGTGAGTACTGCTTACAATCACCCATCTGTGTGGCTTCATGAAGGCCATGATGGAGAAGAACCAGTTACTTACCTGTAAAGGTGGTTCTTCGAGTGGACCTTCGTGAAGCCACACAGCACCCGCCCACCTCCCCTCGGACCGTCACGCCTTGACTGGTATTTACCTGTCATGTTGGCGGTCAAGAGGAACTGAGGCGTTTAGGCAGGAACACCCACACACATGCGCAGGGTGTGGGGGTGGAGACTAACGAACTTTCCTATTGCTAGGGAAGTCCGACCTCTGGCGCAGGGGCACCTGGGAAACCCATCTGTGTGGCTTCACGAAGGTCCACTCGAAGAACCACCTTTACAGGTAAGTAACTGGTTCTTATCGAGAGCAGGGATGATTTTTAGAGCACCTTTGGCTCTGACTTGGGATGGAGACTTCCAAATCATTTGGTCAAACAATTATAGGCATAAAAAATTGTCCTTCTGTACCATTTGAAGCCCAGTTGTCTCAATGAGATGGAATGTTTACAGGATAAATACATAGCTGGCTTTTATACCCAGTGTACTTCAGCAAAGTAGACTGAAGCATTCCTCCTATATGTTGGAGGGGCTGCAGGCACTTAAGCACGTGTGCTATAAATGTCCCAAGAATTACTTAATTCTTAAGTGTGGTAATGACTAGCAGTAGAGAAATCACCATTCAGAATATAACTCCTTGTGGCTCCTTGCTTCTTTTATCAGTCTTCAGTGACAATGACAAAACTCTCTCATACAAAGGCCACAGTTCAGTTGTGTAAGTTATGTTTGCTCAAGAGATGGTCACCACCAGGGGAGAGTTTTGAAGCCTGTTATTATCAAAACTCTCCTCTGGTGGTGACCATCATCCTACCAGACATAACGTACACAACTGGATTGTAGCATTTGTATGGGATAGTTTCGTTATTGTCACTGAAGGCTGATAAAAGTCCTTTGTCCAACTCTTGAATAATCCATTTAAGAATGTGGAAGCCACAGGTCAGAAGAAGGAGGTCTTTATCTACCTAGAGTCTTTGTCAATTGGTTATGTCAACAGCAGGGAGAGATTTGGGGCAGTTGAAGATTCTTACCTTCCCTCCCATGATTCTTCCATCTTTGAAGCAGTGAAATTACTCACAGGCCCTGCCTTAAAGCAAAATGTCAGGGGAAATAGAAGGTCACTTCCCTTTTTAGATATGCCATGTTGGCAACCAGGAGCATGTGCGCCTCACTGAAACCCCTCCCAAACACATCCTTCAGAGAAAGGTTCCCACAACTGATAATACTGATGTCATGGTAATGGTAGCCAGAAAGGAGATTACCAATTGCAGGAAGAAATGGCAGAGACTTTTACTGAAGTACATGGTTGGACAGGTTATGGACTACTGCACTTACAGAAAAATTGACAGAAATTCAAAGTAGCAAAAGGAAAAGAGAGATACATTACTGGAGCATGGAACCCACTTATATTTATGAATCATATTCAGCAATCTTCCTATTCAAGTGACAGATTTGTTATGTCTTGGAAGAAAATGTTGTGAGAGCTACAAAATCACACTCACTCCTTATGCAAATCAAAATATGTCCGAATAGACTTTAGAATCTGGGCAACTTGTTGTCTGGAAACAACCATTTTATTGTGCTTTTCACTGGACAATACACTAGTAAGTTTAACTGCAGTATTAGTGATTCAGTTTTATACATCAACATAATTCCTATATGGCTTGATAAGTATCATAAGAGAGAGAGAGAGAGAGGGAGAGAAGAAAGATGTGGATGATATCAGGGCTGATGGACTCCTAGAATGAATCAGAACTCAATCCTAATTATTTTTGTAGGGCTGATAAATTTATGGACTTCAGTTTTCAGAATACTGTACTGTAACCAGCAGTGGTCAAGGTGACCAGCATATTCTGGGAGTTATGCTGCAAGGAAGTAACTCTTCCAAACCCAGGCTTTGGCTATGTAGTCATAAAACATGCTGGCTATCTGTTTTAGATATACCATTAGCACTGTCTCAGGCAGAATGGAGCTGCAGAAGTGTGTTACAGTATTGTCATGATGAGTCCAAAGGCATTCTTCCTGTGCACTTCTGGTCTTTGCTGTGAAAACCTCTTCGAGCTCTAGCTTCTGAATTTCCTTTGCTACTTGGCTTTGAGGAACCAGTGAAGTGTGTTTTATTTCAACATTTGTTACAAAACTCAGTCTTCCACATCTGAGTCCCCTAAATGTATGCTAGACAACAATCCCAGTAATCTGCAATTGGAATGGCTGAAGTGGTTTGGAATGATGGGAGTTTCAGTTGCAGGAGGGCATCCAGTTGGGGAAGGTTGGCATAGGCAGTTACTTCACGTCCTTCTTTGTTCCGTGACTAGTTTTGTACTGTGACAGTGTTGGTCGCAACCACGTGGTTTTGTCCATGTTTCAGTGTTCCCATGGTTGTGATAATTTGTCTTGTGACAAGTGTTACCTCATTTTCTTGTACCAGGACAAACACTGAATTTGTCTAGCTTCCTTTTTCGGGGTTTTTTTTTGGGGGGGGGGTATTAAAAATTCTTTTTGAATATTTCACTTCTGAAAATTCAAAAAAAAATGGACACAATTTTCTGAGAGTAACAAATGTTTTGTTGCGCAACAGTCGTTACTACACAGTGTCTTGTCTCAGAACAGAAAGTGGGAACAAAGAGTGACAAGGGAAAACCCTACTCCAGCACCAGGTACAGTATTGTTACGCTTAGCACCCATTCGGGGGGCATGGTCGAGACAAATTTCAGTAGTTGCATGACAGATGTGAGGTAACATTTTTGTACCACTCCTAAGTGCAACACTAACAGAGACAAAACGGACGTGAAGTAACTGCCATACACACATGTGGGATATAGCGCTAAATGATTAATTGTCTTGTAATATAAAAGTTTTGCGAGGAGAAATGAAAAAAGATATCTTCTACGATGTTTGGGGGAAATTTATAGACCATGTACTACTAAAAGGGAAAGGGACACAACCGACTTATAATCCAACACAGTTCTGGAGTAAAGGACCTTAAGAAGCTTACTGGGGAAAAAAAGAAGATGAAGAAGGAAGAGAAGATGCAAGAATACTGGATGGTTTCTTGGGGGTGGGGGGCACTTTGTAGTGTTTATTATTGTCTATTATCTTTTTTTATAATTGTTTATTATTGTTATTCTATGTTATTTTATGTTTGTATAAAAATAGAATAAAAAAGTAACTGCCATAGACATACCACGGGGACATGGGAAGCAGTTCCTGCAGATTGGTGGGCTTATGGGGGAATGGATATTCAGGTGGTTTCCTTATCATTAATTCCATTCTCCCATCCCCCTCCCCCCACTGCAGCAATGCTTTTCTGTACCAGATGGAGGCTCAAGAGTACCGACACCAGCCTGCATCAGAGACAAGAAGGCCCAGGACCTTCCAAGTAGTTGTGTGGCAGGTAAAGAAAGTGGCCCTGAATGGGACAGGGAATGCGGGTCTATAGTTATAACTAAGACTCAAAGATGCTCAGAAATAAATAGTTATTTCTCGTCTGCCACATTTCAAAGGCATCCTTCCCCAAGGCTGCTTAGGTGGACAGAACTCGAAGTGTTACATTATAATGTAAAACATGTCCTTCCACAGCTTTGGTAGGTTATTGATAGAGTTGCATTTTTTTTAAAGTACATGCTCTAAAGAGCATTTAAAAACATCTTAAGCATTTCTCCTAAGCAAGTAACACAGTCACCCCCAAGAGGCTTGCCTCCTTGCACATCTATTACATATCACTTCCTGCCCTGTGTGGATGCCTGTGTACT
>JAHTLZ010000010.1:71591560-71609927 GCA_023846285.1 Phrynocephalus versicolor
CTGTGACCAGCTGAGCCAGCCAGCCTAGCCACTGCTGGAACTCAAGATGGCGGACGGCAGCAGCAGCAGCTTGCACCGGCTGCGCACAGACTTTCTCATTATTTTGCTGCCTTGTTTTTATTTTTACGTTTAATTTATTGGGCCTGCCAGGGTCCAGGAGGGGGATGTAAGGAGGCTCACCCGAAGATCTAGGACTCTGTGGACGGGACGAAGCCTGCGCTCTGGACCATCGATATGGGTATGAGCGTCCCCTCCCCTCCCCCACCCGGTGTTCTTTCTGGGGCCTCCTTTCGCCTCTTTCTCTTCCCGAAGCGGCCCATTGATCTCCGCTGCTGTTGCTGCCGCCGCTCCTCACCTCCATTGCGGCGAGCCGGCTTCAGAGGCCGCCTTCCTTGTTTCTGTGTCTAGCGCCCCGCTAGCCCCGCCGCCGCAGCTGACTGTCAGGCGAGACATGGCGAGATATGGCGGCGTGCTGACCTTGGAGGCCGCTCTCTCCGCCTTTGTGCCTTGTGACCTTTTGCTCCTGTTCTGGTGCCCGCGGCCTACCATCCATCTTTGCCGCCACCTACCGCCACTTCGACCTTGCGGTGAGCCGGCGCCGGAGCATACCGACTACCGCTGCCGCCGCCGTTTACCATCGCACTGGGTCGGCCGGGAGGTTGCCACCATCACCACCACGTTCCCCAGTTTGCCCTTTTCATCGTCGTCTCCATCGTTTGGCCCGGCCTTGGAGGACTGTCGAGGGATCGGATTGCCTGGGGCTTGGGGGCTTGAACTATCCTGTTGCCCCCCACCCTCCCCTGGTTCCCTCTCGAACTGCGCTGGGGGTGTAGAGCTTTTCTTCTTGCTCCCCCCACCCTCCCTCTAAGGTCCGGATGTCCAGGATCCTTTGGACTGCTGCTGCGTGGGGGGGGGGTCCGGAGCCCTGCCATCTTGCTCCCCACCCTATGGCCGGGACTGCTAGGGGATCTTGCTCCCCACCCAATGGCCTGAACTGCTAGGGGATCTGGGCTTCCATCGTTGCTCCCCCCTCCCCCCTGAGACTGGACTGCCAGAGTCGTGGCGTTGGACTCTTCCAACTTCTACAACTCCCCATAGCTGTCCTTGGATGGCATTGTCCTTCTGGCCCCTCCACCAGCCGCTCTGTTTCTTCCCCTCTCCCCCCCCCCCCGGTTTTTCCACTCTGCCCTGGTTTGTGCCCTATCTTGTTTATCTCACGTTAATTGTTTAATTTTTCTCTAATTAATTTTGTTTTCTTTTTTGTGATTTATAGTTTTTCGTTTTATATTGTCATATTGTATTTGGCGCTTTGTATGTAGTTTTTTGGCCTTGGTTAGTTTGCACTGTATTGTTGCTTATCGTTTTTTTTTCTCTCTTTCTCTCTCTCCGCCATGATAGCAGGGGCTTACATACCAACGGTGATGGGCCGTGGGCGGTACGCTTGTAGCCGTAGGATTTGTCAGGCAAGAAGAACTCGGGTCAGACAACTCGTGTCTGTCCCTCGTTCTGACCCCTCGGCTCACTGCCACGTGCCCGGGAGTCATTCCACCAGCGCCCCCAACCTTACCTGCATCCTGATGAACGCCAGGTCGGTGCACAATAAGATTCCTATCATCCATGACACCATCGCGGATGAGCAGCCCGACCTGGCGTTCATTACCAAGACTTGGGTGGGCACGGAGGGGGGGGCTTCCCTCTCCCTGCTGTGCCCGCCTGGGTACTTGGTAGAGGCTGTGGGAAGGTTGGGGGGTCAAAAGGGGGGAGGGGCCGCAATCATGTACAGGGATTCTTTTCACGTTAGCAGGGCCTCGACATTGGTTAGCCAGGGGTTAGAAGTCCTCCACCTGTTGGTGGGACAGCGGGACAGATTTGGCATTGTGCTGGGCTACCGAGCTCCCCGCAACCCCGCACAATCCCTCCCAGAGCTCACGGAGTTCATCGCCGCTGCCCTGTTGAGGTCCCCGCGCCTCTTGGTTGCGGGTGACTTCAACGTGCATGCGGAAGGTGGACTTTCCGGTGCAGCTCTGGAGTTCATGGAATCCATGGCTTCCATGGGTCTGTCCCAGCATGTTTTATGCCCCACCCATAGGTCTGGTCACACCCTGGATCTGGTGTTTACCTCCATGTCGGGGGACTCGTGTCTGGAGGTGGGGGACATTGTAGCCCTCCCTGTGTCATGGTCAGACCACCACCTGCTCTCATTTTCCCTGTCGATTCCGGCCCCACCTCGCGGGGACCACCGGCCGTCCATCTTGGCCTGCCCCCGGAGGCTCATGGACCCTCAGCGGTTCGGTGAACTCTTCGGAGGGCTACCTGATGGTATGACTGGCGCTCCGGTCGAGGATGTGGCTAACCTTTGGTATGAAACAGCTGTCCACACCATAGACCGGATCGCCCCCAAGCGCCTTCTCAGTTGCCGAGCCCGGTCCTCCCCTTGGTTCACGGGGGAGCTCAGGGTGATGAAGCAGGAGAGGAGGAGGCTAGAGCGCAGCTGGAGAAGAGACCGGACGGTATCAAGTAAGGCTGCGGTTGACGCCCAGACTAGTCGCTATATCAACGCGATCAGGGAGGCTAGGTCATCTTTTAACTCCCTGAGAATTGCTGAGGCCTCGAACCGCCAGGCGGAGCTCTTCCGGGTGGTTCGGGACCTCAGCAATCCTAGTCTGGCCAGGCCTCCTCCTACTGAGTTCAGTAGCGAGCAATTCGCAGCCTTTTTTCGAACTAAAATAGAGGCCATCCGTGCCGGCCTTGACTCCGGTTGCAGTGGTCCCGCCCCGCCATCCCCAGCTGCTGGTCCGCCTTCGTCTCCTCGGTTGGATGCGCTTGGGCCTGTTTCTGCTGTCGAGATCTCCAGAGCTATGGCGCATTGCCGGCCTGCCTCCACCCCTTTCGACCCTTGCCCTGCCTGGCTAATTAGAGCTGCCAGAGGGACTATGGCCGAATGGGCTTCTGTCATCGCCACCGCCTCCTTCAGCGAGGGGGTTTTTCCCTCTCGTCTGAAGGAGACGATGGTAAAGCCCATTCTGAAAAAACCTGGCCTGGCGGTGGACGATCTATCAAATTATCGCCCAATCGCCAACGTCCCGTTTATGGGCAAGGTGATCGAGAGGGTGGCGGCGGTCCGGCTGCAGTCATACCTGGAGGATCGGCAGTGCCTCGATCCTTGCCAGTCCGGGTTCAGGCCTCGCCGGGGTACCGAAACAGCTTTGGTCGCCCTGCAAGATGACCTTCTCCGGGCGGCCAACAGGGGTTGCTCTACCCTGTTGGTCCTCCTGGATCTGTCAGCGGCCTTTGATACTGTCGACCACAGTATCCTGTTGGATCGGCTCTCTGAGGTTGGAATCGGAGGCACTGCTCGCAGTTGGCTCCGTTCCTTCCTGGAGGGCCGTCCACAGTACGTGCAGCATGGGGGGGAGTTATCGGCCCCTTGGATTCTCCCCTGTGGGGTTCCACAGGGGTCGTCTCTGTCCCCTATGCTGTTTAACATCTACGTAAGGCCGTTGGTGGGGGTCATCAGGAGTTTTGGAGTCTGCTGTCATCAGTACGCTGATGACACGCAGCTCTATCTCTCCTTTAACACCTCTGCTGTGGAAGCTGTGGAAGTCCTCGACGGGTGCCTGGGGGCCGTACTGGCTTGGACCGGGGCGAACGGGCTTAAGCTCAACCCCGAGAAGACGGAGGTCATGTTCTTCGGGAGCTCGCTGTCGGGATACGGTGGCCCTCTCCCCTGTCTGGGGGGAGTTTCCCTCCAGCTTGCGGAGAGGGCGCGGAATCTGGGTGTGCTCCTGGACCCGGCGCTCACCTTGGAGGCCCAGGTGGCGTCGGTGACCAGGTCCGCCTACTACCATCTCCGTCGGATTGCCCAGATCCGCCCGTACCTCGACGCGAACTCTCTGAGAACAGTGGTCCAAGCTCTGGTGATCTCGAGGCTGGACTACTGTAACGCCCTCTACATGGGGTTGCCCTTGACTCTTCTCCGGCGTCTGCAGCGGGTTCAGAATGCGGCGGCCAGGCTGGTGGCTGGTGTGCGTCGTTATGACCACATCACCCCAGTTCTGGCCCGCCTGCACTGGCTGCCCATTGCAGCCCGGATTAGATTCAAGGTCTTGGTTTTAGTTTATAAAACCCTCCATGGCTTGGGACCGGACTACCTGGCAGAGCGTATCGCTCAGCGATCAACCTCGGCCCGTCCCGTTCGGCAGGCGCGAGCGCACACGCTTCGGGTCGCCACCCCTCGTGAAGCCCGGAGGACGAGTACTCGGACCCGGGCTTTCTCAGTGGCGGCCCCTAGCCTCTGGAATTCCATCCCCAGTGAAGTGCGCTCTGCAGAGTCCCTGCTGGCCTTCCGGAAGGCGTTAAAGACCTACCTTTTCCGGGAGGCCTTTGGCGATCTTTAACTGGTTTTTTTTTCCCTCCGCCATCGTAAACTATTTTATCTATCATTGTCAGTCATTGAGGTGCCATTAGGTTTTAACTTTGCTTAGTGTTGTTATTTTTTTGGTTTTTTTTTTTTTTGTAATTTATGGCTATTGAGGCCCGATGTTTTGTAAGCCGCTTAGAGTACATATTGTAGATAAGCGGGGTATAAATGCAATAAATAAATAAATAAATAAATAAACAAAGATTCTAGGCTGCCTCGGAGTTTGAAAAGATTACAGTATTGTTCATCTAGCAAGCCGTAAAGGGAAAAATAATCCTTCTTGTACTCCTTGTACAGTATAGAAAGATCCTGTGACTAATTCATGGAGACACAAGGTGAGGTTAGGGCCTGAAGGTATTTTGCTGAGAAGATACCACCCGCAGTTCAGTGATTCACCACATGGAACAGCTCTCTGTGGACTCCCAGCAGCTGCTGGCAGCCCAATTGCCTCGTGCGCTTGAATCATACAAGGACTGAGCTGGAAGAAACCTGTACAAGCCATTGAGTCCTACCTCCTGCTCACTGTGGGAAACCAAATCAAAGCAGGTCTGGCAGATGGTCCTCTGGTTTTCTTTTGAATGCCTTCAGTGTTGGAACACTCACCGTCTCCCGAACTAATTGGTTCCAGGACAATCCCTTTAAGCTGACATTTAGCCTAACTCTGTCTTCCTGTAGCTCGAGCCCCCTGTTTCATCTCTTGCTTTTCTGAGGATGACCAAGAACAGATTCTGCCCCTCCTCTGTATGACTAACCTTCAAGTATTTGAAAAGCGCTGCCATGTCTTCCTTCCATCTCCTTTTCTCAAGGCTAAACATGTCAAGCTCTTTCAGTCTTCCCTCCTGGGACTTGGTTTTTCAATCCCCTGATCATTCTTTTCACCCTCCTCTGAACTTGCCCTAATTTGTTGGCATCCTTCTTAAATTGTGGTGTTTGGAATTGGACACAAGATGAGGCCTAACCAGTGTTGAATAGAGGGGAACTAACACCTCACGGGATTCGGAGATATCACCTCTGTTAATGCATCCTAAAATAGCCTTTGCCTTGTTTTGCAGCCACATCACACCATTTGTGATCTACAACAATTCCAAGATCCATCTCACTCATTGTACACCCCCATCTTATAACTCTGCATTTTTTTTTGTATTTTCCTCCCTAGGTGTAGAACTTTGCATTTACCCCTATTAAATTTCACCCTGTTGTTTTCAGCCCAGTACTCAAGCTTATCAGGATTTTTTTGAATTATGTTCCTATTTTCCAAGGCATTTGGAAATCCACCAAATTTAGTGTCATCTGCAAATTTGATAAGTATTCCCTGCCCTCCCCCATTTGAGTCATTAACAAAAAATGTTGAAAAGCAACAGACCCATGACTGGGCCTTGTGATACCTCTCTTGCTACCTCTTCCCAGTTTGAGAAGAGTTGATTGATAAGCATTCTCTGAGTATGGAAGAAAAACTTTCAGAACACAGCCAAACCACCCGAAAATCTCACAACAACTACCATATCCTGGCCGTGAAAGCCTTTGAGTATGTTTCTATAGCCAACTGTATATCCACCTGATAGAACAAGTGAACCAGCAAAACACAGAACAGAATACAACCTAAGGATAAAACCTTTCTAAAGGAAAATGCTTGTATCTAGGTTTTACAATGTTTCATCACTAGCAACTGTGATCTTCTTAGTTACATGTATCTCAGCTATTATTGCTGCAAAAGAAGATAATGTTTATATTCCTGTAACTAATCACACTTCTACTTTTAACCGCTTTTCAACCAAACTGCATTTTGCAATTTGAAGGAGCACTGTTTCTAGATATGTCATCAGCAGCTTGTTTGATTTGGCCCAAAGTGCTCCTGAAAAACACCTTCAGAGCACATTGGACCATTAAATGTTTGTTTATATGTATCTTTGAGGCTCTGTCTTCTGACCTCATACTGGTACTTTCCCTCCTTTGTTAAATTTTAATTTTAATTTTAATTTTAAAGTAGAAGATAACAGGATAGCAAAGCTGCATGTTCTTCTATTGGAGGGCAGGTGTGTGGACTACAATATCGATAATGCCTTACTACTGACCATGGTGACTGAGACAATTTGGGAGTCAAGGTTCAAAACATCTCGAGGGCCATAAGATGCCCAGTCTTGATCCTATGGGATAAAATTAACTCAGGCTCATCCTGCAGAAGATTTTCTTGGGCATTTATAAGCATTATGTCCCTTCCTGCCCCCTTTTTGTATCCTGCTACTGCTTTAGGTTTCACCTGTAGAACAGTGCTATGTGGGCATACAGGTATGGTGACCGCACTCGCCTTGGCAGCTGATGACACTGGCACCTCCTTCCACTACCTGGTAAGTGAACAAGAGAATGGGCTTGGGGTATAGGGTAATAGTAACTGCCTACAGGTCACCAAAAAAGAGAAGAAAATATGGCATTTATTTGCATATATTACTAGAGAGTGTGTGAGTCCTGCCGTCCTCGTAATGGCTTCCCTGATGTCAAGAATCCCAGAGCTGCTGGATCTGGATTTTATTAACAAAGGGCAGCAGGGTATAAGAAAAGGTCAGGTGCTGACAATACCCTGTCCTGCCAGTTCATAGCTTGGCTTCCCTGCCCACTTGCCAAGTGTAGTTTTTTTTCCTGAAGCCAAGTCCTGCTCGGTGAGTTCTGGCTACCCACAGTCCAGAACTGATACTGGGCCTTCCAAACAGCCCCAAGCCAGCTCACTCCTTCTGGGAGGGCTTGTACCGCCAACTGCTCCTTGTGTCCTGGTCCTGCTGAGGCCTCAGGTGCTCCTTTTGGCACTTCCTTCTCCAGTGCCTCTGTTGGCTCAGGTGAGGGGCAGGTGCAAATTCAGTCAGCGTGGTCTTGAGCACGGGATTGGTGAGGGGGCCAGAATCAAGAGCTGATTGGAGATTGGCGTGCGCCTGGTGCACCCCTGTCCCTTGGCCACTTCAACATGGAGTCAGACCTCATGCAGGGATTTTAGATGGTCAACGTGTCCTCCTACCCCAGGGTGCAAAATGCTGGGTCCAGTTCTTCCTCCTGTCTCTTAGATCCTATAGGGGGAGATGAGTCCTCCCCATGCTTCCCCACCCCCCACCTCACTTAGATCAGGCTCCCACCAGCTCAGCCCCCCCCCCCAATGTGGATGGGCAGGAGCACCAGAGGAGAGGGAAAAGGAGTACCTACTAGGGGAAGCAAAGCATTGTGAAGTTAGGACCTCACCCTGCTGCCTTTCATTGTAGCTCAGTGGAGGATGGGATGGAAGGCTGTGTCTCTGGGACCTGCAAAGCCACTCCTTGCAAAATGACTTTTCCAATCTGCCTGCTTATTGTGGACCCATCTTGGATATGGCTTACTCTTCTAAAAGGTGGGTAGGTCTGTCTGTTTGTCTTGTTGAGAAAGTGGGGAGGCTCTCAGGAACGCCGGTTGGTAACCTCAGAGGGTCTCATTTGGGAGCAAGAAGGACAGAGTTGTACATCTTCCTCTTCCCAGCAGGCAGAGTGCGGGAAATCTGTCTTTCAGGACAACAAAAGGCTTTGTAACAATCCATTTGGGACAAAATAAAGAAAATGAACCAATACTTGGGCTGAAGCAAGAGAAATAAAATTGTATTTTACAACTAAAGATGAAAAAAAAATCTGGATAGTGGTGGAATTGGTGGTGGGGTGGGGGTTCAATGAAAGAGGCCAAGGGCATAAAAACCACCAAGACCTTTAGCTTAAGAAAGAAAAACAATAACAATCAAAATTGGATAACAAAACATATGGAGAAATTAAGGCTTTGTAGGGAAAATAAGAAATTCTGCCCTGAAAGATTTAGATAAATAAACAGTAATCCGCTTTAGCTCTTGCCACATTTGTGTAATGCCTTGGATACAGCAGCGCTATGGGCTGACAACACTTTTTGCTACCCAAACATTGTACTTACAGCCCCCAAAGTTCCACCAAACAGCACAGCCACTTGTCTCCATAGGCTGAAGTCTGGCGGGAGATGTCATTCACAATGTAGCATTTCTACCTTCTGTCCCAGAAACAAATCCCCCTCCTAGGGGGCATCCATCCCTGAATGTGGGCCATTAGTGTGATGTGGCCATTATTGGTTTTGTTTTTCGGGGCAGGAAGGGGTTTTGGTCGTTCCTGCACCCACAGCCCAGCCCCTCCTGGCTCTGGCAGGAGGGAATTTGCCTTTTCTTCTAGCACTGGTGCCATTTACGTCTGTGCCTTCAACCCTCTCTCAGCCAACCTGGTAATCCTGGCTGAGCTTTGCGGGCACAGAGCCACAGTTGTAGCCTTGGCCTGGCACCCGCTTGAAGACAGATGGGTGAGTGGGGGTGAAGATGGCTCCATCCGACTCTGGGTAAGTGCTTCCATAACCCTTTCACTCCCTCTTAAACATACTCAATAGAGGCTAATGAAAAACCTGTCACCACTGAAGAGTTTGGGTGAAAAAAACCCATGGCCAGAACAGACTTTTTAAATACACCTTTGAAAACTGAGCTCTTCTGCCTGGGCAGAGACCTCTGCTGAGCACTGGGGAGTCCTCCTTGATTGAGATATGGTTAATAGAAGCTCTGTTAATGGTTCACGCAGAGTGAAGATGGTGGATGCTGTGTCCAGGATCTGAGAGCCCCCGGGGGAATCACTTGCCTGTGCATTGACAAGGCGAATGGCTGCATCATTGCAGGGTCCCATGAAACCATCAGGTAGGTATGGGTGATGCAGGAGGCAGTGACAACTACAATAAGTAGTGGTTTAGGAGGAATAGGAGAGTCATCTTTGGACATGGCTATGGTTCTGCCGTTTTCTCCTTGCAGGGTTTATGACCCAACCTCAGGGGTGCAGGTGCAGAGCTACACAGGGCATCAAGACTCCATCAAGGAAATCATCCATGTCCCAGAAATAGAGCAGGTATGAGGGATTGGGACCCACCGGTTGGTGATCGGATCAGGAGAACGGAGAGCTCCAACCTGCCCATTCCCATGTCAAGGCAGCGGTGGCCCTCGGGATGACGTCAGCCTGCAATTCCCATTTGGCCAACCCAGCATAGACAGTTTTGCAAGATTTATTTATTTATTTATTTATTTATTTATTTATTTATTTATTTATTTATTTATGGGACTTCTATACCGCCCATCTTCCGGAAGGTGAAGATGAAGGGAGATGGCTAAAAACATCTGGAGAAGCTCAGGTGCCTCCTCCTGTAAGCCACTGATTGAATAGCTGCAAATCAGTGGATGTGCTCTGTGGATGGACAGTTGTTCAAACCACTTGGACGAAATACCTGGATTATATCTATCAACAACCTACTCAGAGAATTAGATGTAATCCTGATGCAATGTTACTTTTTATCATTTTTAGGATGTTATGTCTACTCTGTGCTGGGTTGTGCAGCCATGCCCACTTTAATGACTAGAATGGCAGAGGCAGGGATTGTTCCCATACTATGCTGAACCTATATATGGCATTCACCTGGCAATTCTCCCACAATCAAATTAGTGAATGTTTATGCAGTGTATGTGTGCATGCTAGTATATCTGTGTACATTTTAATGTCCTGTTTTATCTTGAAAGCAAATCAAATGCATCACCATTCCACTGAGGCATCTTCAGCAGCAGAACAGATACCCCAGGAAAGTGTTCTGGTGGCATATCTGAGCTGTTGTGCTGGCATAATTTCCTTGACAAGGGTTTATTTTGCACAGTCCCAGTATAATGAGGATCCTGACACCTCCTATAGCTTGTGTTCAGGGTAGGATAGTGCGGTATTTCAAGAAGCCTCATAACACAGAAAAAATACAGCAGAAAAGGAAGAAGACAGATTAATATAATCATCTACCATAACACAAAAATAAGGCAGACTGGACAGATAGTATTATTTATTTATTCATTTTTCTTAATATTTTTATTACACTAACCACCACTGGTAGCAGGTTGAATTCTGCAGAAAGAAGTGTACTGCCTGCCTGCATTTAATCGGGCAATGGCTGGCTCAGGACTATTTTTCATTTCTCCTTGGAGCAGAAATGAGTAGTCACCCTTTGAAGCTATGAAACTTCTGTACAATTACAGGAGAGAGAGAAAGACAGACACACAGAGAGAAAAACATAAAATCTGTGGAATACATTCAGCAATTTATTCTTGAAAGCTTTCACAGCTGGGACCTGGACATTCAGCAATTGTTCAGCAATTGCTGAAATTGAGACTATGCTTCCTGAAGATTTTGCTTAGCATATATACAATGCCTCAGCCTTGCCAGATATACTGTATATTATAATAGCAAAGACTGCTACTAGTATAGAGAAGAATCCCTTGACTTATAGCACTGCTTCCAGGTATGTGATCAGGCTAATTTCCTTCATGTCCAAATAGTCTAAAAAAAAGTACTTTCTTGGTTTTATTGCTTTGTTTAGGGCAAACTTTGTTGATTTCATTTCATTTCATTTTTGTCATCCTTTAAGCAAAGATATCAGATGGGGGTACAGTCAATCAAACCACTTTAAAGTACTATAATTTAGAAACAATGTCAAGTGTTCAAATACATTCAACACAAAAACAACATTAAATGGGTTCGTTAAGTCTACTCTTTGGTTAAATGCCACTAATGGGTCTGCTGGAGTTTGGACTAAGACGGTTACTTCACGTCCACTCTCGTCCCGGAAGGATGTTCGTTGCGTGTGGATGTCGGTCGTGGTCTTCTTGCGGTTCTGTCCCTGTTCCCGTGTACGCACGGTCATGATGGATGTTACCGGCATGACTGTTTCCACACATCCTCGTTCCGTGATGAGATGTGAAATTCCATGCCTTTGTTTTCCGTTGTTTTTTTTTGGCCCGACCTTCCGTTTTTCGATGTTTTGATTCTCCGAAGCCTTACCTTCAATGTGTTACGGAGCTAAGTTTGAGGCATTTATCTTTTAATCTCTCTGCACTGCGTTGCTGACTCCATAGGGAATGTACTGGTGAATGGCACTAGATGGAGAATGGCACATTGCGTGACGAGCCTTACCTCACGGGCACTCGTATCAGAATGAGAAGCAAGATGAGATTCCTGAGGCCAGGGAGGGGAATCTCTCATGCCGCTTAAATCACAGTTCAGTGGGCGTGGTCAGGATGAACTCCCCTCGTCCCGCAGTGGACGTGCGGTTAGATTTCTTCATACCGGTCCCCAGTGGGACCACGAACAGTGATGAGATGGACGTGAAGTATCAGCCTTGAGTTAGAGTAACCCTGGTCATCCCTCAAAACCAGACTGAACATACATTCTGTAGATAGCCAGTCAAATCCACCCACATTCAAGGCCAATGCAATACTGTATGGGACAAATCCAGCCCAATACTGGCCCTGTACAGCAGCACATGTGGGTTGCACACCTTCCTTTTTGCTGAAGAGTTGGGTGAAAGACTGACCGAAGGTCAAGGCCAGTCGGGGTGGGAAGAACGTGCTACACAAAACATGTCTAATCCATAATGAAAGCTCTGTGCAGGGTCTCAAAGCCACAGACTCTTGACTTCTTCCCTTCTTTGCCTCCCTGCAGTATGTGTCAGTCTCGCTGGATGGCACAGTTCGCATGTGGAAGGCTTATCGAGGGAAATAGTCTGAGGCCTGGGTCAGGTGGTGACTTTTGTGGCCTGGAATTTGGACTACAGCACTTCCCCTCAAATGAAGATGAATTTCCGTCTCTTTGTGCATCGGCAGCCTGCACATTCTTATGTCAAATAAAACTTGCTAGTCTCTCAGTAACCACAAGATTCATGATGTGTTGTATTTTGGAAAACAGGGTCTTTCATACCCCGGTGGCCAGAACCTGATTAACCAGTTTTGCTACACAGCTATTTCCACCTGTTGTGATTGCACAAGAAAGCGTTAAAACTCTTGGTGTATGAGATCTTCAGAAACCAGAAACCATCCGGGTGAGGCTTCCAACTGTTAAGAACAAGGCTTCTGGGCTGGGCTTTGTGTCCCTCCTTTCCATTTATTCCAGTCCCTAGGTCTGACTTCCCTCTTTTTCCTATGCCATCATTGGCCAAATGAAATGTGAATCAACAAAGCCTGGTTCCCAGTACTGAAAACTGCACCCTGCAAAAGATCAATGATCCCCACCCAGTCATATGCACCAGTGATCACTTCACACCATAGAACAGCTAACAACACCCATCAACCACAGAGAAGGATTGCCCTCCCCGATTGCAGTGAAACTTCTTAATCCCTCCACATCATAGTACAATGACTGACACCTATTCTCCTGAATAGGACAAGTTCCCCTCTTTCCCACAACTATAAAAAATCCGACAATCTCACTCTCTACCCCAGAGCATAGAGAGAACTCCTAGTTCCCTAAGCTCCTTGACCTCTGAAGATGTCTGAGTAGCATGGGGACACCCCCCATTTTTTGTGATGGGTATGGAAGAAATAATATTCTGCTGCTCCTCTTAGTCATATAATTTTGTAGCTTTTGAATTCCAAGTTGTTTATTGCATAATTGTCTGAAAACCTTCACTCAACATGTGGGATATTGAGAGCGACAAAAGCACTATTACTAATTCCTGCTATTGTTGAAAATGGAGTACTGTATCATCAGATGACTTAGACTACACATAACACTATAGACCTGAATTAAAAACCTGTGCTGCTGCTGTTGCTAAAAAGCCAGAAGCATGAGCAAGTGCAACTTTTCTCTCTCTCTCTCTCCTCTCCACGGAAGACTATCTTACAATATCTTTTTGCTTGGCAAGTATTGGTAAAAAAGAAAATAAACAAAACAAAAAAACTTCTTGTACTGGAGTGACATCCTGTTTCAGGCTTAGAAGTACTAAGCTGGCCTTGATCGGTGTGTGACCCAGTCCAGCCAAAGGCATAGGTGTTTTTTTCCCTGACATCATCTTTGCTCTCCATTGGCATTATGTTCTTGTTGAGAGAACCACTTGCAACTTTTAGGAGCCACTTTCTGGTTTTCAGTACCTGGTCTTTATTGGGACAGGACAGAATATTTGAAGAGTGCTTTCGGAGGGCTAATAACCTTCTGTCTTGAATCCCACTTTGCCCGAGAATAGTCGAGAGGGAGCCATTAGAAGTTGGGCAGCAAACTCTCTTGGGAGTATGGACAAACATTGTAAGTTTATTTAACCAAACAAAGGCGGGGTGTTTAAATATAAGTCCTAGAATGATAAATACAGCGATGAGAATCCTACTGGTGTTTGTGTCAAGTTTGCATTACTGATAACATCTTAAGAGTGCCTCTCAGTTGCGTTTCTGGTCATGTGTCTGATTGTGCAGCTGAGATGCATCCCAGTGCCTTATCCGTTAGCTGTGATTCACCACCACAAGGTTCCCAAAACTTACACAGATGCCAAAAGGATTCTGGCCAGTGGAGCACTGATTGTCTTTGCCAGATGCACTCTCGGGGCCCTCAGTGTGGTAGTTCTCCCATGTGCGCCTTCCTGTGGTCAGGAATGAAGTGAGGCTACAGGCATGCAACATGCCTATCATTCTGCTTGGAATAACTCACAGTAGGATGTTTCTTAATGGTAAGAAAGAAGGACTCTGAGCTCTGAGTGTCTGAGGCTGAGAATCTAGAAACTAATAAGGGGTCTTGCTGCCAGTAAAAATTCCTGTTGCTGTATAGGCACTTCTTTCCAGTCCTAAAACTTGCAGTTATTTTTGGTTATGGAGCATTACCCCTACCACCACTGCTGTAACTATGACCAGGTAGCTCTACTGATACATCTTTAAAGCTTGAGACCAGCACTTCGTTTCCGGCCATAGCTGCCAGCCACGTGATTGTAGGGAGCCCACATGCAGAACATGAAAGTGGTGTCTTTGCTAACTCCCTGCTTCCCTCCTCCCTACCTGCTTCCTAGTAAACTGGCATTCAGAGGCACAAAGCCTATCAGCATGAAGTGATACCATTTAGCTGTCATTAAGCCCCTCCCTCCATTAATCTGACTAATCCCTTTTAAAGCAGCATCAGCCAATAAGCATTGCCAAAATTTGTGGCACTCAGCTTTACACATTAATTATGTGCTATTTGAAGTACATCCCTCTGTCTTATACCTTGTATAAAGGAATTAATTCGTTCCAAGTAAAATTATGTTAAGCAAATTTTCCTTTATACAAATTTCCCACAGGAATGCATTAAAACATTTTTATATTGTATGGATTTGCCCCATAGATGATTATATTAAGCAAATTTTCCCTATCTCTGGAATAGTTTATGTTGTACAGATTTTATGTTATACAAACCGTTTGTTATACGAGGGTCCACTGTATTTACTCTGAACGCTAAGATTGTGTCTTTGTGTGTGTGTGTGTGTGTGTGTGTGTGTGTGTGTGTGTGAGAGAGAGAGAGAGAGAGAGAGAGAGAATGAGTTTTAATTATTTTTCAAATAATGTGTAGTTTGTTTGTTTGTTTGTTTGTTTGTTTCATTGGAAGTGTCAGCATCAGATTTTGTCGTATAGATGATACTCCAGCTGCTTAGTCATTTGGTAGCGTTTCTCTCTGTGTGGGTGAGTGTCCTTCTCTCTCCTTCTGTCTCCTCTTCCTCCCCGCCCCCACCTTGCACACTTTCCAGCAGTATAATATCCTAAAATGGAGCAACCAGAACATTTTTCCTAATAAGGGTACACTAAAACGTTATATAAAGTTATTCTGAGAGTGGACATTTTATTTTCAGTCTCTTTCCCAGTTACAGGAGGGCTGTTGAGGACACAGGAAATGTTGGAGGTCACTCAGTCATAGGGTTGACATAGGTTGCAGGTGGTTTGATGGGACATAACAACAACCTTTTTGGAATCATTTAGCATTCCAATTGCCTGCCCCTCAGCCTCATTGTTGTCTAGAGTGGATGATTTCATTGACATAATGAGCACAAATGGAAGATCTCTTTCCTGGATAGTTACAGACCATTCAGCTCCGCATCAGTGAATGTATTGGCTCATACAAAAATTAGGTATTCGCAAGTGCAAAGAACTTCTCCTGGATTCCTGGACAGTCAGCACGAACTTCCACCCTCCCAAATGATGGGGTGTCACTTGCAAACCTGGATCATGGTTTCTTCATGCCACTGCATTTGACTAAACAGTAGGATCCCAGATTCTACAGTTGTTCTGTAATGTTTCCATTAGGTCCGGAAATAATTCAGCATGCAAAATGAGGCTTGTAAACTCATGCGTCCCCTAAATTCTTTCAAAATAGAGTTTAACCAAGCAGCATTTCTTCAAGTGGGATATACTCAGATACGCACAGAGAGTGACAGGATATGGAAGGGTTGACAGGTTATTTATTCTCCAGGAAAAAAAAAACTGATTTGAGAAGAAATCAAATATTCAACATATTCCCTTGAAAGACAGAAAGAAAACCCCACTCCCCCCTTAAGGAGCTTCAGAGCCACTAGTAGATTGAAGACAGCCCTTCCCAGCAAGGTCAACAGTACCGCCTTCCAATGGCCTTAATACACATTACAAAACATCTACAGAAGCTGCTTCTCCAAAAAGGACTGCTGGGATGTGAAGCCATCAGAGAAGAAAAGAGTGCTGGAAGAAAGTTACTGATCTAGATTCAACTCACGCTGCTTCCTTCTATGCTCGCAGCTCCTCTCACATCCTTTATTTAAGGGAAGGGCCACACCAGCCTTTATCACCTGGATGGAAACCATTTCCACTTTAGCTATGCTAGGTGAGAGGTGCAAAGCCAGGTACATGCTTCCCTTCCGTTGGGCGGACAGGGCATCCCTCTCCTGTAGCTTCAGCAAGGAGGACTAGACTGGGTCAGGCCAGGGCGACAGCTGGCAGGGAGGTGGATTTATCTAGGGTATTACTGAATACTCTGGGTAAATCGAGAAACACAAGCTAATTCTGGAGTTGTAATCCTCTTCCTTTTCGCTGCTGGAGCCTGGCATGTCAGTCACGCAGCAGGGACCTAGCCACCACTAGCCCAGGCAGCGTCTGCGCCTCGCCCTGCAGAGGATGTTGACAACCTGACCATGGGAGAAGTGCAGAAGGTGAGTAAACTAGGAGCCTGGAGCAATCCGTTTGGGGCGGGAGAGGGTCTTCTTCACAGAGTGGCAGGATGGGCTGCCAAACTGGTTCCTCCGGGACCAGCTTCATAGAAAAAGTGATAAGGCCCAACTCAGTATCTGTTGCAAGATATAGTGGTATGCTATGGGGCAAGCTGCTCCTGTTCATTGCTCTAATCAGCCAGTCAACTGTGCCCTCATTCCTGATACTCCATTCCTTCCTCCCTTCCTCCCTCCGGTCTGATTCCCCCTCCCCCCCCCATGGCCAGCCAGTACTTGAGGGAGGTCATTAATTCTTAAGATAGTCAGAAGTCAGAAGTGATTTGACAGCACCTGTCAACAACAAGCCAGATCAGTCCTCATCAGCCTTGGGGAGGGGACAGGGGGAGTCCCTTTCCTCTTAGGTTTCCCCTTCTTTTGCTCGTTCCCGTTGGGACTCTCCTGAGCCTGGTGGCATCTCCTGGGTGTGGGCAACAGCCCTGGTGCCTCAACAATGGAAATGGAGAGACTAGCAGCCCAGTGGCAGGAGGAGGGAACCCCGGTGCCAGGAGGGAGGCAAGTAGTGTCATTCCTCTGGGAGGGAAAGAAACAGGACTGGAATAGTTGTCATCAAAAAAAGAGGAAATTTATGTTTGAAATGTTTCGTGCCAAGCATGGAGCCTCTTAAACACACATGTAAAATTTCTGGAAATCTTGAGAGGGGGGGAGATGTTCCTTCTCACAATGTGTTTCTGCGTTTTCCAAAGCTTCCCCCCCCCAAAGCTTCAAAATTTCTGAAAATTTTACAGCTCAAGAGGTAGTCCCTAGGGATCCCTATACCTACAACTAGCACAGAACCATGTTAGCAGTCTCCCTACAGACACTCAGTTGAGCCTTGTTACCTTTTTTTTCCATTCTAAATGACCTGTCTTTTTTTAAAATTCTAAATGAAAAAACCTTTCCCCCCCCCCATTCTAAATGACCTGTCTTTCTGCACCGCGCAGGGGCTTCTCTCAGTCATTCAAAAGCTCAAAGGGTCAGAGGAGCAGGAGCTGCGCATCGTCCTGCTTGGGCTGGACAATGCTGGGAAGACCACTTTGCTCAAGCAGCTGGCATCCGAAGAGGTCAACACCATTACACCCACGCAGGTAAGCCCTGGGGGAACGAGGTCGGCCAAACGTGGTTGGGGTGAGGCAGACCGTAAACATAAACTGGACTAGTCACTGCATGAAGTCTTCAAGAAGCAGACTTGCAAACAGAATCCTAAACAGGCCCTCCCCCTCCACACCAAAGAATAAGCCATGAGGGTTTGTTTCTGTGACAAAATTGTGTTGCATTAGGCTAGCACAAATGTCACAGGCCATAGAAGATCTTATTTCTGCATTTATCCCCCCACCTCCAACCTCGCTTTGTAACACTGCACCCACCTGAACCATGCCTACTATACCTATATACACCTGAGATTCTAGGTAACATTTCATGGAGTTAACTAAGCTTTATGCCACAAAACCTCATGAGCTAATGAATTTGTTAGACTTTTTGTTTTTTCTGCTGCTGCTGTTACAATCCTCTGATTGATTTACAAAACCCTCCACGGCTTGGGACCTGAATACCTGGCGGAGCAGATCTTCCAAAGGTCAACTGAGGCCCGACCCACCAAAATGTTGCAGGTGCTCTCACTTTGAGTGGCCACGCCCAGGGAGGCCAGGAAATAGGTAACCCGAAACCGATCCTTCTCTGTGGTTGGCCCCTCGTTGTGGAACCATCTGCCAAGTGAGCTGCGCCTTGCACAGTCCCTGCTGGCCTTCAAGACTCTGCTTTTTACAGAGGCATCTGGCGACCATTAGTTAGTTGTTGTTTTTTGTGAAATATTAGCCACCATCTTTACTTATTATTATTATTATTATTATTATTATTATTATTATTATTATTATTATTATTATTATTATTATTATTATTATT
>JAHTLZ010000010.1:71609937-71626057 GCA_023846285.1 Phrynocephalus versicolor
TTATTATTATTATTATTATTATTATTATTATTATTATTATTATTATTTGGGTTTTTTAAAATTATTGTTGAATTATAATTGTTGTAAACCACCCGGAATTCCTTCAGAAGACAGGTGGTATAAAAATATAATAATAAATAAATAATAAATAAATTCCCACCTTGCAGAACTGAGACATGCCTTCAGAATATGCCTACATGTAATTTAGTTCTGAAAGTCTAGTGTGATCAGATGATGATTTAGCTCACATTTTTCGACCGTCCCGTTCAATCTGCAACTAGACATCGAGCATTGTGAACCAGCTCAACTAGAACTTTTTGGTTCAGCAGCAGGGCTACTCTTTTTCTGAAGTTGGTCTGGAATGATGCGGACTGGATTGGGTGGATGGGTGGAAGAAGGATCACTTTAAATGAGATTGCACCTAGTGAAGTGAGTTTTCTTAGCATGCTCCAGTGTGATCCTGCTTCCCTGTCTTGTGTGTGTGTGTGTTGTGTCGTTACAGTCGTGACCGACTCTTCGTGACCCCATGTCCATGGAGTTTTCTTGGCAGGGATACTAGAGTGGTTTGCCATTTCCTACTCCAGGCGCCTACAACACCTGGTATTCCCTGGTGGTCTCCCATCCAAGTACTAACCAGGGCCGACCCTGCTTAGCTTCCGAAATCAGGCGAGATTGCACCCTAAAATCAAAACACAAATAAATGGATGCAAACAGGAGCTGCTGCTCTACAAGCGTTCAGAATACTAACTTTTTTTTTTAATCACAAAATTCCACTGATCTAAATCTCTGATGATCTCATCTGTTTCTAAATTAAGGGTAATTTATTTACTCACACATCTTCCGCAGCCTGACTTTTAGCAGCAGTGATGACTTCCCATTCTTACTGGGTTAATTCTCTGGTTGCTTGTGCCTCCTCCCTCTTGTGCAAGCAGCTGGCTGAGGTGTGTGCAGGGAAGATAAGCATAAATGAAGGAAGTCTGGGACTTTTAGTTTTGGAGCTTAATTTCAGTCAGGAAAAATATGTAGGACCAGCCTGTCAGAAAGTACACATCTCGAAGATTCCCATTCATTCAGAGATGGACTGGCAGCAGCAGAAGAAATGGAAGAACACGAAATTTGTCGTGAAACCTCAGTAGTAGTTAACTTCAAGTGCACTCTCTAGAGCAGTATTGACAAACCTATGGCACGGTTGCCAAAGGTGGCACTCAGAGCTCTTTCTGTGGGCACCTAACATTGCCCCTTCACAGCCACCTGTGTTCAGGTTAAATTGCTGTATTGGCACTTTGCAAAAAAAAAAAAATAGTGGGTTCTGAATCACAGTTTGGGCACTCGGTCTCTAAAAAGTTTGCCATCACTGCTCTAGAGACTGAATGGCACCCATTCCTGTTTGGAATTATGGCCCATGAAGGCCCATAAAAAGCAGCCTGTCATGAAGCAGGTGAGAGAATTATTGCACGTCACTGGGGTTGAATGTCGGAAGTCAAACTCTTCTCATCATTCCATACGCATACACACCAATTTTCCAGTCTGTTTGCTTGATTTTTACCCTGTCTGCCCCTCCCCCTCCCCCAGCAAGGACCCAAGGGAGCATTCAAAAAATTAAAACCAACACTTTATTAAGCCAAACCAACTAAAATGTAAACATTTAGGAAGCAAATACTTTAAAACAGCATACTTTAAAATGATGAGTCAGATTATAAAAGATCTCCTTGCCTCAGTTGAGAGGGGATATGATAGCTATGTTTAAATATTTGAAAGGATGTCATATTGAAGAGGGAACAGGTTTGTTTTCCATGGCTTCAGAGACTAGGACTCGGGGCAATGGTTTCAAACTACAGGAAAAGAGATTCCATTTGAACATTCGGAAGAACTTCATGACAGTTAGAGCTGTTCGGCAGTGGAATATGCTGCCACGGAGGGTGGTAGAGTCTCCTTCTTTGACGGTCTTTAAGCAGAGGCTGGATGGCCATCTGTCGGGAATATTGTGAAGGGGTTCCTGCTTGGCAGGGGGTTGGACTCGATGGCCCATGAGGTCTCTTCCAACTCTATAATTCTATGATTCTATGATTCTATGATTCTTCCTCAAAACCTCCTCCTTCCTCTTTGAAGAAGGAAAAGCAGGAGGGTTCCAGCCACACCTGCCACAAAAAGGAGTTTTCATAATCTGGGAACAGCCACAGAAATTGTCGGCTCTTGAGTCCTCATCAAGTACACTCTGCTTGTGGAAGTGGTGAGACAGAAAAGCCATCCCCTCTGAGGATCTTAACACTTGTGGGAGCTTGTATAGAGAATATAGTCTTTCAGATAGCCTGACCCCATGCTATATAGGGCATTAAAGTTCAAGCACTTTAAATAGCACACAGAAATGAACTGGTGACCAGTTAAGCTTTTGTAATAGGAGTGGGAGACTCGTGATCCCAGTCACCAGTGCCAGTAAAAGGTCCAGCTATGGAACTTTGCACCAACTGAATTTTCAGGGCCATCATCAAGGTAGCCCCATACAGAGTACAGTGGAGATAACAGGGGCATGTGTCACTGCACCCAAGAAACAGCGGGCACATTTCTCTTAATTGCAAATGCACTTCTGGCCATTGCCAAGACCTGGGCATTCTGGGTCAAAAGTGAATTCAGACACACCTCCTGGATTCACTTCTGGGGTGGGGGGAGCTGAATCCTGAGAGATCCCAAAGAACAGTGATCGAGGTGTCAAACAGATGTCTCTCACTACAACCTTCTGGTTTGCCCCATCAGGAAAGACTAGAG
Source organism: Phrynocephalus versicolor (assembly GCA_023846285.1). Taxonomy (NCBI): domain Eukaryota; kingdom Metazoa; phylum Chordata; class Lepidosauria; order Squamata; family Agamidae; genus Phrynocephalus; species Phrynocephalus versicolor. The sequence goes on from JAHTLZ010000010.1 coordinate 71,612,701, forward strand.
CCACTGCAGGTCCCATCCCATGTAGTTGCCACAGAAGAATGCTATGCTTGATGGTATTAAAAGCTGCCAAGAGGTCCAGCAGAACCAACAGGGACACACACTTCCTGCGTAGTTCCCTGCGCAACTCAAGTTATAATGTCAGAATGTAATTCATCCAGTACAGACTTACTAGAAAGGACTGTTTGAAATGTCTTATAGTAAAACTGTCTGCCACTTCTCAGTTGTTAATTGCTGCTATATGAAACAATTATTTCTGATTTAAACAGGCTGTCAGCTATAATAAACTTACATGTTACATATAATTTGGACTTAAGCCATTTAGACTCTGTAATCATCGCCATTATTTATTTATTTATCTGGCAGTGAGGTCACTCTGTGTGGTTTACAACAATAAAGAATACATTGCAAAGAAATTCAAATAATTCATATAATAAAATAAACAAAAATTACAGTAACATGATAAAAAATAAAAGTAAAATTAGCATTAAAGTCACATAAAATAGGGTATTATTATTGCCAGGCCAGTCAGTAAAATCATGTTTTAATGTGTGAATACTGAAGTTATATTATATATGAGATAATGCCTGCTTAAATAGCCAAATTTAATAGTTGTTTTAAAGGCAGCCATAATTAAATTATCTTCTGTTAATAATATTTTATCAAACTGAAGCTGTTCTTTATAAAATCCTTGTGATTTGAGATCCTCTTTGTATGCTGATTGGATTTGCATAAGTGGCCACCATGGTAGTATCAGTCCTTGTTTTGTTAGTTCTTTAGTTTTCAAGTTCCCTTCAAGATCAAAATATCGTTATATGTTATTATTTTGTCAAAATTTATAAGATTTGCAAAAGTAAATGTTTCTAACAAAGAGACCCATCTTGGAGTTTTCATATAGATTCTGGTTTTAATTTTCGCCCATGTACTAATTAAGGAATTTCTTATCAGATTATTTTGGAAGTATTTATGTGCTTTGGTTTTCCCATACCTCAAAAAAAAAGGCTCCATCCTAACTGCAGGTCATGTCCTCCTTAAATATTCTTTTGTCTCTCAGAAGTATCCATTCCCTTAACCATGTTAACGCACAAGCCTGGTAGTGTAGTGTCCAGTCTCTACCACAAATCCCACGTAAATCTGGGGTATGGGTTTATGCATAAATATGCATAGGATTATATCTCTGTGTCATATTGCCCTTAGCCATAGCGGCCAATCTGTAAAAGATTATCTGTCAAGACCAGCAGAAATGTCTTCAAGATCTCTGACTTAGAACATTAGACAGACATTTGTCCATCTGTTTGTGCCGGAGTTCTCAGTGTTAATTTCAATGTTTTTCCCCATCATCTACAGGATACAAACCTAACTGGGAGTAGTGTTCATCTATCAGTCTTTAATCTTTTTAATATTGTTTTGTCTTACTTACTGGCTTCTGTGATTATATATATTGGTTCTTTGGAGGAGTGGCAGGCTGTGTGCTGATCACATTGAGAGTGACATCTTCAGCAGGGTTAGGTGTGATGGTTCAGCATTGCTCCCATCTGGCAAATACCTGTGTTGTCTACACTTCTTTATATATAGATTGGGGACAGGAATAATGACAGAAAGGGTGTGCCATACTATAGAGAGAAATATACCTAATTTGATCCCCCAGGTGTCTGGATACCATGCAATGCACTTTCCTATAATAGACACTTCTGCTTGAACAATGATGATTTCAACCAGTGCAAAATGCCAGGGTGCAGGGGAAAAAGATTTATTTATTTACAAGAATTTTTACCTGCCCTACTACTACTACTTTGTGCCAACCACAGGATAACCTCCTGTCTAAGGAAACTCTGACCTATTCAACACCTTCATGTTGCTGCAGACATAAGCCGGTCATATAACCTAGAGAAGCTGTATGAACCGAGTCTAGTCAACCTAGTCAACGGTGTCTGCTTGCCAAGGCCTGCAAGGTTTTGAGCTTCTCCGCAGTACTGGGGTGGGAAACCATGAGCTCTTCAGAAGTCTCGCTGATGTCCAAAGCATTTGAAAAACCAAATACTCTGCACTCCAGCATAGACTACATGAGGTCTCATCTTCCCCTTTCACCGGGCTCCCACATTAGAAATGGTGAGATACTGTATGGTAAGTTCAGCTATGAGCAGGCAGTCATTTCTTACCCTGCCCCCTTTATTTTGCTTCCTTTTCACAGGGATTCAATATCAAGAGTGTCCACTCTCATGGTTTCAAGCTTAACGTTTGGGATATAGGGGGACAGCGGGCCATCCGGGCCTATTGGAAGAAGTATCTGGGCAGCACAGATCTGCTGGTAAGCATCCCCAACTCCTGAAGCTACCTCTGCAGTGACATGCTTGTTGTAGAAATAAGTACCACACTGGGAAATGGGGCCTCAAGTCAACTCTGCTATTAGGTGGTATAAAATGATCGTGCAGAGACTGCAAAAAAGGGGTGCCATTCATGGACTGCAGAGCCATTTGTAACTCATGTTTATTGTTACATTTATGTCTGTGAAGATTCCCAGCCATCCAGGTGAGGTTATCAAATTGAAGGACAAAGGGCACTCATTCAAATATGAAGATGTACACATATTAGACGGAGAAGAGAGGTGGTTTGAGAGAGGGGCCAGGGAAGCCATTCATGTGTGTACTGAAAAGCCCTCTCTCAGCAGAGGTGGGGGGATCAGGCACAGTCTGTCTGCCACTTATCATGTTGCCCTTTCATCGATCCCCAGACAGATCAGGGGCACATCACACCTCCACCAGGAAAGCCACAGCTAATGACCCATACTTAACAGTGTTAGGAAGGGTTGCATAGGTGGGACTATCATTCAGCCCAAGCCTTTGTACATCTAATGAATCTATTTAGGCCAGTGTCCATCTAACGAGTCTATTCAGGTCACTGTCCATTTAATTAGCCTATTCAGACCAGGGTGATGTGAAATCAAGGTGAACTCTAAACTGGAAGCCCCACCACTAACTTTTCTCAGACTGACAAAGCTGCTTGGATGAGGAGTAAAATATTTCGATCTCACAAGCAAAGAAGTCTAGTTAGCTTGACTCACCTACCAAATATTGCATTTATCTAGTTCTAGGTGGAATTGCTGATGGCACTTGTATTTTTGAAATCTCAGAACTGTTTTATAGCAGGCAGTAGGTAATTCTCTTATGTTTTTACAGATCTATGTTATTGACAGTGCTGATCGGAAACGCTTTGAGGAGACGGGGCAGGTAGGATACATTGCTCCCTTATCCCTAACCCCAATCTACAGCAGTCTCATGCAAGCCTTTTATGCAGCAATTTGAGATCTGAAAATGACATCAGGTCAAAATTCTGTCACTAATAATTGACTCTCAAAGCAGAACCAAGCGTCCAGATTGCCTGTTCCATGCCTCAACCTCACAACTGCCCACCTTCTGTAGCCTGGTTGGCAGAGACAATATGACTATGCCCTATTGTCGTCTTATGATGCTCAAACTGAGCACAGGCCTTCACTGGCTATTTCTAGGGAGGGCAGGCATGAGTATGAGTTTGGAAGCCATAGCCAGCAATATTTCCTCCTTCTCTAAGAGGTTTAATGATGTAAGCTGCCTTGGGTCCTTTTAAGGAGAAAAGCAGGATGAAAATATTTAAAATAAATAAATACAGGGTTTTTCCCCAAATGAGCTTACCACGAACCTATTGTATTCTCTCTCTCTCTCTCTCTCTCTCTTTATTTATTTATTTGACAGGAGTTGTCTGAACTGGTAGAAGATGAGAATCTCAGTGGTGTTCCTTTGTTGGTATTTGCCAACAAGCAGGACCTGGCAACAGCATCTCCTGCAGCAGAAATTGCGGAAGGACTGAACCTACATACATACCGAGATCGTCCGTGGCAAATCCAGGCCTGCTCAGCACTATCTGGTGAAGGAGTTCAGGTACAAGTGTCTGTGTGTGTGTGTGTGTGTGTGTGTGTGTGTGTGTGTGTGTGTGAGAGAGAGAGAGAGAGAGAGAGAGAGAGAGAGAGAGAGAGAGTATTATACATGGCAAATTATTATTTATTTGTCACACATACCTTTTCTGTAGTGAGCCCAAAGCAGGGTACATGACTGTCCTCCCCTCTCCACTTTATCCTCACAACACTGCTTGAGGTAAACCAGTTTGAGGTGACGGGGGGGTGATGAATGGGCCAAGGCCACCCATTTGATTGGGGCTGGATGGCAGGGTAAGGTGGAGACCTTGAACCCCCAAAGTCCCAGTTCAGTACTGTAACCAATAACCACTGCACAAAACTGACGGTTCTGAAGCTGATATTAGTAAACAAGTTGCTTGGAGCTTGGATTAAGAATCCAGTAGTAAGGGATGTTATTCACTCAATCTTTGCCCTTTCTAGGATGGGATGAACTGGATTTGCAGCCAGATGACAGGTCGGAAAAAATGACAGCACCGAGTGCAGAAATGTCATTTCATCTCTACAGAATCCCATGCCCACAGACTAAATTCTGTGGGTACAGAAGGTTTTTTACAGGGATTCCAGGATGAGAGGGGAACTTTTCCTCAACTTTTCCTCTTCTCTTAATTTGAAAATCTGACCTGATTAGCAAACAACTGTCTCTTCCACACATGGTCTACACTGGGAATCAAGGCTGCAACTCTGAAAGCCATATAGGAATAATAGCTATGACAAGGCCCCGACACGAAGCCAAGAAAATCTCAAAAGAAACTCCAAGCTTAAAATGATTTTTGGCATTGCACCTACAGTGTTCAGCCTACAAACACTCCAAGAGCATGAACTCACCTGCCAATGTATGATATAGGCTTTCATATACTGTATGTTACTATCCAGTTGCACGTTTGGGACCATTCAAAAGATGCACTTTATACTTTGAAGCTTCTACTTTCCTTTGACATTTTCTGGGGGCATATTCATCTAATGACAGTAAAAGTTTTCTAGCTATAGAATTTTCTTCATTCCAAATTGGATCAGAAAATCAGCCAGAAGTAAGCCAGCAAACCAGATTTTTTGGGTGGAGAAGGGGAATTCATCATGCACTTGGTATTTTGTACTGTGGAACCAACCAAAAAGAAGTGGCTCCAGAACATTTAAAAGTCCTTGAAAATGTGGGACATAAACATGTCCATGCACTTTTATTTTGGGTGAGACAGGAACATTAGGCTGCCCACCAGCTCAGACTAGGAAACAAAAGCTCCTCCCTACCAAAATCCTACCCATGAAAACCTTGGGATGGTAGTGGGAAAGCAGGGACAAGATTTCACCTCCTGAAATTGAAAATGCTTTTGCTGATCAAGCAACTGGGTCCTGTCCTGAAACCCTAAGAGAAAACCATTGCACACAAACTGTTTTGATACAAAGCTGATTTGTATCAAGCAACCTGCAGTGTCTAAACTTGTACCAGTCCTTGGACTGACAAATGAAAAGTTGTGTTAATCCTTGTTACTTTTTTTGAGGAAATGGGTTTAATCCCAGGATGTAGAGATTTGGTTGCTTCCATGCTAGCAATTGTGAGTACATTAGTATGACTTCATTTGTTAACTCACTTTTATAATGTTTTCAAACAATGATGACAACCCACTACAGTCCATTTCTAAAATTGACTTTCCACCTTTTTTCATGTCTGATTTATAGGATGTTTGGGGCTTAAAATGCAGGTGCAGCACTAAGACAATGGAAAAGCAAGCTATCTGATTATTAGGGTCCTCTCCCTGTAGGAATCATGTTTCCCCCCTTTTTTGACCCAGTTTACTGGTTGCTCACTCGTGACCAGGAATGGAGTAGGATTTCAGCATCAGCAGGCTTATATTCTGATTTCAACCCTCTTGAAGCTTTATACGTAAGAAATAATCATAATGTGCTGTCAAGTCAATCCTGACTCATGGTGACCCTTTTCAGGGTTTTCCAGATAGAGAAAACTTAGACATGGTTAAATTTTCCCTTCTTTTGGGGAGTGCCCTAGGACTTTGCAGCTTGCCCAAAGCCACACAGGCTGGTTTTTCTCACATGAAGCACAGCGGGGAATCAAACTCCTAACCTTTGGTTCCAAAGATAAATAAGGAAACCACAGCTATCCAGAACCTTCACCTTAATTGGGCCCAGAAACAAACTGACAAGCAGTACAACTACCACAACACCTACAGGATATGATTAATATCAGACCGTGAGCTGGCTGACACATCTTTATCAGTTGACAGCAGAATGTTCTTCAACAAGGGATGCTGCAGTATCTAACTGATAAGTGATTGAGGTGAGTACTCTATCACTGTGGCCAGGTCCTCTTTAGTCAGCAAACGGAATTTGTTACAGGGACCTTCAGAAACAATGCCACATCCAGAAGCACCCAAGACTATTATATTTGCTCTTTCAACGGAAATGCACTTCCATCCAGAACAATCTCAGGTTATGTTTTCTATTGAACATGCGTCTTCTTCAGACTGAACCTTAACTTGTTTGACCAAGGTCCAAATTTGGTTTCAAGAGGAAGATTACAGATCTCAATTTTTCGACTTCACATTTTGTTCCCTGACCCCTAATTTTTGTACCATGTGGTCTCAATTCTGGAAGAACATGCAAGCTTGCACACTCCTGTAGATTTTGATTTGTCCCAAATAAAAGTATCGTTCAACTGTTCAACTGTTGACATTGTTTTTCTCTTGTTAATACTGAAAGTTTTCACTGCCTTGTGTGTATGTTGTGTTGTTATAGTCGTGACCGACTCTTCATGACCTCATGTTTTGGGAAGTTCGACCTGCCTGTCGCAGGGCCTGTCGCCTAGCCTATACTGTAGCACCTGGTATTCCCAAGTGGTCACCCATCCAAGTTCTAACCAGGCATAACCCTGCTTAGCTTCCAAGGTCTGAGATCGGGCTTCAGGGTGGTATGGATGAGTGAAATCTCATTTCTCTGCTCTTGTCAACAGGCAAGGTCTAAAATGATTTCTTGTTAATTGGTGTTCCTTTTTCAAGGGAATTACATGGTTATTTTCCGGTAACACAAAGAAGCGGGCAGTCTATTAAGAGCATGGAATTATCTAGTCTTCCAAATTCTATGTATTGTGATAGTTTTTCATTGAGGACCCTTCATCCAGTTAGGGGACATATTAAAAGACACGCGCCAACGTAAAACGACATAGCCATATCTTTATTTAGAAATAGGATAAATGCCCTTAACAACACGAGAGGACTGAGAACAATTTCCTGTCCCGCGCCAAACACACACCGGGGGAAAACATGTGTTTTGGGGTTTTTCTGTCTGTACATTCACAGCCATGACAGCAGCCATGGTACTACGGGGAACCACAAGGAAGCAGCCCCCTATAGCGGAAAGAGAGATGGTGGCTCAGAGGGGAGGCGCTTCGGAATCCTCCACTTGGCCTCCTCCTCCGACCACTGGCGGACAGACACGTCACGTGACGTCACGTACTCTCGCCTGGAACTGGTAGGGGGCGTGGCTTCGCCCTCTGACTCTTATCATCTCTGCTGGTTTCGGTTTCTAGACACTTTCTTTCCGGGCTACGGGGAGGGGAGGGGGGTCAACCGGAAGTAGGAAAAGGCAGCAGGAGCAGAAGCTGGGGGGCTGGAGGGCGTAGGATGGTGGTGAGCGCGGGAGGCGGCGGCGGCGGCGGCAGCGGCGGCTTCGGGATGGTGCTGTCGCCGGTGCTGTTCCTTCAGCTCCTCCTGGCCGGGACCACCACGCCTCGGGGAGCCGCGGAGCTGACGGACGGCAACAGCGAGCACTTGAAGCGGGAGCACTCCCTCATCAAGCCTTACCAAGGTGCGCGCTCGGAGAGGGGGCTGGCTGGGTGGGGGGCGGCGGCGGTTCCCTTGCCGCCCCTTTCCCTGCCGCTGCCCCTCTCGCCGCGGTGCTTGAGAAAGGCATGGCCTTCTCCTGGGCTCCCGTTGAGGAGGGCAACCAGAGTCCCAGGGACCGGGGTGAAATAATAGATGGTCAGCGGTAGACGCACGTTCGTCCTCAGAGGCTATAATAAAGCAAATAAAACTGCACAAACCTCTCTGTATCCTTGAAAGTCTGTGAAATTAGAATGGCACTTTTAAAAAAATTAGAAAAGAGGTTCGGCTTCCTGTAATATTTATTTTATTTTTATTTTAGGGAATTTTTTTACCCCGCCTTTCTCCTTGAAAGGGACCCAAGGCGGCCTACAGTAATGAGGGACATTTTACAGCCCAGTACAATTAAGACGGGCCTGGTGGCTCAGGCTAGAGCACTGAAAACTGTCGCTACAAAGTCGGCAGTTCAGCGGTTTGAATCCCATGTTAACCCCAGCTCTTGACAACCTAGCAGTTCAAAAGCATGTATATGCAACTAGATAAATAGGTACCGCTGTTTAAAAAGCAGGAAGGTAAAACAGTGTTTCCTTGCAGCCATGCTGGCCACGTGGCCACGGACATGCACAACACTGGCTTTTCAGCTTGAATACAGTGATGAGCACCACCCCTAGAGTTGGACGCGATTAGCATGGGTGTGTCGGCGGGAACCTTTACCTTTACTTACAATTAAGACATATTCATATTGAGAACTACAGCATCTTACAGCATCAAAAGACAATATTACATTAAAGCTACCAGAGAACGTGCACAGTTAAAAAGAGAGTAAAATTCCATGTAAAGTTATGAGTGAGAGAAACTAGCATTGAGAACATAGTGTCAATGCAATCACAAAGTCTATAAACACGAAGTCTATGTGTTCTTGTATGATAGATTCATATGAAAATCTTATTAGAACATCCTAGTAAATAAACAAGTTTAAAATTCTGCGCCACCAGGAGCCTCGTGGCGCAGTGGTTAAATGCCTGTAGTGGAGCTAAAACTATGCTCAAAACCTGGGGTTCAATTCCAGGTAGCAGCCTCAGGGTTGACTCAGCCTTCCATCCTTCCAGGGTCTGTAAAATGAGTACCCAGCTTGCCGGGGGGGGGATGTGTGCCTGCATACTGTAATTAAACTGTAAACTGCCCATAGACTACAGTACTTGAAGTTGTGTAGGGTGGTATATAAGCAGAACACTTTAATTCTCTTTTAGCAAAGAGGCAGGAAGAAGGATTCCTAACTTCTTTATGAATTGTGCTTTTCGATCTAATTTCAGTATGCCACTTTGGTGTCTAGCTAATAGACACCTAAAGAGTTGTTTGTCACTTATAATTTGATGGGGTTCACTGCGTGGCAGGGGGTTGGAGTGGATAGCCCTTGAGGTCTTTGATTCTAATTCCAAACAGCTCCCTAATAAAAATACCTTTCTCCTTATTGGATGACTCCTTAGTATCTTCTGTATTTCAGGGGTTGGCTCCAGTTCAATGCCCCTCTGGGATTTTCAAGGGAGCACAATGTTGACCAGCCAGTATGTTCGACTGACCCCTGATGAGCGCAGCAAAGAAGGTTCTATTTGGAACCGAGTGGTGAGTGTAACTTTGATTTAAAAATTAACAACGTGACCAAAAGAGATTTTCCTTGTAGTTACTAAAAATGTGTCTGTGGGAAACATCCCTGGTGGTGCTTGTGTGTTGTGTTGTTACAGTCATGACCAACTCTTTGTGACCCCATGTCCATGAAGTATTCTTGGCAGGAATACTGGAGTGGCTTGCCAGTTCCTACTCCAGGCGCCTACAGTACCTGGTGTTCCCTGGTGGTCTCCCCTCCAAGTATTTAACCAGGGCCGACCCTGCTTAGCTTCCGAAATCAGGCGAGATTGGATATGCTTAGGGCATCTAGGCAGCCTGGTGGTGCTTAGGCCAGCTTTTTTTCTGTCTTCTAGCCCTGCTTCCTGAAGGACTGGGAGCTCCATGTTCAATTCAAGATCCATGGAGCAGGAAAGAAGAATCTGCACGGGGATGGATTTGCTCTGTGGTACACTCAAGAACGCCTTACTACAGGTACTGGGACAAGTTTACAAGATAGCCAGGAAGCTATCTTGCTGTTGTGCATTCTGCACTCCCAACTATGATAACGAGATGGGCTTGTTTCTGTATTCAGCTAAGAATGATGATATTCAGTCCAGTCCAATATAGGTTTTGTTGGATTTAGGTAATACTAAATTGAATAGCACTTGTTCCAGAGGAAGTGTATGTAGGACAGGCATTTTATTTGTGCAGACAGCAGTTTTTGTATGGGAAAGTGTTTGACCATCTTCATCCTCTATATTCAGGCATATGTTTGTTGTCTCAGTGAAAACTAAACTTTTTTTAAAGTATTCTGCCAAGAATGTTGGCGTGACACTGCTACTCATCTTTCTGGGACTTTTAAAGCTACACATTAATGATTGCTACTTGCTAAAGAGAATATGATCCTTGAAATCTTGATAGTTGTTCCACTAATTCTCACAGAACCTTTTGAGACAGATTGTGTATATTACCCTTTTACAATTTGAGTTGAAATGTAAAGGACTTGTCTCCAAGACTTCTTGATACATTCATCATCTGGTATATGGATGCTTGTGGACCACATTGGAGAATATTAGGGAGCAATATTTCTGCCTTGGCCCCACCAGGAGCCAGCAGTGATAGGAAAAGAGTTGAGCCAAGGTATACAACCTCACCTACTTAACGTGAGTCTGTGTGCTACCCTTCAGTATATGCTGTTCCTGAAACTAGCTAGACTACCTTTTGTTCATATTGTTTCAAAAGAATAAGGTGTTTTTCTTTTACTGTTGTTTGACAGTGTCAAGTTTTTCCAACTGGCTGGTGTTCCTTAATGAAACAGAATGTTTTCTGTAGTTAACAGCCATACAGTATTTAGATTCAACTCTGCAGAATTGCTGGGCCCACGAATTTGGCTGATTAAATGCACAAGCGAGTCCCGTTTCACTCTACTGCTCTTTATTTCCCTCAGGCCCTGTTTTTGGCAGCAAAGATAACTTTCATGGCTTGGCCATTTTTCTGGACACCTATCCAAATGATGAAGCTACAGAGGTAAGGCAGTGATTGAGATATCTCCGAAAGACTACCTGTACTTGCAAACGAAGCCTAGGATTGTATTATTATCTGGGGAAAACAGGAGCGTACACAAGTAGAGCTTCCCTATGCCAGGACTGTTTACTTTGGTTTGTAATATTGAGGATAAAAGGTATGGACAACAGAGTAAAGATTTTGAATTATACATTATTTTGCAGCGTGTGTTCCCGTATATCTCTGCCATGGTGAACAATGGATCTCTGTCCTATGACCATAGCAAGGATGGCCGTTGGACAGAGCTGGCAGGCTGTACAGCTGACATTCGTAATCAGAACCACGACACATTTTTAGCTATCCGCTACTCCCGAGGGCGTCTGACGGTAAGCTAGCCTGGGTCTGTACAAGGAATAATTTGTTTACTGGTTGTCTTAGATGCAAACATTTGGGGAAGTCTCTGGATAGCAGGGATTAATAGGCAGAATCATTACTGCAACAGCTACTTTCATTGAAGTACAAAAATGGGAGGAAATATTTGGAAAATATGGTATGATTGGGCCATCTTTTTTTTTCATGGAATTGAGATTAAAGTGTGCTATAGTATGCCTAAAGAGAGTGCATTTTGTTAATGTTCCCATTTATACTTTTTTTTTCAGGTGATGACAGATGTGGAAGATAAAAATGAATGGAAAAATTGTTTTGATGTTGCAGGAGTCCGACTGCCCACTGGTTACTTTTTTGGGGCATCTGCTGGTACAGGAGATCTATCTGGTGAGTCAGATACAATTGGCTGTATAGCATGAATATACTCGTCTATATAAATCAGAGCCACTGTGGGGTACAATGAACATGTTCTGTTAATTTTATTTAGACACAGGACGAATTTACATCTGTTCCTTCTTCCCTGTTATTAGAATCTTTAAAGGAGTCTTTATTATGAAAAAGAAAAGGCCTTTTGCCCCTAAGGAGATGAAATTAAGCATGATTTTATAAAGTCACATTGCAACATGATTGTTTCCTAGACAATCATGATATCATCTCAATGAAGCTGTTCCAGCTGATGGTAGAACATACACCAGAAGAAGAAAACATTGACTGGACAAAGATTGAGCCTAGTGTCAGCCTCCTCAAGTCACCCAAAGGTGAGCTACTGTTGTTTTTGCTCGGAATAATCTGTGAACCAAACAGAATATCAACTTTACACTGGAATGCAGTATCTCCATCTCTTTGCATGATGTCTAAAAGAGCATTATTTAGTCTTTATCTGAAAATAATAGACTGAGATCAACATCTAGATAACATCTGGAAATTGCATCTTGTAATCCCAGTGCAAAGCTATAAAACAGTAATTCCAGTTTGTACTTCCCACTAAATAAGTCCTGCTGAATACAGTGTTAGTTTGAAATAAGTGTATTTGAAGACCTATGTTGTGCATATGTGTAAAATCAATATTATGTTTTTCATGTAATCCTATAGAATTTTGATACTATTAAAATTTGTTCTTTCAGTTGTTGCTTTGGGGGGTGTTCCTCCTTATTGTTCTATACGAGGCTTCTCCAGAATTGTTGATATTGTCTACTCTACATGATCCGTATGTCTCCTGAGGAAGCTATAGGACCCATAAAAGTGTATTATGCTTCACAGAAGTCATTCTCCTGTGACAATTCCATTTTGTTTTGTTTTTTTGAATTACTTTCGCTAAACTTTAGATTTCCCCATGGGCACATGTGTGTTGAAATCTGTACTGTTTTCTGATCTGGCACTATTCTGTCTTTATGAAATCCTCTGGTATTCAGTTCTATTAGAGTTCAGAATTTTGCCGTCCTGTGTGATTTAATTTCTTATGTACTTTAAGGACATGTCTGTTGTAAATGTTTCAGTACTTAAACTTTTCTTCTCTTCTTCAGACAATGTTGATGACCCTACTGGAAACTTCCGCAGCGGACCTTTGACAGGCTGGAAAGTCTTCCTGTTGCTGTTGTGCTCTTTGCTTGGCATCATTGTGTGTGCTGTGGTGGGAGCTGTGGTCTTCCAGAAACGCCAGGAGCGGAACAAGCGATTTTACTAGAAGGGGAGTGGGCCCAGATTCCGGACACTCTGGGAATATTTTTTACAGTGGGGGGAGGGAGAATTGTATAGACTCTGATTTCTAAAAGGCTCTTTCAGATAAATATATGGAATATTTTCATATCTTTTTTGTCTTGGGAACACTAGCCAGACAAGCTGTGTCAAACAACTTGGAATATTTGGTGCAGCCCTACTTAGGAGCCTGGTTTCTCTCTCTTTTTTTTGAATGCTATTTAGAGTCATTCAGCCTGTTTTTTAACATCTTGTTTTAAGGGGGAAAGCAAATGGAGTTGTTTAGATGTGAGAAGTGGTAAGTATTCCTCCTCCACGGAGCATGGCTCTCCATGCCAGATTTAACACACACACACACACACACACACACACACACACACACACACACACA
>JAHTLZ010000010.1:71626067-71651390 GCA_023846285.1 Phrynocephalus versicolor
CACACACACACACACACACACACACACACACACACACACACACACACTTGATTGCAACGTGGATGTTTTGAACTGAATGTACTTTGTAGAGACTCAGAGCTTCTGGGATTACTGGAAGTGAGACTTGGTTATCCCACAATATCTAGTGACCATCAAATGTGATTTTTCTCCTTTTGTGATGGAAACTGTGATTGCATTGACTTGGGAGAATGGGAGGCTGATTTTTTTTCTCCAGTCACTGGGGAGCATTGCTACTATTTGGTCACAGACGCTGAAACTCCATATCATTAAGCATATGAAATAGGTGATTCTGGTGACAGGGTTGTATTTTGCTACCACCGCATCACCGGAGGTGCTGGAAGACAATTGGTTGAAAAGGTGTGTATGAAATAAAAAAGAAAACAGATCTTACCTTGTGGACTTTCATAATGTTATGGGGGAATGGGAGAGGACTGGTTCAACTGCATTTTGTGTTACTGGCATTCTTAAGGTGATTCAGCTTGATGGCTTGAACTGCAGGTGGATCATCATCATATCACTTTTTCAGGCCATTCTGCTGATCCGTGGGAGGAAGGCTGCACTGATAGGTACAAAATGTTTTATTTGGAAGTCACACGTGTGGGTATGGTCAGGCAAGGCCACCTGCCCATACACTTTGTCTCTCACAGAGAAATGATACCAAAAAAACTCTTTCTATAGTACGGGGAATTGGGGGCAAATATAAAGCTTTCTCTCACCAGTGTTTTTAATGGGGATTGGATGAAGTGTGGTTGATCCCTTGTCTCTTCACCCAGCAAAGCTACAGTATGTTTGGGCAGAAGTGGGGGTGCTGTCAGTTTGTTTGCCCACTCATTCTGATCAAGGTACAGTAGTTTTTATACTGTTTCTAAAAGCAGGACCAGGTCTGAAGTGTCCAGCAGAGAGCTGATTAGCTAGGCATGGTGGGAATAGAGAAATCAATACGGCTCTGTGGGTTGCCCTTTTCATTTTGGCTGAGATTGGTATTGAGAGTATGGTGCATATGGGTGAACAACAATACCTTGTTAAACTGATCTTGACCATATGTAAATATAAGGGTTTTTAATCTCATTTTAGATGTTAATTGAAGGGTCCATGCAAGTTCCTTTGTATTAAAACCCTACTGTATATTGAATGGATGATGTTTGCGACAGGTTGCCGTTTACTGTATCTCATTTCATCCTGTTCCATTATCCTATCCAGAGCTCATGTGTGTATTAACCCCTGGTTGAAATGGCCACACACCTAAAGAAAAGCTTTGTGCTGTTAAGATTTAACAGATGTATTGCACTGAGCTTTTACAAATTACATTCCACCTTCTGAGACAAAAAAGCAAACAAAGTGAATGGCAATTTATGAAATGCTTACACTGATGTAAATTAAATTTATCTTTTTAAACAGTTTTTTTTATTTTGTTAAACACAAGGAAAGGCATTTACAAAAAAATTATATCAAACCAATTACATTGAGCAACTCACCCCACTCTAGACTAGTTTGGTTCTATTTCTGCTGTACAAATATACCAATTTCTGTCCAGTGATACATCAATTCCTCTCCAGGTGTATACCCCTAAAACAGGTTCCATATTATTTTAAAATCATTACTTTTTATAATCCTACTTTTAGAAGTTAAATTAATCATTAACAGCCATGCTCCACATTTCTCTGCCACAGCCACCCCTTCTTCCTTATTTCACAAAAAAAAAACACATACATATACTGGTCCCCTGATCTTTATTTTCAATACCTCCAATATAATGACATTTGAAAGTTTTTCACCTTGCCTTTCTCTTTAAAAAGACACCTGTTCGTCTTCAAGCTGCGTAATTCTTGACTCAGAATTATAGCTGCGTTCGCCTGTGCAAGCATTTCAACAAGAAACACCAAGAAAAGGAAAGGTGGTGGCACTTCAGGCTTTTTGAACAAGCTGACAATCATTATAATTAGTACAGTATTTATTTATTTACGGTCTCAGACCAAAGTCATTGTCCCATGGAAGTTTACATTAAACTATAGCAATTAGTCCTTCAAAGATCTTTAAAATATATATTTTGGGGCCTTTCTGATGCTACACATTGAACCAGACCGACAGGGCTGCCTGGACGAAAACTTGTACAGTACAGTATTGCACATAGGAGCCCGGGGACGCTCCTTGGCTGAAACAAGGGTAGCTCAGCGACATCCCCCGCTCCCTCCGCGTGTGGTCGTCGCATCACTTCCGGTCGCAGAGGGCTGCTGGGAGTCGTAGTCCCAGCCCGGCAGAGCCTCCCGCGGCCGGCAAGGGTTACGTGGCTTCTGAGAGCCGGAGCGGAAGAAGCGAGAGGCCAGGGCGGCGCGATGGCGGCTCCGGGCTGGAGGCTGCGTGTGCTCTTGCAGCTGCTGCTCGTCTTGGCGGCCAGGATGGTCTCGCCCGGGTGGGCTCTGTACTTCCACCTGGGCGAGACGGAGCGCAAGTGCTTCATCGAGGAGATCCCCGACGAGACCATGGTCATCGGTGCGCCGGGAGAGGGGGGAAGGAAGGAGGGGGGGATATGGGTGCACTCTTCGGGGGATCTATTGAGGGCACCGCGACGCTCACTCTGTGCGTGTGTGTATGTGCACACACGTGTACGTGTACGCGCGCCTGGGGTGGAGGAAAGGGAGACGGTGCGCGTCGAGAGATGGAGGCGCTTCCGCCGCCCGCGTGCGTTGCCTCTTGTCGGGCGGCTAACTTTCCCCCTGCCCTCATCCCTCTCCCTTTCTGCCTCGCAGGGAACTACCGGACGCAGCTGTTCGATAAACAACGAGAGGAGTATCTTCCCGCTACACCAGGCCTGGGCATGTTTGTGGAAGTGAAAGACCCCGACGAAAAGGTACACACACCCGAGGTGTCTAGGCGCATATTTCCATAAGGAAGGAGCCCCAGGGCCCGCGAGTTTGCTTTGGTGCATTTCCTGAGTTTTAAGGACATGGCCTTGCTAAAGACCATTCGCTGAAGCACATTTCTTGATCAAGGCAGATGGGGGAGAAAGTAGTTTGGGATCTCTGGGTGGCGTCTGAACGATTTGGGGTCAGTTGGCAGAGATTTCTGACACATGAAGGATGCTATAAAATGACTCCACCCTGCAAGGCCAAGAGGGTGCTTCTGTATTTGAAAATGAGGTGAGCTCTGTAAAGTGTTTAAAACGAATTCTAGGATAACAGTGGGTTGACTCCACGTCTTCTGAAGCTGGGATGCAGGAACAAAATGGGGTTGGTGGGCCTTCATTTCTTTCGTTACTGAAAAAATTAGACCAGCATCTTGGGCTTCCTATATAAGATACTTTGGGACTATTACTGCTTTAGATAACTCAACACTTGGGTGCAAAAAAAGGAGAAGGCTGTGTTAATCTGTAGAGGTAAAATAAAAATCACAGTCTGTAGGTGAGTGTGACATGTATTGGGATCACCTGAAAATACAGAAAATATGAAAGATTTCAAACTCTGTAGAAATATACATCAGATAAAACATGAAGAAGCAAAGAGACTAACATATGTCTGCATTGGCCGAAGATAAGATACAGATGTCTGGAGAAGTAAATTTGTCTACAGAAGCTCACATTAAAACATAGCATCTTTAAGGTGCCTCAATGTTTGTGTCTTTATTTTTGTTTTGCTTGATAGAATGTAGAATCTTTTGTAGGCCTTATAAAGGAATCTGCCTCTACCTTGGCCTATTTCTCCTGCTTTTTGCCAGGAGTCATGTGATACCTCACAACTCTCTGATCCATAAAGCACATTTGGGAGCAGGGGACATTGTTTGCAGTTCTCTATGCCTAGAAACAATTAGCCATATATTTAGATTCTCAGGATTTGTCCTCTTTGTTTTCGTTTATCAAATAATCTGAGGAAGAGTTCTGTAGAACTTAAATGTTCAGCTATTTTATATATTTACAATATTTGCGAACAAATTGGAATAAGTTCAGAGGAGGTTAAGAGGATGGTAAGAGGGCTGAAAACAAGCCCTATGAGAAAAGATGGAAAGAGCGGGGCATGTTTAGCCTGGAGAAAAGACCAAGAGGTGATATGATGCCACTTTTCAAATATTTGAAAGGCAGTCATACAGAGGGGGGGCCAGGATCTGTTCTCGATCATCTCAGAGTGAATATCAGGGAAAAACTTCCTAACTGTTAGAGCAGTAGGGCAATGGAATGAATGACCTCAAGAGGTGGTGAGTGCTCCAGCGCCAGAGGCATTCAAGAAAAAAATGGATACCCACCTGGCAGATATCCTTTGATTTGTGTTCCTGCATGGATCAGGTTTGGGTGGGTGGGTTTGATGGCCTTATAGACACCTTCCAACTTCACTATTCTATTATCCTAGTGACAGTCTTGTCCACCTGTGGATTTTGGAGCTTAGACTGAATTAACAGGTGGAGATTTTTTGCTTTTGGGATGGAATAGCGTCACTGGCAAACTGTCCTTTTTCCCAGAAGCTTTTGCATAGTATTGCACCTTCTCCTCTAAGATGTTGGCCAGTGTTTAGTGTATATAGGGCTCCCTTGTTTAATGTGATTCTTATTTCCAAGAGAATCTGGGCAGCATTGATTTTGAGAAAATTGTTCACTATTATATGTAGTGAAATGAATGTTATAATCTTTTTATCCTGTTCTTTTAGTATAAACAAACACACATCTGCCACAGAAGTAATCAGCTGGCTTTAGAGACACCCTTCAACTGTCATCTTCACCCCTCTTTGAAGTTCTTTAATGATCATTCAGTTTTATAACCCTATGACACAAAAGGCTTATGTACATTGAGACTGACTGCATTAGAATTGATTCTAAGCATGGACACATACTCAAGACACTGAATGCATAATGCAAAGCAAAAAGAAATAGGAGGGAAGCTCAGAAATGAATTCCTGATAATCCTTGAACTGTTTATGTCTCCTTGAGTTAGAAATAGGAGGATAAATGTAACATTCCCTTCTGCTGTGATTGCAGGTGGTATTGTCCCGGCAGTATGGCTCAGAAGGCAGATTCACTTTTACTTCACACACACCTGGCGAACATCAGATCTGCCTGCATTCCAATTCAACAAAGTTCTCCCTTTTTGCAGGAGGCATGCTGGTAAGAGGCTCTGCTGAGCAGTGGAAGAGAGAACAATTGTCATACCAGTTAATGAGGTGCCCTGCTATGATGAGTCTTCTGATTGTTTTCTGATTTTCTTACAGCGAGTCCACCTTGATATCCAGGTAGGAGAACATGCCAATGACTATGCTGAGATTGCCGCCAAGGATAAACTGAGTGAGCTGCAGTTGCGTGTGCGCCAGCTCCTGGAACAGATAGAACAGATCCAGAAAGAACAAAACTACCAGCGGGTAAGAGGGGAGTGCCTCTAGCTCAACCTCTGCGTTGTGTGTTGGTGACTTTACTTCCTGTCATTCAGAATCAGAGCTTGGAACTGTTGTCCTTTCAATGGTGGGTGGGACTGTAACTATTAGTATCCTGTGGCCAGGAGGGCAGGGTTTTAGAAAGTGATTTTCCTTGCTCTGCCAGAACAAATAATGTGCAAAATGTACAAATCATCATACTTGATATAAGGCAGCTTCCCTCACATAAGGCTGCTGTGTTCCTATGAGGTCCTACGCAGGCTGCCAGTAATGTTCTTCCAGAAACGGCTGTGTGCTCATGGACCTCAGTGTTGCAGTATCCCCTGAAACTGGGCCCACACAAGTACAGTATTTCAGATGGAACTGATGGCTCTTGGCTCTCTGTCAGTAGGAAAGAAGAGAAGCTTGAACTGTTTTTCCCTCTTCTCTTTTGCTCAGTGGCGAGAGGAGCGCTTCCGGCAAACCAGCGAAAGCACCAACCAGCGGGTCCTTTGGTGGTCCATCGTCCAGACTCTCATTCTTGTAGCCATTGGGGTTTGGCAAATGAGGCATCTGAAAAGTTTCTTTGAGGCCAAGAAGCTGGTATAAGAGGCAGGTGGCGCTGGCAAAAGGCCTACATTTCCCACAGGACCAGTTCCCAGTGCTTCAGGTGCTCATTGTGGTCTGTCTCCTCAGTCGCCTTTTCCATCAGGCTGGTCACTGGCCAGGCTCAGCGGTCATCTACCTCTTCTGCATCCTTTTCCAACTCCCTTGGTATCCTGCCTGCTGTGGTTTCTATGCAGTGTTCCAGCCCCATGGGGCTATTAAGATTCCCTCCAGAGGGTGAAGACCTCCCCCACTCTGGCTGCTCCTCAGCCTGCTCGCCACTGGACAAGGAGTTTGCAGGGAGGGAGATGACCTGCCTTTGTCCTGCCTGTCAAGGTTCTTCATCAAAATTAGACTCTACTCTAAAGGACACTTGATCCTCCTCCTATAGCACCCTGGCTAATGTTGGGGCCAAGGAACTGCTGCAGGTTTTGTGCCCTGCTGTACTGGTTCTGACTTCCTAATGCCACCAGTCCTTAAATCCACTAGCAAGGACGGGGTGTGTGTGTGTCTTTTATCCTGTCTTTTCATAATATGCATGGGCTGCAGAATACGTTTGGGGTGGACTGCTGTGTGATTGGTGGAACAATGCTGGGGACAGTTTTTGAAATGCTTCTGTGTGTCTGTTGGGGTTGGTGGTATGGTAATCACTTGGCTACTGATTTAAGTGTTGAAGATTTTGTCTTCCTCTTGTGGCATTTTAGAATTAAATTAGCTTTTTCCTAAATACAAACAGCCCGTATTCTTCTAAGAGATCGATGTTTTCTGTCTAACACAAACTTATAAAGAGTTGCCAGGTAGGTTAGATAATTCTGCCAGTTATAGCAGAAATATATTGTAACTACAGATGGGCACAAACCATCAGTCCAGTGGATGTCCGAACGGGTGTTCTGCAGTTTGGTGCCCTTCCCACTCAGAGGCAGTACCTAGAGGAAGTGGGGCAGGGTATCTGGGACATTGCTTCCAAGTGGGCACCCACTAGATTGGGCAGGGCACTGAACCAAACCACAGAACACCTGTTCAGGGGCCCGCCAGACCAGCAGTTTGTGTCCATCTATAGTTGCAACATGTTTGTTCCTTGTTGCTCTACCAACCCAATTAAAATCAATCTTGGAGGTACGTTCTGCTGACCTCCATGGATTTTTGTCTACTGATTTCAAGTAATTTTTTCCTTAGCTTTGCAGCCCACATCTCCATGGCATTTGTTTTGCTAGAAATATTTTTAAACACCCACCACGCGAATACTGTATGGCTATAATTCCAAAGGTAAGAGAGCCTTTCCTCCATCAAATGTTGGGGTTGGAGTTCCGGAGATGAGAAGAGAGCAAATGGTTGGCTTTGTTCAGATGCAACCATCTCAGATCAATATCATAGGTGGTTAAATGTTTCTCCTCTTGTGTACCAAGCCTCTGTCCTTATATCCTGATGTGTTAAATTTGGGATCTTGATCAGAAGTGTCTGCGAGCAACGGTGCTTAAACCATGCCTTCTTTATTTGAAATAGACACAGGTATGGGTTTCAGTGCTTTGATGGATCAGGCCCACAGGTGTTGCACAGGCCCCCTGGATTTCCCCCTCTACTACCTTATGTGTGTGCCCACTCAGAGGAGGAGAGGATGCAGGGAAGCCTGGGGTGTTGCTTCTAGGTGAGTGCTCCCAGCCGGAGGAATTTGGGGCACCAACACAAACCTATGGGCCCAATCCTCCAAACTGCACTGAACCATGTTTGTGCCCATCTCTAGTCTGGAAATAATAGGAGCTTATTTAACAAGCAAGTATATATAGTATGTACAAAATCTGGGTCTACAAATGAATGTGCAAGGATGGAGTGTAATGGCAACCTGGATCATTTGTGTGCAGAGATCATTGCATCTGAATCTGACTGCTGCATATTGAGAATTATCTGAAAGTTCTGTTATTCATCCGCATTATATTTTGTTAATGAATATTAGTGGAGGAATGATTGTTTTCTTCTGGATTGTGGCCATGGTTTCTATCTAATCTTGTTTGTGGGTGGAGAAAGCACACAGAAGGCAGGATTTACCTTTTTGTTTTATCGTTTTCAATTGCCCTATCACCATTTCATATATTCATTATTGCTTTCCCCCCATAAAACTCCAGAATATTTGTGCCCTTCCCCTGAATCAGCAAGGAAGTCTGTGTTATTTGCTCAATGTTAATTCCATACTTAATCTACAAATGGGTTCTATGTGTAGGTAGAATGAAGGTTTCTCTTACTTCACCTAAATGTTAAAGGGAAAGTTTGCCTGACCAGAATGCAGAATTCGTTACAGAAGGTAGGGATCATCACTTGCTGGGAACAATTACAGTGAGTTTTGTGACCCAAGAGTAATAAGATATAAATTTCTGAAGTGAACTTGAAGAATCTTTTTGCTTGTTACCATGAAACCTTTTTTTTGTAACTGGATTAACAGAGTTGGCATGTGGGAGTACTGTTACTGAGATACTTGGGAATGACATTAAATTTGGAGAAAGTTTACCCCTCCTTTCTAAACTGCATTTCTTAATCTATCCAGCATGTTGGAAGCTATGAATATGATTTTCAGATAGCAGAACTTTCTGAAAATTGAGGGGCCAAATTGCATTCGAAGGAGCTCCTTGAGGTCAATGTTTTTTTTTACCAGACTACATTATTCATCTCGAAAAATAGTTCAGATTGGTGGGAGATACAGTATTCTAAACTCGTCTTGCTTTCTTACCAGAGCATTGCACAATTTAAAATTTTGAACATGTGTGAAATGTAGGTAAAATTAAAAACAAATTAAAATGTTAAGATTATTAGACTATTTTAACCAAACATGGGCTACTTCAAAAGCATTATATTGGCCATTTACTAGATCTTTTTTGTATACATGTTGGGGCATAAATTGGATGCATTTAAGTGCTGCATTGTTTGAATTTCCCCACAGTCAACAGAAAATCTGTCCTTTATCCCATTTGGCTCATTTTCCTTGATTATATTTTGCTCTTCCTACTTTACTGTGAATCCTAATCAGTGACTTCCAAATTGTCCAGCTTGAGTCTTTTAACCTTGTGGACAAGGAATCCTGTACTAGATGGTTTAGAGTGTAATGTGTTAGGGAAAGGGTCTTTTCATCTCTCCCCACACACACGCACACAAATATCATACACTTAAGATCTGAGTTTGTTTTCAGTACAGATCCTACCAACCTTATGCTTAATTGGATGACAATTTAAATATTTTCAAGAGTACTGCAAGCTTTAATTGAGCTTCATGCAAAAGGGGGGCAACTTTCATTAATGGTATACTGTGTATTTTTTAAAAAAATATTTTAGCCCTGATTGTTACTGTATATCTGGGTCAGAGAAATTATTAAAGAAGGCCTTTGTTTCCAATACCATGTACTGGTTTTATTACATTCTATAGTCATCTATTTGCATATTGGTATGTGCTGTTAATTCAAATTTTTAACTCGTTGCCTTTCTACTGGAGTGCATAACATAGTCCTATATAAACATATGGGTACAGTATTCAGAAAGATTTCGGTTCATCCTAAACCAATTTCTGCTGCTCACTGCCTTGATGCGCGTAGGTTGATTTAAAGGTTTGTAAGAAGATAGACTACTATTCTTAAAATAAATAAATAAAAAGAAAAGAAAACTCAGTCCTATTCTCACTGCCTGAGAAACTTAACGACGTCTCGCCTTTGGCTGCGCGTTTACTTCCGCGGGGGGAACAAGAACGACCGGAACAGTCGGCGAAGGAAGCCGTTTCCGGGGGAGCTCGTTGGTCGTCGGACCCGCGTGCCCAAGCCAACGTGTCCCGCCGGGAAAGACTGCCGGCGAGGCAGGAGGGATGTTCCCCGCCCGACACCGGTTTGATATGTATCGACGACCGGGAGGCAGGTACGTACCTGGACGTTGCGACGAGAGAAAAAGGAATTACAAAACGGTCGGGAGGAGCTGCCGTTTAAGGAGCGTCCCGGTAATCTTGTTAAAAACAAGCACCAGCCGTTCGGCTTGCTTGAGGACCCAGCTTCTGCTCCGAAGTATCTGTAGACCCATCATTCTGTGGCTGTTCGGTGAGCAAGAAGGACCGTCCCTCCGGCGGCGCCGGCGCCGGCGGCTGAGATAGTAACGGGGCTGGCTCCCAATGGCTGGCTCCCAAGTTCAGTCCTCTCCGTCGCGAGAACGCCCAGAGTTATTTCCCTCTCACCATACCAGGAGTTGACTTGTAGGACGGAATGGCCAGCCGTGCAAAGCACGGGATGAAAGGCGCCGCCGAAGGTTTGGGGTGAGGGAGACAAGTTAGGTCAGAAGTCGAGAAGGAGAGGTCCCGAGGTCGTCTTATCCGGCTCTTCCTCTTCTGAAGACTGGCATCTTGTAGTCTTCTGGTTGATTAGTTAGGAGCAGATTGTATTATCTCTGAGTCAGTCCCGACTCCGAGTTCCTTCCTTTACCTTTTGGCATAATCATTGCCATCTATTACACATCTGGGGTTGGGTGGGCTTTCAAGTCGGAGAGTGTCTCTTTGAGGCAGAATTGAGAACCTTGTATAGGCAGCCTGTTTCAGGTGAAAAAGTGGGGATAAGATAAGTTCTTAGAGAAACTCATTGTCTGATCTGTGTGTGCTTACTTGATGACAAGCACATTGTGTTCAGGGGAATCTCATATTATGTACAGTAGTTTGGATTGTAACCTAATAATGTGACCCTGTAAATTTGGAGGATGCCCGGTTCACAATATGCTTGCTAGGTAACTTAAGCAAGACTGTTGGCTCATCTGGCAAATATTATGAGATATCAACACTGAACTGTGTGAGGGTTTCACTGACTCATCCTGGTCTTCCCTTATACTTTCTTTCACTTTGGAGTCAAGTAAGAACAAATGACTGACCCTCCTCACAACTGTCTTACACAGTGGTTATCTGTACAGATTACTCAAATAGCATGTAAAACATTTTGAAGATTATGGGGGTTTATATTTGCCAGAAACCTTTAACCCCCTGATATTTTGGATTTTAACTGCTGCCAGCCCCACCCAGCATGGACACTGATGAGATGTTTATGGGAGCTGAAATTCACAACATATGGAGAGTCTGAAGTTTCTGCTCCTGGTTCAAATAAATACTGTTTTGTATCTTTTCATGTGTTCTGCTTTATTTTCACCATGTGGGAGTGGGGTTTTTTTTGTTTGTTTGTTTTTTTGCCCGAGTGTCTCATGGGCAGAATGAGGGATTTGAAATCCAGCATCAAGAGTAATCCTTGTGCTAAGAGGGCATGGTTTCCCTGGAGATTTCTGTGATGTTGTATATTTGTCTTCCCCTCATTTGCACATGAGGCAGTTCATTATTTCTCACTGTGTTGCATTGTCTTGTTCTGATTTTGCTTCAGGTCCTGTCAGCTGCTGGGCATCCTACCCTGGAAATGCTCTTTTTTTCAGCTGTTCTTTGTTGCTCTGCTCCTGGGTTTTCTCTCCTTGTTGTGGCTGCAACTGAGTTGCTCAGGTGATGTGGCTAGAAGTCAAAGAACTGAAGCAATAAGGCAGCAAAAACCCTGCATATCTGAACCTCTGCCTCAGCTTCCTGATGACCCATCATGGGGACCCCACCGCCTTGCAGTATTGGTGCCTTTCCGGGAGCGCTTTGAAGAACTGCTGGTTTTTGTGCCCCACATGCATCGCTTCCTCAGCAGGAAGAAAATCCGTCATCATATCTTCATACTCAACCAGGTGGACCATTTCAGGTATTGTAAAATATGGGTGATTATGATCCTCAGGCTTATCTTCCACATATATACAGGACTAGATTTGGTACCTTCCCTTTTTGGAATAGGTTTAAGCATGCTGTTGATACAGAAGGAACAAAAAGCATGGAGTTATTCTGTGATCTGAAATAGATTTCATGTGTTTCTTCCAGTAGGGAATGTGTAAGCTGGAGATAATGCCTGAAGACCCTTTTTCCCGTTGAAGCAATATTTAGATATTACTAAATGTCAGAAATATTTGGTAATACAAATCATGTGCTGCCAAGTCGTTTCCTATTCACTGCAACCCCCATGGGATTTTCTGGTTATTTAATATTTCTAAATCATTTCTTGAAGTCTCCATCTGGTGGCACTCTGGAACCATATTTACAGCTAACTAATAGGAGACTGGCTAGCTGACAGATTCAGGGAGCTGCAACTAAAAATGTAACATTTCCAGGCTCTGGCCAGTGAGTTTTTAACTAGATTTTACCTACTTATTACCTCCAGCCTTTAAAAAAAAGAAAGTGGACCTTGCCTCTGCTCTATAGCCTGTGCCTTCATTGCCTCCAGGCAAGATTTTTGTACTCAGCAGTCTAACAAAATCTGGAAGGTGTGATTGTGTGGTTGAGTTTGCCTGGGTAGAATCTAACTCAGGTCTGGTTTCTTGGCTAGATTTAACAGAGCATCTCTGATCAACGTGGGCTTCCTAGAAAGTGGAAATGACACCGACTATATTGCTATGCATGATGTGGACTTGCTACCTCTCAACGAGGAATTGGACTACAGCTTCCCAGCTGCCGGCCCTTTCCATGTGGCATCACCTGAATTGCACCCTCTTTATCACTATAGCACCTATGTAGGCGGCATCTTGTTGCTTACTAAACAGCACTATCAACTGGTAAATACTGAGCATTTTTCTCAAAAAAAACCCAGAAGTGGCTAATTTTTCTTTTGTGGTGGGGGGAGGAGATATCTGGTACTCTGTGCTCTCTGGATTCAAGTGTATTGAAGTAGAATCATAGAGTTGGAAGAGACCTCAAGGGCCATCCAGTCCAACCCCCTGCCATGCAGGAACTCCCATCACAGGACTCCCGACAGATGGCCATCCAGCCTCTGCTTAAAGAAGGAGACTCCACCACCTTCCATGGCAGCGTATTCCATTGACGAACAGCTCTAACTGTCATGAAGTTCTTCCTAATGTTCAAATGGAATCTCTTTTCCTGTAGTTTGAAACCACTGCCCTGAGTCCTATTCTTTGAAGCCATGGAAAGCAAACCAGTCCCCTCTTCAATATGACATCCTTTCAAATATTTAAACATAGCTATCATATCCGCTCTCAGCTTTCTTTTTGAAAGGCAAAACATTCCCAGCTCTCTAAGCCATTCCTCGAAAGACGTTTCTTCCAGACCTTCAGCCATCCTAGTTGCCCTCCTCTGTACCCACTTGAGGTTGTCAACATCCTTTTTAAGTTGAGGTGCACAGAACTGGGTATAAAATGCCTATTTCTCAAATCTAAGGTGCAATGACTCAAGTCATATGACAGCATGCTTTATTATAGTCTCTGTTGTAAATCTTGTTGGAGAGAAATAGATTTAAGATTAATCCCATCTTTACTGTTGTTTCAGTGTAATGGAATGTCCAACCGTTTCTGGGGCTGGGGCCGGGAGGATGATGAATTTTATCGCCGCATCAGAGGAGCCGGACTTCAAGTGAGGGGAAACTTGGCTTGGGGTGGAGTTTCTGGGTTTTGGAATTTGGATTCTCAGTGCAATCTAGGTAGAGCTTGGAAATGTATTATATTATATTATATTATAATTTTATGTTTTAAAAGGTAACAGTGGTTAAATGCCTGTACTGCAGGTGAAACTGTGCTCACGACCTGGGGTTCAATCCCAGGTAGCAGGCTCAAGGTTCACTCGGCCTTCCATCCTTCCGAGGTCAGTAAAATGAGTACCCAGCTTGCTGGGGAGGCAATGTGTAGCCTGCACACTGTAATTAAAAAACTGTAAACCGCCCAGAGACTACTTAAAGTGGTATGGGACGGTATATAAGCAGAACACTTTTTGCTTTGTTCTGTTACAGGTTATGTTGGATTTTTGAAAAAAGAACTTATAAGAGAATAGCAGGTCTGCTGCTCATATTGGTTTGTCTTGAAAAATTCAATTCAAAAAGTTCAATTTCTGAGTTATAAATAAGAAAACAGTACTATGAAACCAAAAGAGTAACAACAGTGCTATCATGTAAAAAACTATTATGGCTTTATTATCAACAACAAAAAGAACTGCAGGTGTCAAAATACTTGTCATCTATTACTTCCAAGCTGTGCCTCAGATCCTACATTTTAAGAATCTGTGCTTTTTATTCAAAAGCAAAACAGGGTCCCTCAGTGTTCTGTTTGTCTCCTATGTTACTGAACATCTATATGAAACCTGTGGGAGAGCTTGTCCTGAGTTTTGGAGTTTGGTGTTACCAGTATGTGAATAACTCCCAATTCTGCCTCTCTTTGTCTTCTAAATCCAAGGAAGCTGTTTCAGCTATAGTTGATTCTGTTTATAGTTTATTACTGCACTGAACAATAATGGACTGGATGAGGGTGCATAAACTGAAACTTAATCCTGACTAGACAAAGGTACTCCTGATCAGTTGAAAGGCAGAGCAAGAAACAGGGATGCAGCCTGTGCTGGATGTTCCTGGACTGCAACTCCCAGAAGTCTCCATCATTCGCTGTGCTGGAAGGGATTTCTGGAAGTTGCAGTTCAGGAACATCTGGGGACCCACAGGTTGAGAACCACTGGGTTAGACTTAGAGCTTCCTGCTTAAAGCACAGGTGTGTGGGTTCTGGGTATTCCTGGATTTGTCTCAGAGCCTGGATGCCCAGGTTTCAGCCGTGGCCAGGAGTGTATTTACACAATTAAAACTACTAGGCCAGCTATGCCATTCCTGGAGAGATCTGATCTGGCCAGAGTGATACATGCCTTAGTTACATCCCAATGGAATTACTGTAAAATGCTCTACGTGGAGCTGTTATATGAATCATTATATAGCAGCACTGAAACACTCATTTGCAGCATACTATCTTGGTCTGGTTTCACATTTACAGGAGAAAAGTAACCATGCAAGTAACTAATAAAATAATCAGTTGCCCTGCAAAATTCAAGCTATTCTATGTTCATTAGCAATCGTGATTTAAGTTATATAAGCATCCTTCAGTCTCGAGAGACTATGGTATTGTGCTTTGTGTAGAAGCCATGTGGTTTCAACACTGCATGCAATGCTGAAGTGGCCTCTTCAAAGCATAACACCTGGGTAGAGTAATATGGAGATTAAAACTGTTACCCAAGCAGCAAAAAATAAAAAAAAACACTTCTCTACATCACTGGAATAGTCTAATAATGGAATGGCAGAGCCAATATGATTAGTTCCAGCTGCCTCTGGCTCCAGATTTTACCTCAGAGTTAACTTCCGAAGCCTTTTCCAGAAAGAGATATAGCCACAAGGCAGTGGAGGTTTGAAATCAGTTTTCCTTCTCCTAGAAGATGTTTCTTCCATTTTATTTGCTTTTGGGGTATAAAGCCCTCTTCCGTCTTCAAAACCGTTGACCATCTTCTCCAGTAACCCTGGGAATTGGCCCTTACGAGGTGCTACCAGCCAGGCCAGCTGGACCAAGGTTTTTAGGGGGGTATTACTCGTCCAACAGTGACAATGATGAGGCAGTAAGTAAAACTACCAGCAAGTTAAACAAAATGGTGACGTGATGAAACTCAACAGGAATCAGCTCCCAATGGCAGTTGTAATAGAACGCTGCAGCAGTCAGTGCCTGGTGACAGGTGTGAACAAAAACACTAATGGTTATAAGAGCCAACAACAGAACAAACAGACAACCTTAACATACCTTAAGCTAAGGAAAAGAAATCACTACAAGAAATATATTTTGTAAGTAATTACTATATTTTTGAGGACATGGCCTCATGTCTTTTGTTAGGTCTCTGGTTATGTGTGCTGTGTGATTTCTGCACTGGACAGGCATTTTTAGCCAGACACAAAATGGCTCATTCAGCCTCTTCCCTTTTTTTATTTCAGCTCTTCCGGCCCTTAGGTATTACAAGTGGATACAAAACATTCCAGCATCTGCATGATCCAGCTTGGCGCAAAAGAGATCAGAAACGTGTTGCTTCCCAAAAGCAGGTGGGTGAAATCAGTCAGTCAGTCAGTCTGTCTGTCTGTCTGTCTGTTTAACCTATCAAGAGGGTCTTAGATTAGAACCTAGAGATGTCTTAATACATAGCTTTGTAACTCCAAAGAGCTATGCTGGATCTTCTAATAGTTGTAATGCAGAAGTCAAACTTTTCCAACCTCTATGCCTTACTTATATAGATGAATCTGTTCTGTGTTTTAGGCCAAACTTTGCAGGAGTTATCCAGGATTCTGAACACAATCCCCAAATAATTGCAGTACCTTGAATATCTATGGTAAACTAGGAACTAAAACCTGGAGCAGATCCACCACCCATGAAACCCAAGTCACTAGCCTCTACTTGTCTGGCAGAATTGTCCTGCAGTAAGCCCTAAATTGTTCCTCAGACATCCCAGATTCCTCTTATCTTGTTCCTCTAGCAGGTGGTCTGCAACTCACTGGTAGTCAGAAGGCATAGAAATTTGTATGGTCTTAAAGTTATGGAACTGAGCCTCTAAATGTCTACGTTTTGCAGAAACAAGATTCCACCATTTTGGCCGGTTAAAATGTTAATATAAGGAACATTTTGAAGACACCAAAAATGACGTTAGTGCTAACACTCATTAATCACTACTGGAACCAGAGCTAGAGGCACACAGCTGGACATAGACCAGATGTATTTTCTCTCTCTCTTTCCAAAACACTTTCTGCATCAAAGCAGAAGTTACAAAAACCACTAGAAATCCTGTGTGTGCAAGCATGGCTTCTTTTAAAAGGAGAGGAAACACTGCACATCTCTCCACTCCTTTGTTTTCGTTCAGCCCTAAATCTGATTTTGAAGTAGTGCACCTATTATTTTTGTAGTTTTTAATCACAAAGTCTGACCACCTACAGTGTGACCTCAATATGTAAGATGGACAGTAAGTAGTCCTTATCATGGAACACAAAATCCAGACCAAAATTCTGAGAAATCGCCCTCCTCCATCAATACATTTTTAAAAATCCATGTGATTACAAGAAAACATTTTGAAGCATTGCTGACAAAGTTTGCTGAAAATAAGGCACAAGATGCAGTACCACCAATTAAAGGTTGAGACTTCTGAATTCAGTGCAGCCACCTCCCTACTTCCTTTCTAGTGCATTATAAAAGATATTGAATATACAACTGCTAAAATTCACGAAAGTCTTCCATGAACCAACTTGGGTGTGAATCATGCAATGTAGGTAAATCTGTGAAGATTTCCAATTTTTTTTTCTAACTTCAGCTTTGAAGTTGTGTGATTGTGCGACTCTTGACTTCTTTAACCCAGAACTTCATAGCCCTTGATTACAATGATTCTAGACCTCTTTCAAATTTACTGTCACCGTTCTCAAAAACCTTTGTTTCTGGCCATGCCATCCCTTTGCTTGTTCCACTCTTGGCCTTCTTTGATTCGGGACATTTGCTCAGGCATCACTGAAGCCCTCTTCCATGTTGCCACCCTTTGCTTTCCGACTCTGGATCTCTGTCCATGACACCTGTCATTTTTTCCCCTTTCCATCCAGGAGCAGTTCAAGGTGGACCGCACTGGAGGCTTGAATAACCTTAAATACCAAGTGGAGTCACGCACTCCGTTGCGTGTGTCGGGCGCTCCCTGCACAGTCCTCAACATCTTGCTGGAATGTGATTCCAGTGAGACACCCTGGTGCACGTTTGGCTGAGAGACCGCTGGCCCAAACCGCCGTTGTTGTATTGCCACGGGAACAGTAGCCGCTGGGACTGGCTGCCAGGACTGCAGCTGGACTCAGTGAAGGCACATCCTTCTGCGGGAACCGGCCACAGGGCATGAGATGCTTGCAGGTTGGATGGTTAAAAAAAAAATAGGCATGAGGAGCTACGCGTGTTGGTAGCATATGGAGAAGGCATTGCCTCTTCCGTCTGGCAAAAGAATGCACAGGATGCTGGCAAAATTCCAGGCGGCTTGATCCCACCCCCCACCCCACCCCACCCCCACGCAACCTGCCTGTTGTTCAGAAGGATGTTGCAATGGCTCCCTGCATATGAAAAAACTGACGGAGACCAGAAACTACGAAAGAAGACTGCCATTGTTCTCTCTGTACCAGCCAGGGGAGGGGAGGATTATAAACTTGTTTGTTTGGGGGGGGGAGGTTTCCCCAAGCTGACACTTACTGGACTTTCTCTTACCAAATCAGTATGCAGTTAGCTTCTTGAACATTTGCTTTTCTTCTGATGAAATACACCGACAGTGAAAACTAGAGACACTCCAGTGTTTCCTCTGGGGCAGAGGACTGTTAAAGGAACATTGTGCTCTCTGGGTCTAAGATCATAACTGACAGCGATCTTATCTGAGACCGTTGTGGATGGAGTCTTGTTCTTGAGAGTCTCAGAGACTGCTGCTTAACCTGTTGGCTTGTTGCAATAAAGCCATTAAAGTGAGTGAATGCTGAACCGATAGAATGTATGGGTCAAAGAGTACACGTAGGCATTCCCACAAGCATTACAAGATATTCCTTGTGTGCGCCTTTTCCTTTTCTTGCCAGTATAGGGCAGGGATCCATCACTGTCAATCTGCTAACACCTGCTGCTCTCAGCAGAAACAGGAAGGATGCTTCTGCCTCACCTTGTGCCCCATGTGGATGTTCAAAACCTGCTTCTAAGAATTAGGGAACCCTCTAAAGTATG
Organism: Phrynocephalus versicolor; assembly: GCA_023846285.1. Taxonomy (NCBI): domain Eukaryota; kingdom Metazoa; phylum Chordata; class Lepidosauria; order Squamata; family Agamidae; genus Phrynocephalus; species Phrynocephalus versicolor. The sequence continues at coordinate 71,644,606 of JAHTLZ010000010.1, forward strand.
CTGTGGAGGGCTGCAGTGGGGGTGGTGGGGGTGGGAAGAACATCCCAGTACAATGTTGGGTGCAAACCATAGTTTGCTCATTCTGTAATCCAGCATCCTAGCCTAATCCCATCCCTTCTTAACCATGATTCACCTTGGTCTTGGCAGGCCAAATGGCAAGAAGGCAAAAGACACAAGCCACAATTGCATACACGTATAATGTCTGAGTATGCTGCAGTCATATATTCATTGCTATTCCAGTCATTCTGTTGCAGGCAGGCGGGCAGGGGGAGGACAAACAAAGCCATAGTCTCTGCATCAAGAACTTAGGCCAAAACACCGACGACAGAATTGGTAGCTCCTGTGTAGCCGCATCTGGCATCTGCGGAAGTGGCTGGGGACAGACATGGTGGAGGCACTGGGGGTTGGCTGAAGGCTAACCGTAGAGAGGTGGAGGGTCTGTGCCCGTGGTGGGATCTCACTGGGCCCTGCAACATGAAGAGGAGGAAGAGATGCTTGCCAAGCCTCCATAGAAATACCTGCTGCTTCTGGATTTCTCTCCTCTTTCAGGGGCTTTGATTTTTTCCTGGGTTGTTGGGGAAAGAGACCGCTCAATTGTCCCAGCATACTCGGATGTTCAGACTGAGTTGTGTTCATGGCATTAGAAGAAAGTTCCTTGTAGTTACATGGGATCAACTTCTGCAGCTGAGTTTTGGATGTCGGTTTCTTTCCAACAGAGATTGCTGTAAGGAATTGGTAGAGCCAGTTATCAAGTTGTACTTAGACAGACCTCCCAAAGCTGGTCCCACCCTAAACTAACAGGTTATTTTCCTTGAGTTGTCATTGGCTAGGAGATTAGGTTTCAGCCAATGTTATACTATAGAACTCCATGAAAAAGACCATCCCTCCCCATGCACACCTTTTCCAGTAGGTATTGTCCCCTTGCGTGAAGACATTCTATATCAATGCGATATTAAATGTGCTGTACATTCTATATGTAGACACACTTGAAGCCCCTTTTTCTATTTAGAACCCTAGAGTTAGCCCTCACGGCCCTCACATGACACAAGCCAGTAAAACAATACTTGTCTGGAAATCCTGGAATATGCAGAGCGCATCTGTCTAGTTAAGTGACCTCTTTCGTCTTGCTCATGAGGAGCCTCATGGCACAGTGGTTAAAACTGCTGTACTGCAGCCAAGACTGTGCTTACGACCTGGAGTTCAATTCCAGGTAGCCGGCTCAGGGTTCCCTCAGCCTTCCATCCTTCCCAGGTCAGTGAAATGAGTGCTCAGCTTGCTTGCGGGTGCTGTCCCCGAGTTAGTTACCTGCGGCCATGTGCAAGGCACTGCCAGACCTGAGTCCAGATGTCATGGCTGAGGCCTCCAGCTCGGTGTTCACACTGGAGGAGGAGGAGGAATCCTCATTTGCCTGGGTGTGAGAGAAGCAGATGTCGTCAACAGCAGCTGCTTTAGAACCGAACAGGGCACTGCTCAGTCAATACTTGCCCCCTAGAACCTTGGCCCACCGCACACCTGACATGGGGCAACACAAGAGATCTCCTATAAAGTTGTTCAAAGGTTTGATAGCATCCTGACTGCTTTATCAACATTTTATTTTGGGAATTTCCTTCCTTCCCCCTTCTCCACCCTCAACAAAGAAGGAAGGGTAATCAGTTTGTGTTTTGAGCGTTTTATTTGGATGAGAGGATGAAAGTGGCCTGTGGTAGTCCACTACAGTTCAGAAGGTCCCTTTGTTATATATTATTCCACTTGGGTACTAGATTTCTCTGCCTCGCCAGTATGACCTTTAACCCTAGATGGATTTGACTCCTTTAGATCAAAGAGTGTGTTTTTCTTCCCTGTAGTGACCTTTCCAGTTACAAATGATAGAATTTGGAAAATAATGATTAGTGCACAGAATGTGCACATCAACCAATGTGAATTTCTCACCCACAAGGAAGCAAAGTGGGTTTAAATGTCACTTGTGGGAAATGGCTTATATGGGTTCCCCCAAAGTCCCGGCTGAATAGAAAACTGCTTGTGCCCTGCTTGCTACTGCAGAAGAAAAGCCAAGAACCTGAGACTCATATTCACGACCTACCAAGCTGTTGGACTGAGACAAAACTTCTTTCTGCGCCTGATACTTCTTGCCTTTCTTGCTCCCCCAGAATCTATGGAAAAGGGACCGGGGCCCACGGGCGTTCAATGTCATCTCACTGGCTGGTGAAGCAATCTGTAAGAACTGGATGTCAAGCTGCAGTTTTCCTCTGGTCTTCTCCTTTCTTCCAGGTTGGGACTGCAGCACAAACCACCTGCAGAGACAAGTCAATGGTTGTACGGCCAGTGTTGGACCCCTCACTTTTCTGTTGGATACCTCTATACATAGCATTGAGTTATGTATGTCTCTTGGCACTTATTAGTCCCTTTTCAATGGTCAGGGCAGGGAAACAGGTTACTCAGATAGGACTGGACTACAATGCCTATTAGCCCTGACCACCGGCCATGTTAGGTGGGGTTGGTGGAAGTTGAAATCCCAGATGTGGGGCATTGAGCACCAGTATTTTTGGTACTCTGCATGTGCTGTCGGTGAATACACATTAATTTTCTGAGAGGCAGCAAGCTGACCATCTGCAGAGAGTGATAGTGAGGACTCTGCCACTTCATTATTAAGGCTCTTGATAAGAGGTCGGGTTCTGATTATGTTAACAGAATCTTGCAGCCTGTGAGTCCACTTAACAGTTGCTAAGAGTAATAGCTTGATTAAAAAAGAGGCTATCTTTCCTCCCATCTGATGTTCCCTTTTCTACAGTGCAGGGAAGAAAGACCTTAAGAGTGGTTAAAGCTTTGGATTCTGACTGCCAGAATACCCCAGACAGCTTGAGGGAGTCCAAGACTAAAAAGGGCAGCTTTTCTGAGCACTGGTGCAGATTATGAAAAGGGCTGTGTCATTGCAGGACAGGCGGGGGGTTGGGGCAGGGTTATAATAAAGGCTGATTGCCCTTACTGAGCACATCTTGTCCATTTTGAGCAGCTTGGCAACTACCAGTGACGCGTGGTTATATCTCATGTGCTCACATGTATAGCCAGAGAAGGTCTCCTGGTTTTCATGAGCCCACTTTTGTATCTTCCGATACTTATCAGCCTTCCACTTGGCCTTTGCTCACATGAGGCTCATTGGGAGAGCCCCCTTAATGACATGACAATATTTAGAGGAAGAATTTGCTGAATGTTGTGTGTCCTGGTTGCCTTTATTATACAAGTGCTGATAAAGTGGGAGCATGCAGAGTTCCCGTTGAAGCTCTCAGCTGTGCTACCGGGCAGCTCCCTGTCCAGTTTTACTGCCTGTGGTGTTTGTCCCTTCTGCTTAAGGCAGGGAGAACCCATGGCTACTGGCTCCTAAGCAGACTCCTCCCTGGGGCTACCCTGGGGCTTAGCTGAGTGAACTCTGTTTAATGCCATGTTTGGCTGACTGACTGTGCTCACTCGTTTCTCCTCTTTGTCTTATCCTGAAAGAGCGAAGCAAGAGGCAAGCAGACTCGGCCCAGGAATAGATTGAAATGATGCAAGGACCGGTGCATGACGGTCAGGACGAGGGCGCGCTCTTCTGAGTCATCCAGAATGGCAGGCAGCTGCAGCGTACACTCCTCGTGCCACTCAGGGCTCAGGCTGCGGGATGCGATTGACGTGCGAAACTTTTGCTTCTGCAGCTGAATCACAACGAAGGGGTTGCTGGTGCCCGTGGTCCCTTTGGCACGCAGCCAGCAGGCACGCAGGACGACTATGTGTAGGTGGGTGGGGTGCCACGGCCGCTCCTTTTTGGATTCTTCCTCCAACCTGTAAAGACACAGCCCGTTGTTTGCTGGCTCAGATAAATGGGAAACAGACTCTGACATTTAATATTCTGCAGGGCAGCAGCAGGGACAGAGGTGTAGGCAACACCCTGGCTGAAGGACAGCCCTCTCTGGTGTCAAGGCAGTGTTTGGACTGGCAAAACTGGGCCTAGAAAGCAAAGGCTGATAAGATGTCTAGCGACAAAAAAAGGCACAAAGTGGACATAGGCAAAACTTGTAACTCCAAAGCCATGCACAACATGTAGCTCTCAAGACAGTAAATTATCTGCCTTTGGGAGAGCAGAGGAAGAGCAGCTCAAGAAAGGGCAGAAGAAAGAAAACATGAGGGAACTGCAAGGGTGGGGAGGCCAGGGGTTTCTACAAAGCTTATATCCCTCATCAACTAACCAGCTCCCAGCCTGGCCTTGGGAGAGGGGGGCTGAAGTCTGCATCTGCTTGACCCATATTACAGGATTATTGTGAGGATCAAGTGTGTGTGTGTGGGGGGGGGAGTTGCCTTGAACTCGTTGGAGGAAAGACCAGTTAAGAAGCAACATGCCGGCAAGGGACCAATGGTCTTCCTACAGAGGGGGAAGGACCCGGTTTACACCTTGAAGCAGGCAACCCTTTAAGTTTACCCGATCACTGGCAAGGACCTCGTCACTCCCTGGGTCCCGCTCAGCTCCATGCCGCCAGTGCTTCCGCCCCCCGCCCCCCAAACCCTTCTCGCGCGTCGATTAGTCACTAGGGCAAAGCAAGGGATTCCGGTTCCAGAACATGCGGTGCTGACAATTGAGTGGGCGGGACTCTTATGAGATGCCCAGACCCCCGCCCGCTCGGTGGGATTCTGCCCTCGGCAGGTGCCGAATGCTTAACAAACTCCAAAGGAGATCCTAGCAGTAAAGATAGTTACATCAGGATATTAGCACGAATTCTTAGAAGAAAGTTACTTTTTTTTCTCTCCCATAGAAATGTGAGTACAGTACCTCCTTGATTTATTTAGAGATTCTGTGCTTTGGAAGACACGCCGACTCGCATAAACTAGGCTTTCCCGCACGGTCGAAATAGAAAAGAAAGAAAATTAAACCTCAAAGTACCTGGAATGTTTGTTGGCACAGTTGTGCCCAACTACAGCGCCAGGATGCCTGTGATGTTTATGGAGCGACATTAAATACAGGCGAGAGAACATAGGAGTGAGAATAAAATAATCACCGAGATACCAGCACCACCACCATTCATTTTGTATTTACAGTATTTATTATTTAATTTTTATCCCGCCTTTTTGATTCATGCCGGAGTCATTTCACTTCCTGTGACAACTTTGTTGTTCCTCCAGGGGGCGCTCAAATTCCAAAGTCAGTTTAATTATCATTTCTGCTGGAACAGTAAAGCACCTTACTACAGTATTTAAAAAGAGTGCCTTTATCATTTCCGCACCCCTAGCGAGTTTCCATGGCTGAGGGGGGGATTTAAACTCAGGGCGAAGTTCTAGTCTATCACGCAAGCCTCTACGCCACAGTTAAGATAAATGTTCCCTCTGCACTTACGTGCTGGTCGTGTCCAACTATAGGGGCGGTGCTCATCTCCGTTTCCAAGCCAAAGAGCCAGTGTTGTGCAAGTCCATGGCCATGTGGCCGGCATGGCTGAACGCATTTCTGTGCACAGAACACTGTTCACCTTCCCGCTTTTTACGGCAGTATCTGTTTTATCTACTTGAATTTATATGCTTTCCAACTGCAAGGTTGGCAGGAGACAATAGAACCCCTCTAAATTCTGTTAAAGGCCAGAAAGTGGAGAACCCCCCAATACTTTTTGAATTAAACGTCAGTACCTCAAGCAATTCTGCATTTTTGTTTTGTTTTTTGGCTATGACTGCCGGATTCTTCCAGTTGGCTGCGGAATTGTGGGGCCGTGGTCTTTTTCACAAAGTACTGTTCCAAGCATTGCTGAAGTTGTCCTGTGGGGGCAACAAGAACTTGTTCCTGGGCTCACAAGCTTTTATGGATTGTTTATGTTTGGAGAATCTAGTCCGTAATAAATACAAATAATAATTTTTTTCATGTATAAACACACAGGTATAGAGATGCATTGGTTAAATTTCCCACATTCAACCATCCTCTGCCAGTCCTGTTTTCAGTAAGCGTACGTGTTCTTCTGCTAGAAAACTGACATATCTTCAGGCTATTCGGACCTTGTGGAGTTAGATATTTCTGTTCTGGACATGGAACTCTTCTGGATTCTCCTTCGAGCTAGGATGCCCAGGTTTTGACAGTGGCCAGAAGTACATTTGCATCACTAAAACTAAAGTGCCTGCAGTGGTTTCCCCTGGAGAGGCCTGACATGGCTGCAGTGACAGATAGATGCTTTGGTTACCTCCCGTTTGGATTACTGCAATGCATTCTATGTGGAGCTGCCCCCAAAGACGGTTCAGAAACTTCAGCTGGTGCTAAATGCTGCAACCATTGAAGCTGGTTATTGTGATTGTGCGATTCCCCTTTAGTTACATCAGCTTCATTGGCTGCCCGTTTGTTTCCAGGCTGGCCCTTTACAAAGCTTAGGTCCAATCTGTCTGTCTGAAAGATTGCACCTCCCTATATCCTTAAATATATAAGCATCTACAGTGGAATGCTTTCTTTTTGTCTTGTGGTGCAGTGATTAAATGCCTGTACTGCACCTAAAACTGTGCTCATTACCTGGTGTTCAATCCCAGGTAGCAGGCTCAAGGTTGACTCAGCCTTCCATCCTTCCGAGGTTGGTAAAATGAGCACCCAACTTGCTGGGTGGGGGCAATGTGTAGCCTGCATACTGTAATTAAACTGTAAACTGCCCAGAGACTATTTGAAGTGGTATGGGGCGGTATACAAGTAGAACACTTTGCTTTGCTTTATCATATTCGCAGGCATGTCTGGAGAGGACTTTCTCTTTGGCTGCTCCCAGATTATGGAACTCTCTCCCTTGGGGGTCTAGGTGGGCTCT
>JAHTLZ010000010.1:71651400-71694535 GCA_023846285.1 Phrynocephalus versicolor
CAATCCTGTGAATTAAAACCCCAAAAGATCCTGTCATCAACTGCTTAGCTCAGTTCCTACAAAATAAAGACAATGTGTTCCTGTGAGTCAATCCATTTCATTTTAATTTTTTTCTCTTCCACTTCCTTCCATTATTCCTAGCATTATAATCTTTCCAGTGACTCTTGCCTTCTCATTATATGTCCATTGTCCAAAGTATGATTAACTCAGCCAAAATGGAGCAGTGTCTCTCTCTCTCTCTCTCTCTGTGACCTATTAAGAATACGACAGAATCTAATTCCTGAGGAAATAGGCCTGTCCCTGAAACTTCACATTAAAATATGTCAGTCTTGAAGATGCCACTGCGTTTTTGACTTCTTTATTTTTTTTTATTTTTGCCTGACATGGGAATGAATTTCATTTACTATATATATTAAAAGCAAAGTCTCCCCATCCTAGGCAACTTGTACACGACCCCTAAACTCCGCCGCAAATGGCTCCCAGCTCCGGAGCTTAAAATTGTTTCCCCACCAGCTCCGGAGTTTACAGAAAATTAAGTGCGGCCACGCCCACCTAAGCGCGTCCCAGCACACTTTTCAGGTACCTGCTCTTGGAGGGTGAAAAATCCCAGATCCGGATGTAAAGGAGTGAGTGCCCGGCTGTCCTCGCTTCTGTTTGTTGTTGTTTTTGCCTCCCACCCCTTTAAGAGAAGGAATCAGGACTACGGAGTGAGCCTGCATTCTTTTGTCCCCTTTTTTCTCCCTCCCCTCACGCAGACAGGATCAAGGAAGTACAGAGGGGTGGGGACGCAGGAAGAGCAACGAACCCCCAAGATCTCTGGTCCGAATTTAAGTGGCCAGCGGATCTTAGGGGTTGTGTGAAAAGGCCCCTAGTCCCAATGCGCAGTCCCAGGATGACCCTAGAAGAAAGTAATGGTAAACTACCTCTGATTATTGTCTATCCAGAAAACCCTGGAAAGGGTCACCAATCACCATAAATCCAAATTGACTTGACAACACACCGTTAGCATCACCATCATTGTTGGAAATTCAAGTCTGAACGGAGAGCTAGAACCATGTTTTTCATGTCATGGTGCTAGCCTTTGTAGAGCTCAGTAAAGGACAAAGCGTTCCTCACTCTTTTTCATTTTTTCAGTAACTTTCTGTGATAGACTGATGCATGGGTGGCATTGGATAAGGAAGCCAATGGACATGCTTCTTTGGAATTTCGAGAATTACAAGCATATGGAGGCTATAGTAAATCGAGTCAAACCACAGATTACTGATGGTTTTGTATGCTTCTTCCCAATATGAAGCTGAAAAGGTGAGAATTTCATTTAAATTTTTTTAAATAGGAAGATAATAGAAGGAGTAAATACCTCATGAATGAGAGAGAAGGAACTTGACCTTTTGAAAAATTCAGTGTGGAGCAAACTGACAGAGATATTCATCCAGAAAGACGATTTTAAACACGTTGCCCCCTAAAATTTCAGTCCCTGGGCATACATCTGTGTTTGTGGTTGTAAATATGGGTTGCTGCAACCCATGAGCCTTCTCATTTTTTTAACAGCTACCATATATGAGAGCTGAATTTAGTGCATTTTGTATAAGAATTTAGCAAAACCTACAATGTTTAAATAAATGAGGTATAAGGCTGACACTTAAACAAACAAACTCTGAATGAGGTAGAAAGTAATAGAGACAGATTAATCTACCCCTGCTATTAAAGGGTGGGCGGCCATATCCTGCACCAGCTGCTATTTCAAGCAGGCTTTAAGGCCAGCCCATATGGGGGAATCACATTACACTCATCAAGAACTGAGCTAAGGAAGGAATTTATGTGGCACATTAATAGCAGCAGAAATATGTGGCAAAGAGAGACATGTTTCTGTGCCCAACTATGTCACTGTCTGGTGGAATGAGACAGGTGATGCCTACGGCCCTGATCCTACGAGCCCAAAGGGGCCATCTGAGCAGCAAACAAACCACTGAGACTGAATGAGTGGCTGTTATGCAGCAGGCCCAACCCTGCCTGCTGGCACTATCCAACTGATTTGACTTGTTATTTCAAAGGGACGAATAAACAACGTCTAGGAATCCTCCCTCGCCCCTCCCCCAACCATTGGCTTTGCTCTTAGGAACTGAAGGCAGCAGGAAATGATCGTTATTATGCACACACTGCTTTAAATGCATACAGGTCAGGCCTCCTCCCAGAATATGTTGCTGATGAAATACCACAGTACTACTGACACACATGCACCCAAAGGTGACCAGACTCCGTTGAGTGGAAACGGAAGCAGAGTGTCGCAGAAAGCGTAACAGTCAATAATGGACGAAGCCAGAGCCAGGCCTTAATCCATTTCTACACACCATACACAAAGGCAAAGAAGCCCTCACACATACACATAATAGAGGCGGGCCCAGTGTTCACTCAGACACTGCCTCACACTCCTCTGTACTTTTGCACTCCAGCGTTTGGCTGCAGAGCAGGGAAAAAATGCACCCTGCCCTCATCTTAGCAAAGTTCCTATCTGCTCCTGTTTTCTTCTTTGGCCGATTTCAAAGCAGTGCAATTGGTTCATTTATTTTACTCCCATCTATTAACTCATCGTTTGTCTCCCTGCCCCTCCTTTTCTTCTATGCAGCCGCCAAGGGTGATAAGGCTGAAAATCAACAGGAAGGCAATACATATAGAACCCTGACCCTCCATCCTTGGTAAGGGGACAGACAGAAGTGCACTGGCTAGGTGGTATGGTTGTTCCCTATTTGACTAAAGAAGAAGCCGCCTCTGGTGTTCTGCTCTTTAAAACCTGCATATGTGTCATGAAAACCAGGTGTCTAAAGGCAGCAAAGGGCCAAGCCACTAAACAATACAATTATATCCTGAAAAAGGTAAGAGCTATAGGAAACTCAGTACTGTATCATCACTGCTACAGGCCACTGGGTTCAAGAAGTCTTACTCTACTAAGGACACAACCCCTATTGATCCTGGAATGGGTTTGCCTTGGAGCGTTCATTGTGGCGATGGCTAGGAAATCTGCCTGGTCCTAGCACCTCCCAAAATTCTAGTCGGAACTGACTCAGCAACGCTTTGAAGGAGTTCCAAAAATACCACAAGGTTAAGCACCCAAGGCTATTATGGCAATCCTGACACCACACCCATAAAATACCAAACTTCCCTCTATAGGCAAGGTCTAGTTTTTAGTACCACAAATTCTCTTAGCTAAAAACCCCACACGTTGATAGTCTTTTTTCTTTTCTTTTCATATCATGGCTCCTTTCTCCCAGTAAGGCCACTATCTCACAATGGGGAAGATCTGGTGGTTGTGAAAGTCCGGCTTTTCTCCTTTCCTGGTCACATGACTGAAGATGTGGGTTCTCCGTTCCCACGTACTGTACAAGGAAAGTTTTAAAAAATAAAAAACCGCTGACAGCCTGAAGGCCAGCTGGTCAGTGCTGGGGGGGGGGAATAAAAATAAAAAAGAAATTTTAAAAAGCTCCAACCAGTCCCAGGGCCAGTTGGTTGGCACTGGGGGGGGAGCAGAAAACCCAGATCATATGCGCTCCCGTGGACTTCTGGCTCTGGAAAAATGTGAATTTTTAACCGGAGCAAAAAAATACCCAACACCAGAGGTAGGTCTTGGAAAGCTCGCTAGAAGGGGCATTACCAGGTGTTTTTTAAAAGTCCAGTGGCCGTGGAGGCAAGAGTTTTGGAAACGGTTTATCTGAAAATTAGATCAGGATTTTAAAGGGCGTGGGATAGAGCCCAATGATTTCATCTGCATCTTATAGAATATTCAGATTCCTTCCACCAGTTTCCCCTGGTACTTTCTTGTATGATGTTTTGCATATACTGTAGATTTAACAGACAGGGGGATAAAAATCTATGTACCATATGATTACTGAGCAAATTATAGTTCTTATCATGTATCTTCAAGTCTCATTGGCATTCTTTATTCTCTCAAACTTCTGCTTTGGATTGTGAGCCATTACTTTTCCATCTCACTTGGATTTATTTTAATGTACTTATTTGCATAGTTTTTCCCATACATTACAGTGGACCCTTGTATAACATAAAATTTGAACAACATAAAACATTCCGGAGATAGGGGAAATTTGTTTAACATAATCACCTATGGGGAAAATCTGTACAACATAAAAATGGGATTACTCCATTTCAATGCATTCCTATGGGAATTTGTATAAAGGAAAATTGCTTAACATAATTTCATTTGGAACAAATTAATTCCTTTATACAAGGTACCACTGTATTTGTATCTTCTTCTTCTTCAAGTGCCATGTCCTCGAAGAACATTGGTGATCAGTAGCCCGATCTGGAGAAAAACAATTGGAGAGCAGTGCTGAGAAAAAGCCCTCCTAAGGTAGATGGATCCTGAAATACCAGGAGGGAAACCCAACATAGAATGATTTGCAATCATATTTGAGCAGAGAGGGTGATGGTCCAATCCAGGGCTGACATGCCTTCCTCTGGGACGCATAGCAGGGACGGTACAAGAGAGAGTGGAGGAGAGCTCTGGACCATGTCACGTGGACCTGAAGAAGGAACACACCCAAGCAGCCCAAGAGCATGTGCTAGGAGCACCGCATGTAATTATGAGGGCAGAAGGTGCTTTGCCTGGGTTCCTGTTTTGATCTGAGTGGTGTTGTGGCTGGCATCCCTCCCAGGTATCACCATCACACCCAGCCAAGAGGCTGCTTGACAACACGCCCCCGATCCTCACAAGCCTGTGACAGCCGGGGTGGGGTGGGGGACAGAGAGGAGCAAAACCCAGAAAGCGGCTAGAAGGGAGCGAGGCTGACTCAGCGCCATTCACTCGGGCATCTCTTGCTCATATCATGGATTAGCAGAGCAGCAAGAGGGCTTGGCAAGCCCAGCTGCGTTGTTTGTCTCCTCAAGGACAGGTTCTTTGGAGGGTTTAAAGAAATTGCCGGTCTGGCATTTCTTATATGCCTTCACAGGCTGTGACCAGCTCTCTCTGCTTCTGGTAATACCTCCTTATTTCTTTTCCTAAATACTGGGTTTTACAATGCATACTTATTTCTCCTTTTCTGTTAAAATGCCATTTCTTTTCGTTCTCCCAACTCCCTCAGACTTCCCTGAATAGCAATAAATGAGCAGCTCTGACTATAATCACCTTAGCGAACTGAATGTTAAAGGGCAGTTCCACACCACACCACACCACACCACTCCATTCCTATTTTCCCCCCTTTCAAATATTTTGGCTTAAATGTCTGCTTGTGTCCTCTACAGAACGTAGGAGGCAGCCTTGTGTGGTTAACCTTCCCCCCAATGCCCCAGGGTCCCTCTGGACCCCCAAATTTGATTTAAAAAAAATAGCCCCTAGACTAGAAGGCATTAATTTTTTTTTAAAAAAAGCATATAAAACATGGGATATAAGATGATGGCAAAAAAGAAGGGAAAATAATAGGATTACTTCTCAGTACTAGGAAAACCATTAAAAAGAAAAATATTGGGAAAGGCAGAGGTGACCTTCCAAAGTTTAGGGTGGGTGGGTGCAGCCACTGAACCTCAGGAAGTTGCCTGACCTCTGTTGCCGATAATTTAAATCTCATAGGACAGTGGTGGCGAACCTTCGGCACACCAGATGTTTGGACCATAACTCCCAGACTTCCAAGCCTGTATTGCCAATTACAAGGGACTGTGGGAGTTGTAGTCCAAAACATCTGGAGTGCCAAAGGTTTGCCACCACAAGGAGCAAAGCCCGCACTGTTGGCTACACTAGCCATGGCCGTCTGGTGTGTTACCATCCCTTCCAGCTTAAAAAAAAAATCAAATTAAGACAGCAGTCTGATGCATAATTTCACTCAGTCAAGTTTGCATCAAGCCCTAATTTAATTAGTCCCATGGAGTTTAGTAGTGAGATTTATTTCTGAACAAACACACATAAGATCATCCTGACCATTCTCCCTTGGAAATACTGTATAATGGAATCACAGAAGCATGAAGTTGGAAGGGGCCTATAAAGCCATTGGGTCCAACCCTCTGCTCAATGCAAGATTACGAATCAAAGGATGTGTACCAGGTGGTTCCCTAAATTGCTCTTGAATGCCTCCAGTATTAGAGCTCTAGGATCAGTGGGATTCACTCCTGCATTAGGGCTGGTCATTGTCCCTGACAGGGTTGACTCTACAGGAGCCTTTCATTGGCTTTTGTTGAGTGGGTTGCTCAACAGAATCCCTGCGTTCTCCATCTGTGATGCTCTCATTTGTACTGGAACGATTATTTCGGATGTAACAACAACCAGTGGCACTTTAAAGGAGGTGATAAACTTAAGTTATGGGAGATATTTACTCACAGCAGGAACCTCTGGAAGGACAGACAGTGCCTTCCAGATAAAACCAGATATGTTTTGAAGGTCACGTCCATATGTACTATTTCTAAAAAAGAAAAACCAAGTCTATAACATTGCCCCCCCCCATAGATTTTCTGCAAAATCAGAGGGTAGACAACATTTGTTCCACATTGTGTCCCACATTGTCCCATTCTCAGGACCCCTTAGGACTCTCTGGGGCCCCAGTACCCCACAAGCTGAAGAGCTAAAACAAGTGAGGGGGGTGTCGTGTTGTTTCAGAAAAGAGTCTTAACATTTAGAAAAACAATACTCCAGTACAGGGAGAACCAAAACTGGGACAGGGGAAAGATTTTTGCTCCGAGGCTCAGGGAGGCACACATTTTCCATCCCTGCTTTGATATGACACAAACCTTCATGAACATTTCAGCAAACGGATGAAGTGTTTCTGAGTTAGTTCCCATGGGGGACGGGGTGGCATGATGATGTACTGTATTCTAATAGGAGACTCTGAAATGACAGCCTGCAGTCGTAATGATCTATGCCTTGTCTATTTTAAGGATTTGGGGGAAACCCAGAGACTCTCACCTTTTGCTTTGTACTACATGCCTTCTATTTTTATTTTATTTTATTTTATTTGAACAGTATGGATCTTGTTGAAGAGCCTCTTGACATCTGCACGGAAGTCAATACTCCTGCCCTGGTTGATTGGGATCATCAAGTCCTTACCCATTTGCCCATTGTTTCTCCACAGCCAAGACTTCTGTACTGAAATGTGTGTGTCGGGAGGGTGGTGGCGGCAGGTGGGGGGGGTGTTCCGCTTTTGTGTTGAATGAATAATCCTTAGAAGGAAAGAAAAAGCTGAATGAACAGGAAGCCCCCCTGTGGCTGCATTATTTGTAACTGCTCAGAATTGCATCTCAAAGCAGTTGGGCTGGAGGAGCTATGTTACATCAGCGAGTCAGAGCTGGAATCCCAGGCAGCTTTCCAGACTCTGGCCCGCCAAGGGCTGGGAATTCAGGATGCTTCATCACGCCAACAACATGTTTCATCTGCGGCCAATTCAGCTTCCTGTTGTTGACTGCAGTGGGTTTTGCAATCTGACTCACAACTGTGCTACAGCGCAAGGGGCTGGGGTGTGAGCTACAGGGCAATGCGCTTGGCAGGTGTGGGCATGTCTGGGCCGCCAGGGAGCAGCCATGCCTCCAAGGGTTAATTGCACAGAAACACAAACTGTTCCTTTTGCAGCAGATGAACCTCTGCACGGAGACCGGACCCTTTCCGTTTTCAGTCTTTACATTCCTACCTGCTTGAGACAGAACCAGGACTGGAGAGCAAAGGTGACCGTACGGGTTGCAGGGGCTTTACTATAAGGCCAGAGACAGGAGATTCTGGGGGGCTTGTCTGAAACAGGGGGTTTGTTTGCGATACAGAAGATGATGGCAGCTTGCTCACGCACCCTACAAGGACCATCAGAGCAGCAGCTGAAAACCATTTCATCTCTGGTAATAGGACACTGGTCTTTGCTATAGCTGCAACAACTGGAACACTCAGGGCACAAGACCGCAGACACAACTCTATCCACTCTGCGTGCCTCAACATCGCCTCCCCCCCTCCCCGCCATTGAGCTGTTTCAGTCTGGCTAATGGTAGGACCAGTTCTGGTGGTATGTCAGATCATCCATGTACACTGGGGGGGGGGGGACTCAGCTTCCAACTGGATCATTAAAAACAGAACCCACTTTAGGTAAACCCGGAGACTCTTTCATATAGGGACTGGGCCTCAATCTGGCAGGGGAGAGTCTGGCTGTTTGGATGGCACAGCAGAGCGTTGACTAACGATTATTTCGAAACTTGTCCTGGAATGAACTGAGTTGCAAGGCAAGGAGCTCACAATAGCCCTCCTAAGGGCTGAGGCAGGGGAGGAAGTGCATATTGTTCAGTTCCAGAGATAATTGCAACTCTGCTTCTTGGGAGGAATTGCTACTTTCTGTATGCTTAAAAGCATGCATTTATCTCCTCTCCACATTATTTCTCTGGCCCCACAGTAATTATTATCTTTATATAACAAAATTGGAGACCTACAGAGCAGTCAGATGACTTCCAGGACCTGTCACACTTCTACTCTTAAACACTTTGCTGATTAAGTGAGGACCAGAGTGACCCTTCTCCATCCAACCTACAATGTTGTCTCTGTAAGGCCTACACACACACACACACAGGGCCGGCTCGTCCATTAAGGCGAACTAGGCAGTTGCCTAGGGTGCCAAAATGGACAGGGGGCGCGGGCCACCACTGTCCATCCCCCCCGCCCGTCGCCATCTGTCCGCTGCCCCCCGCCACCCGCCCGCCCCCCCCACCGATGCCGCCGCCGTCCCCTGCCCTTGCCCCCCGTCCTTCGCCTAGGGCGCAAAAAAACCTAGCACCGGCCCTGCACACACACACACACACACACACACACACACACACACACACACGAGAGAGAGAGAGAGAGAGAGAGAGAGAGAGAGAGAGAGAGAAGTAGCATGTAGGAAGAAGAGGTCAGTGTAGAAAGTTATTCAGTTCTACCTCCTGCCCATTCAATCTGCCCTATAAATAAATACCACTTCCATTTTTCAACAAATGTGAGCTTGGGTCCATAAATGTAGAATCAGTGCCTAGTTGGGGGCCTTTATATACAAAAGAAATGAAGGAGTTTCCTTATCTTTGTTCCTTAGTTTTGGCAGTGCCCCTCAACACTGATTCAGCCTGCTGACAGCCTGTTCCCTGCAAGTGCCAGACAACTGCAACTGCTGACAAGCACTCTGCTCTTAAAACCCATTTGTATATGTAATATGTACTGTGTAATGAAAGAAGACTGCACATAAAATGTAAGACACTATTGGGCTAAAATAAGTAGGAAACATAATGAAAGCAAATTGTTTGAGAGTCCTCTTCATAAAGGGAAGAGAGGAGCATCATCTTGAATTGTAAGTCGTACCTTATTTGAAAGGATATCAAGAGTGCTCAGATCTCGAGACAAAAATAAAAAGATATTCAGATTATGCTTAATGGTGCACTCTACAGAATGTGATGGAGATGCTGTAGTCCCAAATACTATCCTATTTATGGTGCTGCACACTGTCTCTTGATTAAAGGTCATGTTCATTTCCCACTTTCTCATGCAATCTGTTTGACTAATCATGACATCCTGGGCTGATTGTTATATTATCTGAAATTCTAAATGATACAATTCTATTCTCTACAATGGCTTCAGAGACTAGGACTATGAGCAATGGTTTCAAACTACAGGAAGAGAGATTCCATTTGAAGGAGAACTTCCTGACGGTTAGAGCTGTCCGGCAGTGGAATACGCTGCCACAAGGGAGGATGGTGGAGTCTCCTTCTTTGGAGGTTTTTAAGCAGAGGCTGGGTGACCATCTGTCGGGAATACTTTGATGGGGGTTCCTGCATGGCAAGAGAGTGGACTGGGTGGCCCTTGAAGTCTCTTCCAAATCTATGATTCTATGATTCTATGAATGTATTATATGGCAGCCTGGATTGTCCTGTGAATTTATGCATGGTAAACTTTCCACCATGTACTGTACTATGAATGGAAATATTCTGCACTGCATAGGGTGACCAATAGAAAAGGAGGACAGGATTCCTGTTCCTTTCATGGTACCTTAGAAGAAGAAATCTCCTTGGATGCAGCTATTAATTGCAAAATACATCTGCTGATAATGCCATTCTCCACACAACTCCTGAACATCCAGAAACTCTGATTCATCTGGTCACCATTGCACCGCTGCAAAGTCCTGCACAGAGGTTGGAAAAATTACTTTATAAAATTACAGGTTGTAGAATCTCCCAGTGGCCACCATGGCTGGGGATTCTGAGAACTGTAGTCAAAATGGGTCTTTGGCCTTTGGCCTTTGGAAGAGGGTCCCTTTGGACAACCCTTTTGACTTTTTGTAGGTATGCAGTCATTTCATGGTTGGGCTTCTTGCTACCCTACTGGTAGGGCTGTCTTGGTTCTTGGTTCTTGGAACTCCTGATGAGATTTGCTGGAGTGAGAATAACTGCTCTCATTCAGCGAGCAGCAAAGGGTGATACACGCAAGTCAGGTGGCAGCATTACTTCCTTCCCCTTCAATTTCTATCCACCTCACCGCCCCCGGTCTCCAGGAAAGCTGAAGTATTCCTTCTGCCAAGACTATTCCCCCACGTTTTCCCAGTGTTGCTTTCGGGGCAGGGGTTCTCTCCGACTGCCAGCATCGTGTCTGATGCCTCTCCTCCAACTCATTTCCCATGTAAAGTAATGCTGTCACATCAGGGGTGTTTAAGTATATTTTTAGCCTCTTTAATGTGATTTAGCAGCTGGAAAGGAGGGGAGAATTATAGTCAAAAGGTAACAACTGTTGGATCTCATAGCTGGGGGAGGAGGGGGCAGCTGGCCTTCAGCTGTGCAGATTAAAATCACAACATGCCTTCCTGGCAAAGTGGTCCTGGGTAACAGCAAAGGCAGGAGTGGAGTGAGCAAACATATGGTCAGACATATAGCTGAAGCTCAGACACACTAAAGGGGGTGAGATGGGGGACTGGTCACAGTTCTGATAATGGCTTCTCTCCAAGTTGGTTATATCATCACTCACTATTGGAAACCCCGTTGATTGCACTTGTTTATGACGTGCCTTGTTTGAAGATGAAGATCCACCATGGCTTCATGATATGCAAGGACACAGAGCTAGTATGACCAAAAGAATATTTTGATGTCACTGAATTGGAGGCTTCTTTGTCACTTTGGTCTCCAGGACAAGCTTTCAATAGGATGATTTTAAAAAAAACATATAGGCTTTGTTTTATGCTCCAGTAGCATAACTCTTGCAGAAGTGGCTTTAAGCTTGTAGTCTCTGCCTCAAGTTGGCGGCCATTTTACACGTGCCGATTAAGCTCGGATATGTCCGCATTGCCATTCCTGAATGTACTGTATATACTTGAATATAAGCCTAGTTTTTCAGCCCTAATTTTGGGCTGAAAAAAGGGGCCCTCGACTTATATTTAGGTCAATACTTTTAGCCACTGAAGCAAGTGCTTGGGTTGGTGGCTAAAAGTCATTTTAAACATTGCGTGCTGCTTCTCATGACCCCCCTCTGCATCACAGGGGAGCAGCACACAATGTTTAAAATGACTTTTAGCCACTGACCCAAGCACTTGCATCAGTGGCTAAAAGTCATTTTAAACATCACACACCACTCCCCCGGCTCACAAAGGAGGAGCTGCCAGGCCCTGCTGCATTTCCCACCCTAGACTTATATTCGAGTCAATACATTTCCCCAGTTTTTGGGGGTAAAATTAGGGGCCTCAGCTTATACTCGGGTTGACTTATACTCGAGTATATACGGCATATGGCAGAGTGACAATCTCCAAAGGGACTTCCTGCATGGATTTGCCTTGTCAAGAGATGGACGATGTTCTATCTATATCTCATTGGCGTTGTCCAAGCAATATTTCTCTGAATCTACAGGGGAAAATATGGTTAACAGGAAATCATTTTGAGTATTGATTTCATCATTAGGTGCTTAGGACATAAAATATAAAAAGGTATCCATCATGCTTAAAGGTTAAAAAAAGGCAGTGTGCTTTTTTCTATAATTAGACCTGAACTTGAGGTGTTGATTACCTGTACATAGGAATGTAAATGAAGAATTAAATATATTTCTTATGAACTTGTACTGCGGCAAAGAGTCCAGCATGGATTGCAAAGAGTATTAGAACACTATACTTATCATTAGGGATGGGCAGGAAACAAAAAACGAAATGCTGTTTTGTCATTTCATTATGCAACAAAACAAAATGAAACAAAATGAGGAAGCAGCATTTCATTATAGACGAAATGAAATGGTCGTTTTTGCATTTAAATGAACCATTTTGTTCCATCGTTTTTGGGATCCTGCCAAGCTGTCAATGGCTGGACCCCTTTAAACCTGGCCCAGTCGGCACCAGGGAGACCCTCTGCTACCGACTGGGCCAGTTTTAAAGGGGTCCAGCCATTGACAGCTCGGCAGGAGCCCTCAGAAAACGGTCAGGTAGGCACTGCGATTGCACGGAACTGCCTACCTGACTGTTTTCTGAGGGCTCCTGCCGAGCTTTCAATGACCGGACCCCTTTAAACCTGGCCCAGTCAGCACCAGGAGAACCCCCTAGTGCCGACTGGGCATGGTTTAAAGGGCTCCAGCCACTGACAGATCAGCAGGAGCCCTCAGAAAATGGTTGGGTAGGCAGTTCTGCGCAATCGCATTGCCTACCCGAGACCCGACTGTTTTCTGAGGGCTCCTGCCAAGTTGTCAATGGCTGGAGCCCTTTAAACTTGGCCCAGTCGGTACCAGCAGTACCGGAGACCCCCTGGTACTGACTGGGCTAGGTTTAAAGGGCACCAGCCATTGACAGATCAGCAAAAGCCCTCAGGAAATGGTGCAGAGGGCAGTTCCGGCAATTCCGGGAGGGCAGCGGGATCGCCAGAACTGCCCGCCATTTTCAGAGGACTCCTGCTGGGCTGTCAATGGCTGGACCCTTTTAATCCTGGCCCATTTGGTACGAGGGGATCCCCCTGGTGCTGACTAGGCCAGATTTAAAGGGGTCCAACTGAAAACAGCTCAGCAGAAGCCCTTTAAATATGGCTCCCGGAGTCCTGGGCACCAAATCTGGTTCCTCTAGGACCCAGGGGAGGCATTTCGTTTCGTTTCGTATGAATTAAAAAAATAATAAGAAATGAAATGAAACAAAAGGGGGGTGAGCACAAAATGAAACATTATTTTTCTGCGTCGTACCCATCCCTACTTATCATGACAAAACCTGTGCCACTTGATCCAGATAGGCTATGCTCCCATGAGTTGTCACTCTGAGAGAGGCCAGAAATCCACAATATACTGGGTCTTCTCAGTTATGGCATCACATATATGGAATGGGCATCTGGTGGATCTATGCCTGGGCCATTTATTCCTCACCTCTAAGAAGATGGTAAAAACTAGGCTATTTGAAGAATCTTCTAGGGGCATCGTCAGCTAATTAAAAAATATTTTGCCAGTGTGTTGTTAGTGCTTTGCATTTTTCTTAATTTTCTTTATTATTTGTTTTTTTCAGTGATCTAATATTTCTGTTCATTATATTTTATTGATTACCTAGCACTAATTGGGTGGTATATAAGTTCAAAGAAAGAACTGTGGCTTGAGCTAAAGTATATTGGAGGCTTTTAACATTGTACAGGAGGCTGTATTGAAAACCATCCCAAAGAAAAGAAAATGCAAGAAAGCAAAGTGGCTGTCCAACGAGGCCCTACAAATAGTGGAGGAGTGAAGGGAAGCAAAATGCAAGGGAGAAAGGGAAAGATACAGAAAATTGAATGCAGACTTCCAAATAATAGTGAAGAGAGACAGGACAGCCTTCTTGAATGAACAGTGCAAAGAAACAGAAGAAAACAATAGAAAAGGAAAGGGAGAGCAAAAAAATGGACTGAAGCTCAATATAAAAAAAAACTAAGATCATGGCTGCTGGTCCCATCACCTCCTTCCAAATAGAAGGGGAAGCAATGGAAGCAATAGCAGAATTTATTTTCATGGGCTCCTTGATCACTGCAGATGGTGACTGCAGCAATGAAATTAAAAGACACCTGCTTCTTGGGAGGAAAGCGGTGACAAACCTAGGCAGCATCTTAAAAAGCAGAGGCATTAATTTGCCGACAAAGGTCTGGATGGTTTTTCCAGTAGTGATGTATGGAAGTGAGAGCTGGACTATAAAGAAGGCTGATCGCCGCAGAATCGATGCTTTTGAGCTGTGGTGCTGGAGGAGAGTCTTGAGAGTCCCCTGGACTGCAAGGAGATCAAATCTATCCATCCTGCAAGATATCAACCCTGGATGTTCACTGGTAGGACAGATTTTGAAGCTGAGGCTCCAGTACTTTGGCTACCTCATGAGGAGAGAGAAGTCCTTGGAAAAGTCCCTCATGTTGGAAAAGATTGAAGGCAAAAGGAAAAGAGGACGGCAGAGAATGAGATGGTTGGACGGTGTCATCGATGCAACCAGTATGGATTTGACCAAACTCCAGAAGGCAGTGGAAGACAGCAGGGCCTGGCATGCTCTGGTCCATGGGGTCATGAAGAGTCCAACACGACTGAACGACTGAACAACAACTGTCCATCTTACTCTCCTGGGCTCCACAGATGTTGCCATACAGATCAGGAACTTGCACCCTGTATATGAATTCTGTGGTGCTTTATAAAATCTGAAAATCTAGAAGATGAGTTTTGTCAACATCTCCCCTGTACTGAGCCACAGTTGCAAAAATCTCTGTTCAAGGCCATCAAGTTTAAATTATAAGAACAATCTCTAGTTTACACTTAAATTACACTTAAATCCCCCCTCCTCTGCCTTCGCATTACTCTGCTTTTGAGGGAGTCACTTCAGCAACTAACTCATGATGACCACCAGGTCAGCTATGAATGTTGGCTCTGGAAGTAATTCTGTATTTGCTTCCTGTGTCTTCAATATTTTTGCACCTGTCTTCCTAGAAGCTATAATTATTCTTGTTCTCCAGGGATAATATGCTTTTCCACTTATACACCTTGTGATCTCCCTGTGGAACTACACCCAAGGTCACTGCTACTGAAAAACACTACCTCTGTGGGCAGAATTCTCTTCCTCTTCCCATGTTTGTTTGGAAGGCCAAGTCTGGTTCGAGACAAGGAAATCCAGACCGGGCTTTTCCATTGCCTTTGCAGCCTACCATGATCGCTTCTAAGATGTGAGTAGGCGCAGAGGCTGGCTGACGGGATCCAGACCGGATTTTGTCTCCTCCCCAGCGCCGAGCCAAAGACACCCGGGCTCTTTTGCCTGTAGTCGGGTGTTCAAATCTCCGCGAGGGAAGGAAGCTCTCTAAGACGAGGGGTTGCACGAGGAGATAGACTAGAGGGATGGAGTCGCAGCCACCCTAACAGAGGGCAACAAGCAGCCATCATGGTGAGTCGCTCGCTGGACTGCATTGTGGTTTGGGAAACCCCAGTCGGACTGGGATCTGCCCAGTTGGCTGGGGGTTCTTTGTTCTCACCCCTTTTCGGGACACTGGCCTTTGGCTTGGCCTCTCCCGCTGTCCCGCGCACCGAATCCGTCTGATTCTTTCTTTTTAAATTTGCACGTGGTTTCTCGCCCCTTTCGGTCGGCAGCCGCGGGCGGTCCCCGGGCATGGTGGACCCCGCGATGGTTAGCTAAGCTCCTTCGGCTACCACCATCACCACAAATGGAAGAGGGAGTAACTCGGGCAGTTGGGCAGCCCCGTCGGATCGGTGACTCTCGTCCCGGGGAATAAAGCGAAAGGCGGGAAATCGGTTTTTTTTTGGGGGGGGGTTGTGCGGGGCGTCGAAATGACTGCTTAGACCGAGAAATTTCACCCCCGCAGTGGCGCCTGAAGATCCGGGGACGAGGTCAGATTGGGGGGCGGTGGAGGACGACGACTGCGCATCCTTTCATTTGTGAGGGAGACCCTGTATCGGGCAAACCTTCCACCCAATAAAATAAAGTACTGTACAGTACCCTGCTTTTCTGTAAGGGAGCCATGAGGGTCGTAGTGTGATGAAGCCGAGCGTCCTGGGAAGTTGCGTCTACACAGAGATCGCCTCCTGGCTTACTTTACATTGTGACATTCAGATATATATTTTTTTTACCTAGTCGCCGATCTGGATAAACCGGAACGCATTGTGTATGTGTATGTGTGTGCGTGTATGTGTGTGAGTGTTGATGGTGATAGTTTCTTTTTAAAATAACATACTAGGGCTTGACAGGTGGAATATGGAAAGATGAGTTGATGGCATCCAGTCGTTCTTTCCATCCAACATATGTTAAATCTGGGTCTGTCGCACTCCTGGGACTAAACTGCTTCATTCTTACTGGTATGCCACCGAGAAGCACCATGATGCTACCCTGGCAATAAAAGTGAAATCTGGAAAGCTGTTGATTAGCTTTGGCTTTTAATAGAAAGTGATACAAACTACCCTTCATTTAATATTGATTAATATTGTCGTTGACCATTCCCCCCCCAAACAACCCTGATCTTGAAGACCAAGGGGTTTCAGCAAGCAATCAAGGAGAAACCCTTTCCACTGGTTTCAGTGCATTCTCTCTTGTGAACTGTAAGAATGAATGCAAGGAATAGCACTTATGTTGGAGAAATTAAGTGGGAATTCAGCCATACACTCTTGAGGATTGTCCTCTGTTGTGCCTCTGCTGGTGCTTTTCTTCTTCTCTCTTTGGCCTGAGTCTTTTATGATAAGAAAAGAACCCTGCAAGCCATTCAGTTCCATTCAGTTTTCCTGATGAGCACAAGACAGAAAATTCCATTCTGAGCCTCCTGCGGTGAAATTGTTGAATGCCGGGTGGTTACATGTCCGGATTGTTAGCTAAGATGAATTGAATGAAGCCAGCACAAGATGTGGCTCCTTTTGGTAGGAATCTAACCCCATTGTTGGAAGAGACCACCCTGGTGAGATGTGAGGCCTTGCAAGTATACATTCTGCTTTCCCCCTCCTTTTGTAAAAAGGCGCTGCAGAGTTGATCACAAGTGTTATGCCCCTTCTACATTTTGTGAAGATGTGCCTTAGCGATTGGGAGCCTCCATCAGAGCACTGTCCAGATTATTGTAACATATGGGAACAGCTCTTTGGTCAGTTGGCTCACAACCTGGGGGTGTCATTGGTCTGAGTGCCATGACCTGATTTCTAAATCTCCATGATAATCACACCTACAAGTTAAGTAGAGAAAGGGCCTAGTTGCAGTTTTGTGCGATTCCCTGTAGAATATCTGGAACAAAATACAAATTGCCATCCTAGGATTCCTTTGACAGAGGCAAAAAAAAATTATAACTGAGGGCAGGAGTACTTTTTCATTGTTAAAACTAGTGCACTGGCTGCACCTCTTTCTTCAGAGGTCTGATCTGGTCAAGGTGACACATGCCTTAGTTAAATCCCAGCTAGATTACTGTAACATGCTCTACGTGGGGCTGCCTTTGGAAAGTGTTTGGAAATTTCAAAGGCTTCAAAATGCCACAGCCAGATGGCTAAGTGGGGCTGGTTGCAGGACACCTATAACTCCTCTCCCCTGTTACAGCAGCTCCACAGTCTGCCAGGCTGTTTTGAGGCACAGTTCAAAGAAGGGCCACAATTCGCAGGGGAGGGCATCCAAATGACAAAATAATATTTGAACTTTGCACTATTCCACACCCTCCCTTGCTGGAGGAGAACTCAAGCAGGATCCATGTTTGTTCCAGGTAACACAGACCCTAGTTGTGGGCCTGGTTTTGAGCTATAAACCTGTAAATGTGTTGGGTCAAAGCTATCTAAAAAACTGTATCTCCCTCCATGAGCCTGACCAAGCATTAAGATAATAAAGAAAGCTTTTCTGTCAGTTCCACCATCCTCATAGGTAGGTACATTTGGTGGGGACATGGAGAAGGCTTTCTCTGTTGCTGCTCCCCGACTTGGGAATTCCCTCCCATAGGAAGTTGGACTGGTCTGATCTCTTGCGTCCTTCTGCAGGCAGGCAAAGGCCTTTTTCTCTTCAGGCAGGCTTTTCCTTAATGACTGGTGGTCTTAGAGGGGTTTTTAAATAGATTGTTGTTGTTTAAAATGTGTTTTCATATAGATTTGATTTACCATTTTAAATATAATATTAGTTTAATTATTTTTAAGAGTTAAAATACTTTTTGTTTTTCACTTGTGAATGTTATCTTTTTAATAGATAATGCTTTTTAATAGACCCACCTTGGGTCCTTTTAAAGGAAAAAGACAGGATAAATTTTTTTCAAACAAATAAATAAAATAAATGCACTGCTCCATCAAATCCACCACCACAAACCCATCACCTCAAGTCTCAGTGTTGTCCAGGCATGAAAGAGACTAGAAGGTTGGACCATTCAGCATCTCAGCAGCCCATTCCTCCACCCCCAGATCAAGCTGCACAATACAGAAGAGTTTGCGGGAGAAAGAGAGTGGGTACATGGCAAAGATAGCTTGAGATGACTCATAATCCAAACCAAGCTACACACTGCAGGGAGAATACAAAAGCCCCCAGGCTCACTGATGGATGAGGGAAATTCCCAACCCTGTCAAGCCCTGCAAGAGCCCAATAAGATCAACATTGCACAAGTTCTTTTGTTGATTTCCAGCTACATATGATCCGCCAGTGCCGCAAGCAAAATTATCACCCAGTTCAAAAGCAAGATTGGCTCTCATCCAGAATGGCATGCCTTCATTTTCATTACTACAAGTCTTACATCTTTTGCATGATTCATATCAAGGTACCTCCTTCGTTTACCGCCAGGTCTTAACTGGTGTGCAGAGGCAGTCCCAGAATGTTTGTCAAACCTGAAGAATAGGAGTAAGATTTATGAGATCATCTGTCTTGGCAAAGGAATCCAAGCTGCATTTGTGGGATTATAAACTCGATTCAAAGCTTTATGATGCTTGGGTTTGTATCTGCTGTTCAGGGATTAAAAGGGTCATTAACTCATCTGTTTTGTTCTGCATTTATCTTCTAACTTTGAATAGTCTGTTGTTACAGTAATAGGTGAATTGTTTACCAGCATGGATAACATTCCCTCCTCTGCAAAGAGAGTTTTCCTTTTTTTTTTTTTTTTTTTTGCAAGCCCCCTAAACTGTGGAGTAAATCAATTATCAAACAACAGTATGTTTAATTAGAAGGAAATGATCCAGGCCAAGATACATATTATCGCAGAATGTAGAACTCCTTTGCCAAGGAGCAGGTTCATAGTAAGAAGGACGTGAGCCAAAATGAAACACGATTTCCTCTTCTCTTTCTTATTCCTCTCCTCTCGGAGGGCTGAAAAAACAGGACAGCTGTTTTGATTTGGATGCAGCAGGTCGAAACAATGCTTTCTGTTGGGTCGTCTCCAGATCTGAGTCCAAGATTCTTCAGGGGGTATGCTTTTCTGCTTTTTTTTTTTTTTTTGCATGACTTTTACCATTTATTTTACCACCAAGGGATGTGACTAGAGGCCGCAGAGGCCCAAAGGGAAAAGAAACCCTCCCCTCCAACATTCCCACAACACTTGTACTCTTTCAAAGAAAACTCCATGACGAAAGCTGATTCTCGAGAATCCTGAGTCTGCCTTAGAAATGGAATGGAATGGAATTTATTGTCATTGTATAAATGCAACGAGATTAAAAGTGCCATCCAGTCAGTCATTCACACACCCCAGCATAAAAATCCAAGACGTAAAATCTACAATTTAATAACAAACCATCTATACACATACTCCAACATTCCCACGCCGAACATCACTTACACTCATTTAAAACTGACATAAAAACCAAACATACACATACACAGCCCTACACTCTTTCACCTGACAACATTCATACCCAATCCATAAAAACTACAATTTAAAAAGAACAACAGCCATACACAATCCCCCATACAATATATATGTATATTACTCGTCAACTTAAGTTTTAACAGAATTTAGCATGGTTACTGCTATTGGGTAAAAACTATTTCTGAATCTTTCTGTCCTTGTTCTAATAGATCTATACCTTCTGCCTGATGGTAATGGTACAAACAGAGAGTGTCCAGGATGAGAAATATCTCCTACAATATTCTGAGCTTTCTTAAGACAGCGGGAGCTGTGTAATTCCTCCAATGTGAGGAGTGGGCATCCGATGATCTTCTGTGCCATATTGATAACCCTCTGGAGCGATTTCCTCTGAGCCACCGTGTAACTGGCATACCACACACATATGCAGAACGTCATTACACTTTCTATTACACAACGATAAAAAGACACCAATAGTCTCTGAGTGATGTTATTCTTTCCGAGCACTCTCAGAAAGTACAGTCTCTGTTGGGCCTTTTTCAGCAGCTCAGAGGTGTTTACACTCCAAGTTAAATTCTCCTCAATATGGACTCCCAACAAACGGAAGTCTGTCGCCCTTTCTACATAGTCCCTACTGATGAATAGTGGTTGAAGATCTGTTTTCTTCCTGTAATCTATTATGAGCTCCTTAGTTTTTAATGTGTTCAGAAGCAAGTTATTCTCTCTGCACCACTCAATCAACCGCTCCACCTCATCCCTATAAGCAGACTCATCTCCTTCTGAGATAAGCCCCACTACCGTGGTGTCATCCGCAAACTTAACTATAATTATGATAGGCAGGAATACAATCATAAGTATAAAGAGTAAAGAGCAGTGGACTCAGCACACAGCCCTGTGGAAGGCCAGTACTAAGACTCAGATTCGTAGATGTATACTGACCTACTCTAACCCTTTGACTACGTCCGGACAAAAAACTATTTATCCACATACATATAGAATGTGGAAATCCCAAATTCCCCAATTTAACCACCAGTCTGTGAGGGAGCATGATATTAAATGCTGAGCTAAAGTCCACGAAAAGCAGTCTTGCATAGCTTCCCCGCTGTTGCAGATGTGACAATGCAGCATGAAGGACTGTAGCTACAGCATCCTCATCAAGTTTTGTAGGGCATTCTGCACACACAACATCCTGGGAGGAGCCATGTTGTAGTAACTGAACCAATGTGCTTCCATGTCTGCATCTCCAATGAACAAGATAGCCCAAGAACTCATTTCTTACAGGGAGGAAGACCTCTGCCTGAAGACCATGGAAAGTCACTGAAAATCAGAAAAAGCTGGCCTGAGTAGATCCAAGAACTGCTACAGTGTAACACAGCTTTATGTGTATTACTCCTAAAACAACAACAAAAACAACTTTCTTCTTCTTCTTCTTCTTCTTCTTCTTCTTCTTCTTCTTCTTCTTCTTCTTCTTCTTCTTCTTCTTCTTCTTCTTCTTCGTCCCACTTGGTGGTGGGGCCTGCTGTTCTTATTTTGGCCCTCCACTTGTTGTGGTCATAGGCTAGGTCCGGGTGAACCTGGGACAACTTCGTGTCATTCTCAAGGGTGTTCGTCCAGCGCTGTTTTGGACAACCCTTCAGTCGGGATCTGCTGACCTGCAGGGTGAGACCCTTTTTGGCCAGAGTTTCATCACTGGCACACAGGACGTATCCAAACCAGCACAGTTGGGCTTTGTGCATCTTTTCAGCGATAGTATTTTGTATTTTGCTCTGATGTCATCATTGCACACATGATCCTTTTGCTTGAGGCCAGAGGTCGATTGCAGCACCTTCGTCTCCATGACCACCAAGGTGACGTTCAGTCTCTTTAATTGCTGGCTAGCACTTTGCACCATAGAACGCAACAGGGCATACAATGATACAATAGATCTTTGATTTTAAATGGTTGCTGATCTTTTTGTCACACATGACACTTGGTGTTGTATGTCATCTTGTGACTCAGGCGCCTGTCGGCTGTGTATTTGAACTTCTCAGTTTTTGGTTAGGTCAATACCATCAATTTGGATCGTACCATATTCATTTGGGTCAGTCGTCAGATATTCTGTCTTCTTCACATTCAGGTGCAGGCCAAACCTAAAACGAATGGTACAATCCTGAACTTGTTTACTCAGTAGGAAATTCCCCTGAATGCAGAGAAGAGATATTTAGGGTTGCAACCTCGTATATAATACTTTGAATCTCTGATATATACGTGTTAGGGTTTTATAACTGGGCGTTCTCTTTGTGGAACAGCTTAGTGATTGTAATTTCTCCTTTCTCTTTTTTCCCCTTGCCAATGGAGAGATAGTCAGGTATCTGAAGATAAATGTTTTCATGCCACCTTTGTCTCTGTCATCTTGTTTCAAGTGGCACAGGTCAGAAAGGCAGTTTCTATTATAAAAACATTTTTAACATTAACGTCTGTAACATTAACATCTATAAAAAACATTTATGTCGTCGACAGAACAGAACAATCCTCTTCAGTAGGCCTGTGGAGATTCTGTCATCCAGGTGAGGTTATCCGGGGGGGGGGGGTTGAGTCATGGCAACTTGGACTTCTTTTCCTGTGGGATCGAAACATTTTGCTATTCATCCAAGTCGTGTCTTTAGTCTGGGGAGCCTTTAGGGATCTTTGAAGGACATTTGGGGCCATGAAGTATCTTTGGCCATTTGCGGTATGATGTGTTGGGCTTGAGTGCCTGCTGGCTTAGCAGTTCCTTGGCTGTATTTGTATTATTTCTGTAAGACTGCTGATTAGTACTGTACGAATGAGCCAAGTCTGTGAATATTCATACTTAAAGGAATGTCAGTGCATAGCTTCTGACCTCGAATGCTCCAAGTCAGTCCTACCTGCTTGGGAGCTTTCACAAGAAGCTTCCTGTGTAATTGCTATATTTATAGTTAGAAGGATACAGGAAATGCTAGCTTCTTCCTTGTTTGAAAGTGGAGCTTTACCTTGTTTGGAGAAGCTGCTGTACCGCTGACAGGGGCAGTGCATGGAATAAAATCTCACTTCCTTTCTGGTTTTGGGTCTTTGGGAATACCTCGTGAGTAAATTTCAGTAGGATAAGACATGCCTGCTGTGGTCACATCTGCACCATGAGTCATGCACATATTAGAAAGCTACAAGTGGGTGTCAATTCTAAGAGTGTGTAAACAGTATGGATAAAGAAATACAGTACTGTACACAGAAATACCATGGATTTTCCTACATGTAAATGCCTTCTATTTGAATAAAACAGACATTAAAATCTTGTTTGTGTAAAGTTATGCAGTGGAAGCTGATTATTACATTTAATTTAAATTAATTAAAGCTTGCTGTCTCCCCATTTTAGATTGTGGGTGTTTCCTAGGGCTCCCTTTTGCTCCGGGAAAGACTTTTGGAGCCTTCGGACAGAGGTGGGGAGAGCCCTTTAAAGTAAAAAATCACCACTCGAACAATGTCAGTAATCCTTAGACTTCAACCAGGTTAGGTGTTCTAGAATCCATGCTTATCTAGTAGAATTGTTTAAATCTGATTTGTCACATTTGTTCAATCCAAAGGAAGTGATCTGGAGTGTTAGCATTACTTTATGGAATCCATTGCCCCAGCACATGACATTGCCTATGAAATTGGAAGACTCTACAGCTGTGTTCTTTGGAAAGACTAAGAATTCCTTGGCCCAGACATGTTTTGTCCCGCAATCCTCACACACCAGCGCTTAGAGATAAAGTTGTTATGTATCTCATGGCCCAATATGAACCCTCATACCTAAACACATTGGGTAAGCCGCTCAGGGATGTGTAATCTCCAGGCTTAAAACCGGGGTACTTCAAGGACCAGATGCAGGGGAGTGGTATGAAGAGACAGATATCTAGTCTCGTGCATTCCCGGACGCACCTGGTGGGGCCACTGTGAAATACAGGAAGCTGGACTAGATGGGCCTTTGGTCTGATCCAACATAGCTCTTCTTATGTTCTTATGATTTGCAAGGCGCAAGAAGGCATGTCTCGATATAGCCGTGGCTGTTTAATTCAAAACCAGCATGTGGCATTTAGATATACTAAAAGCACGCCTTCTTCCTTATTCCTATGCCTGCTCACTGAGATCTGAGGTCATCTGAAGACCACTTACTCCTAGAAGTTCCACATGGATCTGTGTAGGCCAGTGCCTTTAGAGTACCAGTGTCTGTCCTATGGCATGTCATTCCAGTGGAGATTTGGGACGTACCACACTGTCTAGGCCATTGCTAAATGTCTTTCCTCTCAGACAAACATCTTCTGACAGATGAGTTCCATCCACACCTTTATTAATATATCTCTTTCAGTAAGCATACATGCATGTGAATTTCTATTTACTGTATTTCATGTATAAGACTATATTTGTACTAAAACTGTTAGATTAAAAAATTAGGGTCATCTTATACACGGAAGTAAGCCAATGAGAAAACAACACAGGAAAGAAACTGTTATTTCAGGCTGGAAAATTGAGGTCGTCTTCTATAGTACATGGGGCATCTTATAGATGGAAAATACGGGTAGGTGTTTTAATTTATTGCACACTGCTCTGAAATCTTTGGCGTGGAACGGTTTATAAAGTCTATAAATAAAGAAGCCTTAAAACCCACCTTATAAACCTGAAAAGCCACTTTATAATCCACCCACAGATAATTGAAACAGCAAACATATGCTTATTTATGAAACATGTCACCCAGACCAAATAGTTAATTGAACAGGAATAATGAAGAATGAAGAATCTAAACAATCTAAATAGAAGAATTACAGTGGACCCTTGTATAACAAACAGCTTGTATAACATAAAATTTGTACAACATAAATAATTTCGGAGATAGGGGAAATTTGCTTAACATAATTGCCTATGGGGAAAATCCGTACAACATAAAAATGGGATTACTCCATTTTCAATGCATTCCTATGGGAATTTGTATAAAGGAAAATTTGCTTAACATAATTTCATTTGGAACAAATTAATTCCTTTATACAAGGTACCACTGTATATCAGAAAGATCTGGATGTCCCTGATAACCAAGATAGCGTAGTTGCTGACCTGGAACCATCCTGGAAAGTGAAGTCAATGGGCCTTAGAAAGCATTGCAAACAACAAGGCCAGTGGAGGTGACAGCATTCCAATTGAACTCTTTAAAATCTTAAAAGAGGATGCTGTAAAGGTGCTGCATACGATATGCCAGCAAATTTGGAAAACCCAGCAGTGGCCAGAGGACTGGAAAAGATCGGTCTACATCCCAATCCCAAAGAAAGGAAATGCCAAAGAATGCTCCAACTATCACACAATTGCACTCATTTCACACGCTAGCAAGGTTATGCTCAAAATTCTACAAGGCAGGCTTCAGCAGTATGTGGAAAGAGAACTTCCAGAAGTACAAGCTGGATTTCGAAGGGGCAGAGGAACTAGAGATCAAATTGCCAACATGCGCTGGATTATGGAGAAAGCCAGAGAGTTCCAGAAAGACATCTACTTCTGCTTCATTGACTATGCCAAAGCCTTTGACTGTGTAGACCACAACAAACTATTGCAAGTCCTTTAAGGAATGGGAGTGCCTGACCACCTTATCTGTCTCCTAAGAAATCTATATGTGGGACAAGCAGCAACCGTCAGAACTGGATATGGAACAACTGATTGGTTTAGAATTGGGAAATAAGTACGACAAGGCTGTATACTGTCACCATGCCTATTTAACTTATATGCAGAGTACATCATGAGAAAGGCAGGTCTGGATGAATCACAAGCCGGAATTAAGATTGCCGGAAGAAATATCAACAACCTCAGATATGCAGATGATACTACTCTAATAGCAGAGAGCGAGGAGGAATTAAAGAATCTCTTAATGAGGGTGAAAGAGGAGAGTGAAAAAAATGGGCTGAAGTTCAACATCAAAAAAACTAAGATCATGGCCACCGGTCCCATCACCTCCTGGCAAATAGAAGGGGAAGAAATGGAGGCAATGACAGAGTTTATTTTCTTGGGCTCCTTGATCACTGCAGATGGTGACTGCAGCAACAAAATAAAAAGACGCCTGCTTCTTGGGAGGAAAGCAATGGCAAACCTAGATAGCATCCTAAAGAGCAGAGACATCACTTTGCCAACTAAGGTCAGGATAATCAAAGTTATGGTTTTTCCAGTAGTGATGTATGGAAGTGAAAGCTGGACTATAAAGAAGGCTGATCGCCGCAGAATTGATGCTTTTGAGCTGTGGTGCTGGAGGAGAGTCTTGAGAGTCCCCTGGACTGCAAGGAGATCAAACCTGTCCATTCTGAAAGAAATCAACCCCGAATGTTCACTGGAAAGACAGATTTTGAAGCTGAGGCTCCAGTACTTTGGCCACCTCATGAGAAGAGAGGACTCCTTGGAAAAGTCCTTGATGTTGGGAAAGATTGAAGGCAAAAGGAAAAGAGGACGGCAGAGAATGAGATGGTTGGACGGTGTCATTGATGCAACCAATATGAATTTGACAAAACTCCAGGAGGCAGTGGAGGATAGGAAGGCCTGGCGAGCTCTGGTCCATGGGGTCACAAAGAGTCGGACACGACTGAACGACTGAACAACAACAACAACAATAAATAATGCACCAGTTGGACTAACCTAGTATCTTTGACCCCATTATTTGATATTGATCTTTGCCCCCTATCTTTTAAATATTGTTTCTATTCTTACTGACATCACCACATTATTGAACATTTTTTCTAATTGTCTTGTACAACCTATGGTCCTTTATGCCCCTCACTGTCCTCCTCTGTCCTAACAGGCTTTAATTCCTTCCATCATTGCTTTCTGGCCAAACATCCCAACCCAAAATAGCAGTGGGTTCTTTCTCTGGCTTCTGGAGAAATATCCACATCAGAGTACAGTACTGTTTCCTTTCATATTTGGACATGACATCAAACCACAGACCAAGGTTTGTTTACCTGCAAGCAGGAGGGATCAACCAGCATGCAACAGAGTGCTGGCTTGTTCATCACAAGCCTGATTCTTCAAGACTTTCAGCTATTTTTCACATCTCAGCCTGAGGCTTTCAGACTTCAAATGTTCTCAATGTCCTCTTACCATGGTCTAATCTTTGGTGTCTAATTGGTCCCTGTTTATCCTTGCCACACTTGCCTCTTTCTTCTTCTGCCTGGAGCCTTATGCTCCGAAAATATGGTAACAAAATATGCTCTGTGCATTCCACATCTGAGGCTTTCAGATTTTGCATAGGAGCATTGAAATGGGATGCCTGAGTCATACGCAAAGTAGCAGACCAGGTACCTTTTGTATTTAAAAAATGTACAAGTTAGATATGCATCTGGCTTTAAACAAAATGAGCAATAAAGCAAAATGTATCGGTCATTTCTTCATCCATTTTTGACTAATTCTGGGTATCATCCAAAGCCACAAGAGGCTTCCCAGACAATTCTTCCTTCAACTTTGAAAGAGCTCCATTTATCTGTGTCTCCAGTTCCTCCCTTGAGCCTCTTTATGGGTACTGACTTTCCAGAATATATCTTTGCTGCAACTTTGTAAAATTCAGGTGAAACTCCAAAAAAGCCCCTCAGCCATCACCGCTGTTAGCCATGCTGACTAGTTTAGTCAGTCATTGTAATAAAAAAAGTAACTTATCCAGGCTTCAGTTTGCTGCCAGCATATTGGATCACAGATTTGCCCACAACCCCCCTCTCTCCCTCCCTCCCTCCCTCCCTCCCTCTCTCTCTCTCTCTCTCTCTCTCTCTCTCTCTCTGTGTGTGTGTGTGTGTGTGTGTTTCAACTCAAGGTTTCATGAGTTCCAGAAATTAAGTGACAAAATGTTAGCTGAGGTTTGACCAAAGTCTATGGTGAGACTCTTGACAGTTCCTGTGTCAATATTATCTCTACTTAAGGATGATCTGGAAATAATGCTGAATTTGGAAGCGAAGAGGCAAAGCGACAGAATCTACTGTATTGTCAAATTACAAGAGGGTCACATGGCTCCTTTTGTTTGATTGCATGCTCTTTAAATTTCAATTTGATAGTGAGTTATATAAAATAATCAATAATGTCTGTGTGAAGAGAACAATGGAAACTAGGAGCTGGTTCAGTGTTGACAGATGAAAGTATGTGGACCAGGCTGTAGCCTCAGTTCATTTCTTAGGACATATATTGTCTCCACAGGAATTGCCAAATTCATTCAATTTTCTGTCTATGACAGGAACAATTGCTGATATTTCAGAGAGAGATGAACAAGGCATGCAGAGATATTAGGAGATAATATACCTCAGAAAGGTCATATCCACATTTTTAAATAATGAGATAGCATTTTCTCCCTAAAACGTGAAGGATTTATGTCCTTTTCATTGGCCAATTATTTTTGCTGTACTTATTTATAGAGCTCCCCAGTTTTACTTCAAATCTCATTTAAATTCTAATCTTCAAACCTAACCCACAGGAGAGATTTTCACAGGTTAGTCAGAAACGATGTGAAACTAGAATTTCCTTCAATAGTGTTGGAATTAGCCAACAGGCTCTGCAATCCTGTACTTTCATTATGGAAGAAACTGGTTAACAGACTTACATGGAAGCAGCAAGAACATCCTGGTCACTGCTTCTCTTCATCGGTTGGGACTCTTCATGTGTTGAGACCCTCTCCTGGCCTAGATGGTAACACATGTGGGGTGGGACCTATAATTAGAACCATAGAATCATGGAATAATGATTTGCAGGAGAAGAGCCTACAGAAAGCAGATCAAGACAAAGCCAGTGATGGACAATAGTCAGTAACTGAATCACAGGGTTCCTGGTCCCGAATGCATAATTGGTTGTGCAGGAGATGCATGAAACCTCCCCTGTGTAAAGGAGGTACTGCTTCCAGCTGTTGATATTGGTGGAAAGAATGTTAAAGAAATACAGGTAGCCCCCCCCCAACACATGTGATGGGCAGAGGAAGTCATGAGACTCAGCCGTAGAAGCTACAACTTGCAGAAAGTGATCCCTATTTCCTTGCTCACTTGTGAGGTGGTATTTTCTGGCCCCCCCCCCCCCCCCCAGTTGGAGCAGAGCAGGGAGGAGACCTTCCTAGAGATCAGATTCCAATATTTGGAAGGGTCTCTGGTAACATGTTGCAGAAGTGGGGCCTGGCTTGGAGTAGTAGGGCCAAGGCAACATAGGTTAGGCCAGATATAAATCTCACCAAAATGCCCTGGTACAGTAGCTTTGTGGCGTGTAAAACCCCTTCAGTCTGCAAACAAGAGTTATCCATAAACAACAGGTTTTGCGCCACAAAAAAAAACCTCTGCTACTGTACAAACAAGGGCTCCTCTGTAATGCAAAACATTTCCATTATGAAAACATAGCCAAAAGTCTTCCAGTGCCTTAGAGACCAATATACTATTTGCTACAAGCTTTTGTGGGCTGCAGTTCACTTTATAAGTAAGAGAGAGAGAGAGAGACAGAGAGATCTGCAGTCCACAAAACAACTTGTTAGTCTTCAAGATACAATGCTTTTCTCCCTTGACTTGCAATGCA
Organism: Phrynocephalus versicolor; assembly: GCA_023846285.1. Taxonomy (NCBI): domain Eukaryota; kingdom Metazoa; phylum Chordata; class Lepidosauria; order Squamata; family Agamidae; genus Phrynocephalus; species Phrynocephalus versicolor. The sequence continues at coordinate 71,680,594 of JAHTLZ010000010.1, forward strand.
GTTTAAATATATACATACAGTATATTCAATAAATGCAATTTTCTGTATCCGATATCGCCTGATTTCGGAAGCTAAGCAGGGTCAGCCCTGGTTAGTACAGTGGTACCTCGTACAACGTAAGGTTTGTATAACGAAAAATCCGTACAACGGAAAAAATCCGCCGCCCCCCCCAAGAGGCGAGCGGGGGGGGGGGAATTCCCGGCGCTGCACAGTGGAATCTCTCTCTCCCTCTCTCTCTCTCGTGTGTGTGTGTGTGTGTGTCTTGGACTGTAACTCCCAACAGCCCCCGGGTCAGCACAGCTGGAATTGAAGGCTTCTGGGAGTTGCAGTCACAGAAGCCTCCCCCCGTCGCCTAAGGTGAGCCGCCACCGGCCAGGAGGCCGGGTCGCCAAGCCGCCGAGGGGGGAGGCGGACGAATCCCCCCTCCCCCAAGGGAATCAGGCCCGTCCCCTGCTCGATCTAAGAAGGGGCAGCGCAGGGATCTGAGCGCAGGAAGGCGAGGCAGTCGGCGAGGCCGGCGCCGAGCGCGAAGCCGCCTTGGAAAGGGCAGCGGCGGAAGAAGAGCTCGAAGGCGGCCGGCTCACGGTGCCGCCCGCCCCGCCAGGGCTCCCCATGGCAGGGCAGGAGGGCGCACACCAGCCCCCTTCCTGCGCGCCTTCCGCTTCGCCCGCGCAGGCGAGTCCCGCTGGCCCCCCACCGGGCAAGGAGCAAGGGGGCTTCTCCCCGCACCCCAACCTGACCGGCAGGCAGGCAGCCGCGCTCCACTCTGCACATGGGCAGAGGCACCTGCAGCAGCACCAGGAAGGCGGTGAGTCTCTTCTGTCGGGGGGCCGAACTCCCCCACCACCCCATCGCGTCCCGAAGGGTTTTTTTTTAAAAAAGGAAAGAAGGCAAGCGCTCTGATCCCTGCGCTGCCCCTTCTTAGATCGAGCAGGGGACGGGCCTGATTCCCTTGGGGGAGGGGAGGTTCGTCCGCCTCCCCCCTCGGCGGCTCGGCGACCCGGCCAGTGGCGGCTCACCTTGGAAGGAGGGAAGGGAGAGGAGGGGCGGCAGACACGGAGGGGGGGTGAGCGGGGAGGGGCACCCTTACCTGGAACCTGCACGGGTCCGCTGCCCACCGCCCCCCGTCGCCCCAAAAAACCCCCATAGGAATGCATTGAAACGGATTAAATCCAGTTTCAATGCATTCCTATGGGAAATTACAATTTGTACAACGTAAAACTTGTATAACGTAATTTGATTCAGAACGAATTAATTACGTTATACAAGGTACCACTGTACTTGGATGGGAGCCCACCAGGGAATACCACGTGCTGTAGGCGCCTGGAGTAGGAAGTGGCAAGCCACTCCAGTATTCCTGCCAAGAAAACTCCATGGACATGGGGTCACGAAGAGTTGGTCACGACTGTAACAACACAACACACACACACACACACACACACACACACACACAGAGAGAGAGAGAGAGAGAGAGAGAGAACGAACGAACTTGAATTTATTGATACATACTGCAGTCTGAGGTCTGACTGATACTGTATAGAAACATTTTTTAAAAAAATGAAAATGCAAAAAATAAATCAGACTGAAATTATAATGTGTTTCCAGAAAGTTACACTTCCTCCCCCACCCCCAACCTACTCAGTGACAATATTGAGGATGAAGGTCTTGTCAAATATGAACTGTACATAGAATGCAGCATTGTTAACAATCATTTAAGTATAGTTTATTCAGTAAACTCATTGGTTCTCTTGCTCTCTCATTCTTTGGGTTAATCAACTGTTTATATGATTCGTAGTTATATTTTGGGGGGCATAAGAGTTATTTTGGAGTGAAGTACACGCCCAAATCTCTGCCTGTCCTGAAGAAGACCTGCTATTCCTCTGAGGTGACTTGAATAGCCATGCGGGAAGCACATGGGATGGATACTAGTTCCACAGGAACCAAGGTTAATGAAATGGCAGTGAAAATGCATTATGGGTCCTTGAGTTTGCAAAAGCAAATGATCTTGTAATCTTGTAACACATTTTACAAGATATTTATAAGCCATCTCTCATCACCTGCACCAGTGCTGATGGAAATAGTAGCCAAGTTGGTTTTATCCTTCTGAGAAGGCACGGTTTCCCCATTGTATCCAACACAAAGGTTATTCCCTCTGACGTTCTTCCTCTGCAAGAGAGACCACTCATCACAGGTCTAAAGGTAAAATGCCATAAGCAAATGGGCAGCACCACAGGTCCAGAGAAGATCAAATGGTGGAAGCTACGGAACCACAAAGAAGGGATGATCTAAAAAATCTTATTTCCGCCCATCAATACTGCCTCACGTGATATCCCCTGGGCAGTATTTTGTGACTCTGTTGCCATCATCACCAGGTAATTCCTTGGAGTCACAAAATCAGGCTGCTGCTGATTATATTGGCATGGCTGTAGAAGACCAAACAAGTGCCAGAGAAGAAGAGAGCCTTTAGAAAATGGCAAGCAGAAAAGACAGATGAAAATTAGCAGAATAATGTTGCTGCCAAGTGAGCAACCAAGAAGGCCATTGCCAAAGCCAAGGTGGAACACTAAGAAACTCGATACAATTGCCTGGAAACACAAAGAGGGGTAAAGGACGTTTATTTTGGTTAGCAGTTAGCTAAAGCACAAAAAAAGACCACCCAAGACATTGAGCACTACATGTGTATAAAGGATAAGGACAGCAAAAGACTCCACGGTAAAATGTCTGTGAAGATTCTCAGTCATCCAGGTGAGGTTACCTGGAAGTTGAGTCATGGCAACTGGACTTCTTTTTTTGAGAGATCGAAACATTTTGCTACTCATCCAAGCAGCTCCATCAGTCTGAGGAAAGTTAGCCATGTGTCCTCCAATTTCTAGTTCACCTTGATTTCACATCACCTTGGTCTGAAAAGGCTCATAAATTGGACAAAGGCCTAAATAGGCTCATTATGTGGACAATGGCCTGAATAGGCTTGTAGGTGGATAATGGCCTAGGGTGCTAAAAGTCCAACCTGTGCAACCCTTCCCAACACTCATGGTAAACGCGGAATGCTGCAACAATAGTGAATCCTTTCAACAAAATCTCCAACATTAAATCTCCACACCCACCAATCCCTGAAGGCATGCCAGCTTATGAACTAACTGTTTCTGCTCATTATTACCACAGAAGTCACCATTAGACAGTATGAAGAATATGAAAGCCAGAGTTGGAAAGTCTCTGCAGGGTGAATTAGACTCACGGGCAAAAGGTTCCACCATGTGAAGTAAAATTTGGTTTGGGGGCATTTGTACTTGGAGGTACCTTTTGGGGTAGCATCTCAATGTATACACATTCTCCTGCATGTTCCAAATCCAGGCTATTTTCAGCAAAGTGGCCCTTCTGCATGTATGCTTTTTTTCTCGACAATTGCCCTATCCCTGACTTTCACCCTTATACTGTAAATTCTACATGTGCACAACTTGAGGGGAGAGAAATGAAATAGAGTTCCGTGGCATACAGTTGTTAAACCCCTCTCGGTGGTGATGGTGTGACTGGGTACTGAGTTAAACTCTGTCCTATGATAAAGCAACATGGACAGGACAAGGCCATCATCGGCAGAGGAGGGGGCTTTTAAAAGCAAACTCTCCGTGTGAAGTTAATGGGAGGGAAATTGCTTTTGTCAGACCATGGGTTAGTATAAACCTATGACAGGGTGCCACGCAGTGGAGCGAGCTCCCGCTGATATCCCCCGCTCCTGCCAACCTAGCAGTTTGAAAGCTTGTAAATTCAAGTAGATAAATAGGTACTGCTGTAAAAAGCGGGAAGGTAAAACAGTGTTTCCTTGCAGCCATGCCGGCCAGATGGCCCTGGAGTTGCACAACACTGGCTCTTCGGCTTGAATACGGAGATGAGCACCGTCCCTAGAATCGGACATGACTAGCACGCATGTGGTGGTGGGGGGAACCTTTACCTTTACCTTTATGATAGGGCCACAGTGATGGCTTGAAGTGAAATAAGATGCACCATTAAATGTGTTCTTTTCCTGTGCCATTCACTTCCTGCCTGCTGCTCCACCCCATTTCAGCTTCAGTGCCATCCTGTTTCTGGACCGGGTTTTAGCTGCTGCCATGGTGTGTCTTCACGGGCAGATTGGCTCCACCAGCAAAGAGTTCCATTAGCAAATCTGCTGCATCTGTGTTGTCTCTTGAGTTCTGTTGGCACAGCAAGCTTCTGCTATATCCTCCAGCCAAGCCTTCCACAAACCCCACCATATATATGTATTGGGCTCATCTGCATATTATTGCATAATGGGCAAACTAGCATAATATGGAAATTAAGCTCAGTAGTCATTGCACTGTTTTTCTGCCACTAGGTAACAGCTTTGGCAACATTTGTATATCATCACTGATTGGACAGTACAGTAATGTTTAGAGATCTGAACTTGGGAACAAGAATATTCAAGATCAGATCCTTGTTCTTCTATGAGAACTTCAGCTACTGCTATACAGGAAAATGTGCCTTGCTGAATTGTTGTGGAATTAATAGGAACAAGGAATCATGTAAAAAAAAAACTGGCTCCTTACCCTATGACTGTGATTCTTCCAGTGGTCTTCTGTGAACTCACGCTTATGGATTTTCTCTACACTTTCAACAACATTCTGGAACCTTCCATAGCTGAGCTGATGAACCTCATCCTCTCCACTGAACATGGCAACAGGTCTGTCTCTCCCTTTTTTTCTCAGTTCTGTGTGTATAGGCAGGTAATGCACATCAGACATGCACAGAAGAGAGTATGGTGGGTTGTGTGAGTTCACAGTTACTTGCTGAATTAGCGTTACAGAGTAAGCAATCTGCTCTTCTTTTTCATGGTCTCTGTGACTCACACCTATGGGAAATTCATAAGTTCACCTGGGGGAGAAAGATGACACAGGAGAAGCAAGAACAGGACAGCCCCCCCCCCCAAACTCATATCTTGATGTGATCTCAGTCACAGATGGGCTGAAGAGCAGGGTGTCTACATTCCAAACCATGCTGCAAGAATGCTCAAGTCATAGAATCATAGACTTGGAAGAGATCTCAAGGGCCATCTAGTCCAACCCCCTGCCATGCAGGAACCCCCATCACAGGACTCCCAACAGATGGCCATCCAGCCTCTGCTTAAAAACCTCAAGAGGATTAACACCGCCTCTCATAGACATATGTTATCCATTTTTTGAAAAATTGTCTACAATTTTTCTGCACTATCCATGAAGGAGTTGAACACAGCCTGATGAAGTGGAATTTCTCCACAAAAGCTTGCCATGTGTTTCATTCTTTTAGGGGCCCAATAAAAGGTACCACCCACTCTTACATTTATGTAAACTTGGTGACCATGTGCCCTTTTTTCTTCTTCACTAGCTTCTAATTTGTAATGCATGATAATAGTGGTTGACTGCGATAATGTAGCTATAATAACAGGTAGATGTCAAGTAGTGGGATGGATTTTAAAAAAAACAGGTGACACAGTAGGTACATGAGTGGAAGGAGCTTAACTCCCTTGAGCAGAAGGTAGTCATGCCAACTTATAGGTAAATTTGATAGTTGATGCCATCTGTCCCCCCCCCAAGTGCTATAACACATAAAAGAGATGCTCAGTTTGATAAAATGGCTTAATAGAACAATTAAGAATGACAAATGTCATGTGTATATGCCCAACCATTCAAAACAATAACTCTCTTTTTATCAACTTTTCAAATCAATTTCCATCACCACCATCATCTCTGGCACATATATACAACTGCTGCAAATAGATCATTGCCACTGAACTGTACGAAATCCTCTGCCTTTTCTGGAGGGAAGGGGGAGTACCACAGGATATGAAGGATGCTAATATTGTTATGCTTTATAAGAACAAAGGTGACAGGAGCGACTGGAACAACTATCGTGGTATCTCACTTCTTAGTGTTGTCGGGAAGCTGTTTGCACGTGTTATACTGAAGAGGCTCCAGATACTTGCAGAGAGAGTCTACCCAGAATCACAGTGTGGCTTTCGAACCAGCAGGTCCACTACTGATATGGTATTTTCCCTCAGGCAGTTGCAGGAGAAATGCAGGGAACAAGGACAGCCACTTTTTGTAGCCTTCATAGATCTCACAAAGGCATTTGATATGGTTAGTAGGGACGGACTCTTTAAAATACTCCTCCAGGTTGGATGCCCACCCAAGCTCCTTAACATCATTAGGTCTTTTCATGAGGATATGAAAGGCAATGTAGTTTTTGATGGCCTACTGTCAGATCCGTTCGACATCCGAAGCGGAGTGAAGCAGGGCTGTGTCCTTGCGCTAACCTTGTTTGGGATCTTCTTTGCTATCATGCTGAAGTATGCTTTTGGAACTTCAACAGAGGGTATCTATCTCCGGACCAGATCAGATGGAAAACTCTTCAATCTCTCTAGATTGAGAGCAAAGTTTAAGGTACAGGTGAAATGTTTGCGGGATCTCCTCTTCGCTGATGACACCGCCATTACTGCTCACTCTGCCGAAGATCTCCAACAACTCATGGAACATTTTAGTAAAGCTTGCAAAGATTTTGGGCTAGAAATCAGCCTGAAAAAAACACAAATAATGGGCCAGAATGTGGACTCTCCTCCTCGCATTACAATTTCTGCAAAAGAACTGGAAGTTGTCCATGACTTTGTGTATCTTGGCTCAACTATCTCAGATACACTCTCACTAGAGTCTGAGCTGAATAAACGTATAGGTAAAGCAGCTACTATGTTTTCCAGACTAACAAAAAGAGTATGGCTCAATAAGAAGCTGACAGAGCATACAAAGATACAGGTCTATAAAGCTTGTGTACTGAGCACACTTTTGTATTGCAGCGAGTCTTGGACCATCCATGCCCGATAGGAAAGAAAGCTCAATACCTTCCATATGCGCTGTCTTAGGCGAATATTCAACATTACCTGGCACGACAAAGTTCCAAATAGCATAGTCCTGAATCGAGCTGGAATCCCTAGCATGTACACTTTATTGAAACAGCGACGCCTACGCTGGCTTGGACACGTGAGAATGGATGACGGCCAGATCCCAAAAGATCTTCTATACGGAGAACTAGTGTAGGGAAAGCGCCCCAGAGGGAGACCAGAGCTGTGGTATAAGGATATCTGTAAGAGGGGCCTGAAGGCCTTGGGAATGGACCTCAACAGATGGGAAACCCTGACCTCTGATCACACTGTCTGGAGGCAAGAGATACTGCATGGTCTACATAAATTTGAAGAGGCATTTGTCCAACAGGCAGAGGAAAAGAGGCAGGCACGGAAAGAACAAAACTCAAGAACCGGGCAAGAAACAGAATACATCTGTCCCCAGTGTGGTAGAGACTGCCATTCCCGAATTGGTCTATTTAGTCACACTAGGTGTTGTTCTTAGGATCTCTACTCCAGGCATGATACCATAGTCTTTCGAGACTGAAGGATGCCAATGATGGTCTTCCTTAGATAAATGGAGATGGTGAATGCATCAACTGCAAGGTGTATTTGATAGCATAGCTCAAACTCAAACTGAGGTTCAAGATGGACATGTGGAATTAATCCACATGCCTTGGCACTGGTGGGTGGGTGGGACCCACTGGCTAAATGCTGTGAAGAGATACATTAGAATTTGTATAGACAAGCTTCATAGTTTCTCAAATAATTGTTTGATCTCCTTGATGGTCCAAAATCTTACCATTCTCATAGCCCACTGTGAACAAGAATTTATCTCCTGTTGATATCATGAATCCCAAAACTACTTTTATGAAATACTATGGCCATGAAATCATTAATAAGATCCATAGTTTGTCTTACAATATTAGTAGTCTGGTGATATGAGAAGTGGCAGTAGTAATTCAGGCAGATGATTTGGTAGGTATGAGTTAAATCTGCTTTTGATTCACTTTGACACCAAAGCTTTCTAAAATGTTGAGGGTGAGCTCCAAGCTTCACAGTAGAAATTTTTCCAATGATCCTGGGATCTAATCATCTATATGATTGCCATATATAGATTAGCAGTCATGACAACCATCCATTTATTGAATACTCTGGAAGCAAGTGAGAGGACAAACAGAACTATGAATCAGAAGATATTTGTATCAGTGAACTGGAGAAATCCTCCGTAGAAAGAGTACATACCTATGTGGAAATATACATCTTGGCAATACATGACAGTATACCAATCTCTTCAGTGTAACAGTGATAACATGATTTGGTTGGTGATTGTGTGGAAATGTTTATTCAACTGTTGGAGACAGAACATGGAGGCAGTTAAACACCTCAACTTTTCTTGCTATTTTGCTGTACTGGTTTTATGGCTTCTTTGGCAAGCAAGGTATCGTGTTAGGATTGTTGTGGGCTACATATTCTTTAGATTGTCTTGTGGTGGCAAGGTGTTAATTTTGTTGGCGTATCCAAATTTTGTTATCACTGAGACCTAGGAGACTAGCTGTGATTCACTGATCGTGGAAGTAAAGCTGGAGTTTTTCTGAAGAAGGAACAGAATTCATGGAAGATAATTATATATGGTGATGGCAATGAAGTTCTGAGTCAAAAGCAGTCTTTAGTTGTGTTTGAAGACTTATTTTCATAAGAGGATTTGTACTTGCTTTTACAGGAATGACTGTGGGAATGTGAAGTTTGGGGTGTTGACTTCAAACTGTAACCATTGGCAATAAGAAATATTATATACTGTATTATAGTATAGTATAAAGGCTCTTAAAGCTTACATGTCTCTGTGCTGGGAAGATGTGTGTTAAGAGGCCCTCTCTTGGAGTAACTTCCCCTAGATGACCACAAACTATCTTTTCTTTTCTGCTCTCTTAACTAAGTATATGTGCAACTATTTCAGGTAATGAGGAAGTTTGTTAACGGAGAAACATCTGAATTTCACATGGACAGAGTCTCCTGCTATTTAGAAACTGGACATCACCTGCCCTACAGCAGGTTTAACTGTTTTCTAATTTCAGATAGTAAACATGGCGTGCGCATGTGTCTTGAGGAAACGCTTACGTGTCTTTAAGTGTCTGACAAAGTATAAAGGTGTTCTGTTTTACTTTAGAAAGTGTTCTTCTCTTCTCAGAGAAGCACCTCAATGCATTGATTCAATTATTGCAATAAAAAACCTATATTCTTGAAAGAACCCGGCGTCTTGCAGTAATTTTACTGTTTGTAAGATGACAAAACAATAAAGTGACAAAACCAATATATGGTTTCTTTGTTATTGTCAAGATTGTAAACTTCCATACATGTAGAATCCCAAACACCTCTGTTTTCTCACTAAATGGGCCATAAACTGAAGGTCTTCTACTGTGAATCTAACATCTAGTATAAGGCTTGAGAATGTTAGGAAGCCACCAGATCTGCTGGGGTTCTGGTTGCAAAGTATACAGTATGATCAGCTACAGCAGGCCTGTCCAACAGGTAGACTGGGGGCTACCAGTAGCCCGTGAAGAGTTCAAAAGTAGCCCGCCAGCCATCAATAAAAAATGTGAGGGGATAGGTTCTCTACCTCTACCTCCCCCACCCCAAGGACCACCACTGCCCCAGCAAAGTTCTGGGTCTGCCAGCCCACTGTCTCAGCCGAGCAGGGCAGTTCAAGGGCTGCTCTACCTAATGAGCATATGGTCAGAACAGATAAAATTCATAAGTAGAGGTTTTATTGTAGTAGCCCTCAGGCACTTTCCTCTGGAAAAAGTAGACCTCTGCCTGTTCAAAGTTGGACAGCCCTGAGCTACAGTATATTCATTTGCTGCCCTACTAGATGACGTCTACCTGCTTGAAAGATATTGGCTATACAGTATTTGATTCATCATCAGGCAAACTGTTCAATGGGGGATTTTGTATTCCAAGAGGTACTTTCAGTACATATCCACGTGTGCTTCTTAATTCACCATACACAGGGACAAGGCTGCAGATGAATATAGCCCCCTACCCATGGTGTCCAACTATTTATCTCCTTCATCAGTTGGAGTGAAAGGTGGTCAGCTTTTAGATTTTCCTTGCACAGCATCTATTATGGACTTTAGGATGGGATGCTTGAACAGAAACTTGTATCCCTTTTGTATTCTTTAAAACTGATTGATGTTTCTGAAGATTGATGCAGTGGATGATGCCATCTGCCATGATCACCTAATAACATGCAAAACAAGAGACCACATGGGGGGATAGCTATGGGGGCCGCAGTCTGGGTTTGCATCCTTTTAAAAACAAAATCTGTAACAGATACAACTGCTTTCCTATACCCTGTATCAATGCAGACACCATACTAGGAAAGTTGTCTGCAAAGGACTGTAGATCTTCTGTTGGAGGGAATGGATTGATGCCTCCCATCTGAACATAGGTGAAGTGGTTCCTGTCTGTTCAGAAGAGGCAGATGAATGTCTATCCTTGAGATGAATGTTTACCATATACTGTAGTATGGGGAATGAGAAGACTGCAGCCAGTGGGAAGAATGGTATTTATATACCCCAGAGGAATGTCAGAACAGAGACTGGTGGGAAGCTGTTCATAAGATTGGAACCTTGATGGGTATTGGTGGAATCTGATCCATAGGGTTCTAGCATAATCTTAGTGTGGCAGACTGTTCTGAATTTGTTGAGATGTCTCTAAAACCTCTATTTCTTAACTACTCATTTGTTGTGGTGGTCAGATGTCTTGTTGATTTTCTGTAGAAGAGCCACTCAAAACATCATTTTGTTGCTTGATTTCTATAGAAGTCAAGAAAGACATTTCTGCCATAGGTCTATCAATCTGTATCAAGGTCAGTTCACCGATTGGAGAGGGTGAATGGTGAGGTCGAGCCTCTAAGTTCAAAGGACAAGGTTGACTACTAGTTGATGGCTGCACCACGACTGAATGTCCTGGAGTGGATAGCACCTTCTTGAGAGATTTTCTTCTTTGAGTATCTTTTCCTTCTTCTTTGGTTCTGAGCCAGAAGAAAACCAGTAGCACTTGATTTAATCTTGATTTTATATAAAGTTTAATTACTGTAGTTTCATTGTGTTTGAAAGAGACATCAGTACTGAAGCTTCTGAAGCTGGTTTCAAGGCAGGTCCAGAGCAGAACTTGAGGTGGTCAGAACCACTAGCATTTCTCTGGAGAAGGTGAATGTTCGCAGACAGGAACAGGACTTGTACATTGTTCTTATAAATAAAAAGTACCATATTCTCACTGAATCACTGGATTTTTTTTGCCATTTTTTAACCTTTAGCAATGTAATTTTAGTTTATAAGAATGCCACAGGAACCCCACCCCCCCACAACTGATGTGTTCATCTGATTTACAAGGGAAAAAAGTGGAGGAATGTGATGACAAACTGCAGGAACTACAGGGGGGAAATAACATATTTACTCTTTAACAGTACAGATTAAATATTTATTAGAAATAGAAACGATACCGATCTTACTGAATTCTTCATTGCAGTGCATGTTATCTGCTCATCTTATGCCGCGACAGCTGTGCTACCATTCAACTATTGTTTTTAGTTGGGAGCCACAGTCAAGGGAATAATCCATGCTTGTACTTTTTCACTTCAGTTCCTTCCCATCCCACTAATTACATTGTCCCACCCAACTGTGTGTATGATAATTTATGCATATGATAAAATTGGCTACAATCCAGAAAACCTCTTTGCCAAATGAAAATCTTTAGTCTTCAAGCTCCCTAAGCAAAGTAAACGTGCATTGCTTCCCCTTCTTTGCAACAGTGTGAAGCTGCTGCTGCTGCTGCTGCTGCTGCTGCAATAACACCATAGTGGTAAGAGCGGTGGTACACACACATACTGATCTCTGGCGTGATGGACCCGGGGCTCGCAGGGTCAAAGCTGTGGGACTTTTTGAATCATAGGGATTTTAAAATCAGTCATCACTACCCCCAGGCTACCATTTTCTTTTGAGCTTAACTACAGTGCTGAATGAGTAATTTAGAACCACTGCCTTTACAAAGGACTGTTATTGTTGATACACACAGTCCTTCAGCCGTCAATCTGTTAGAACTCTGCTTATAAACCATGATGGAGATGTATAATCTCCAGGCTTTAAACCAGGGTACTTCAAGGACCAGATGCAGGGGAGTGGTATCAGGAGACAGATATCGAGTCTCATGCGTTCCTGGACACATTTGGTGGGGCCACTGTGAGATACAGGAAGCTGGACTAGATGGGCCTTTGGCCTGATCCAGCATGGCTCTTCTTATGTTCTTATGTTCCTTATGGGGTGTGGCAGCTGTGGGGACTGTCACACAGAGGACCTAGACATCAAAATGTCCCAGTAAAGTACTGACCCAATGCTGTCAAAAGAAGAAAAATAACAAGAAGGAAAGGCACTGCGGTTCCTTGGGAGCCCTTGCAGTCCTGTGCGGCAGCCTAGTAGGAGAGCACCACTACCGCACCAGTGGTGAGGGTGACACAACCCTCAAAGTGATCCTTGCCGTGCTGCTCTGTTCTCATAGGAATGGCCAGACTGACAGCCGATGGGTGCTGAAGGGCCTTGCGGGTGGTGGTGGGGGGAGGCGTCCTTTCCTTGTTCTTCCTCCTTGGTGGCTGTTGCTGCTTCTTGCAGTATTGAGGGAGTGGGGGAGATATGTCATCTTGCTGCTACCCCCGTTGCTTCTGCTGCTTCCCAGCAGAAGAGAGCAGCAAATGTCCTTTCTGGGGGCAAAGGCTTCCATCTATGTTCAGTGCCCTGCTTTGCCTCAGGCATCCTGGCCGCCAATTTTTTTGAACTGTTGCCGTCTGGCAGGAGATATAGGACTCTTAGGTCAAGGTCAAATAGACTAAAGAACAGTTTTTATAACAGAGCAGTATCCAAGTTAAATGTGACAGTTTTAGCACCATCCTAATCAGTTTTATGTAGTGTTTTAAATTTTGTAAGCAATTTTAAGAGTTTTTGATATCTTGTATGGTGTTTTGTGTGTTTTATGTGTTTTGTATGGTTTCTTGTTTAGAGTGTGTAGTGGAACAGCACTCTAATTTCATTGTGCATATCTTGCATATGCATAATGACAATAAAAACTCTATTCTATTCTATTCATTGACTTCAAGGAGGCGAATAGAAGGGCCAGTCCTCATTATAGGAGTTGCAGCCGATCACCACCTGGAAAGCTGCAGCCCTCTGTCCCTATTCCAGTTAGCAAGTCTCCTCCGTTTATAAGTCATTGATGTGTCTCCTGTCATCTCATAAAGACATTGAGGGTTCAACTTCAGGAGAGTGTTAGGCCAGGAAGCGGAACATTCTCTGGGCTGACTAAAGAGAGGTTTTGCTTGAGAACAAATGTGGCAAGACAAAGGCATGCATGACTAAAAAGAGGAGGAGTGTACAAAAATAGTTAGCTTGGGCTCCAGCTTTGCTCATGAAGGATAGTTAAAAGTCCAAAGAGAAGAAAGGGAATTTGAGGCACATATTGGGGAAGAAAGTGACTGGGCAAGTAGGAAGGGAATGAATAAAGAAATATTTGCATGGAATTGGACGGCGATGACTGCTGACCAGCTTGCTCATGAGTCAATCATGTCGGACTGAATAAATCCTTTGGATGTGGTAAAGGCATTATTTAATCAATATATGATGTGAATAGAACATAAAAAGAAGACCAGGAAGAAGGGAAAATTACAATTTCAGGAGGCAACTTGAAGAGGAAATGTTTGGGACGCATGCTCCCTTGGGGGGAAAAATGCAGCCGAGAGTTACACGAGCTTCCATCCTAATGAGTATGATGAATGAACATGGTCGCGATTAGGGATTACTCTGTTTTCAATGCATTCCTATGGGAAATTTGTACAAAGGAAAAATTGCTTAATATACTTTTATTTGGAACCAGTTAATTCCTTTATACAAGGTACCAGTGTATGGCTGGCTGGCTGGCTGGCTGGCTGGCTGGCTGGCTGGATGGATGGATAGATAGATAGATAGACAGATAGATAGATAGATAGATAGATAGATAGATAGATAGATAGATAGA
>JAHTLZ010000010.1:71697966-71755828 GCA_023846285.1 Phrynocephalus versicolor
TTTATTTATTTATTTATTTATTTATTTATTTATTTATTTATTTATTTTTACAACTTATATGCCGCCCACTACCCAAAGGTCTCTGGGCGGCTTACAATCAAGGGATTAAAACAGTTAAAAAACATCAAACAACAATAAATAATTAAAACAACAATAAAACCTTATACTAAAAACATCACACTAAAATTGCCATCAGAAGACCCACAATCTAAATTATATCAATTAAAAAACTTCTGGAACAGGAAAGTTTTTACCTGGCGCCGAAATGTCATCAGTGTTGGCGCCAGGCGGATCTCACTTGGGAGGGCATTCCATAGCTGGGGGGCAGCTGCCGAGAAGGCCCTGTGTCTGCAAGCCATCCCTCTTACCTCCTTGAGGGATGGCTCTTTCAAGAGGGCCCCCTGGCCCTCATTTAAGGATGTCAGAGTCCTTTCTTAAGCTACATCTGTGCTTCCCAACTCTGGTGGACCCAGATGTTCTTGGACTGCAACTCCCAGATGTCCTGACCAGCACAGTTGGTGGTGAAGGCTTCTGGGAGATTTAGTCCAAGAACATCTGAGGACCCAAGGCTGGGAACCACTGATCTAAAGAAGGACTCAGGGTTGTTGTTTCTTATTAAGAAAGTAGGAATAACAGCAACATGTTACATTTTTGTTTCCCAAGCTCACTGGGAATGAGTGTATTTCTGGAATTGGTCCTGGAAATTGTAAATAGGAACCTGATGGTATTAATGAGCTTTATAAGTACCTCAGGTTTATCTTGATCCATTTAAATAATATAGCTGCCTAGATGTCCCAAGCACATCCAATCTCACCTGATTTCAGAAGCTAAGCAGGGCTGGCCCTGGTTAGTACTTGGATGGGAGACAGTCAGGGAATACCAGGTGCTATAGGTGCCTGGAGTAGGAACTGGCAAGCCACTCCAATATTCCTGCCAAGAAAACTCCATGGGTGTGGAGTCACAAAGGGTCGGTCACAACTGTAACGAGTCTAACGACACAACAAACACATCTTGTGGCAATGGAGGTAGAGAATGCTTTCTGTGAAGCAATTCCATTATTGTACCACATGTTTATCTTCTTGCATGTATTTTCATGATGGCAAATGAGGGCAGGACAATGTGACCTGGCTGTCATTATTAGGCTCATCTAGCTATAGCATAGCTCAGTCTGCGAGATGGAGCAGATAATCTGTGTTTCCCACACAGCAAGAGACCTATTTCTGAGGGGGTGGAGGAGCTGAAACAGGAAAGAGATTCTCAGCATCTATTATGTGTGCATTTTCCCATTTCAGCCTCTAAATTAGCTGAACGTCCAGTTGAACACTTAAGAGGGAATATAGCCATATTGGCCTCTAACACCCCAACAAGATGGTTGGAGACCCAGGCAGGGACTCTATATTTAAACCTATGTAAGAGCTGATTTGGGGCTAGAGATAAGGTTCCAAACTTGCCTTTATTAAAGAAGAAGGGATGGTTGTACAGGTAATGCTAGTCTTAGAGTGCCTTCTTGGACACATCACACATATTTATGGTGATTTTTTTTCGCCTTTTCGCCCGAGGCAGGGGAAGGAGTAAGGTTTGGGAGTCAGCTGTCATGGGAAAAGAAAAGCAACAGCAGCAGCTTAGGCCTGTGTGGGGAGATGGGTGGGGCAGACTTGGTTGGATGTGCTTCTTCCTGGTAAGGCATCTTATATGCTTGGACTCTGCGCTGGTTAGGTGAGTGAAGCAAGGTGGTTAAGGGGATGCAAGGAGCACAACTCTCAGATTCTGCTTGAGAAGACTTGTAAACATCTGTGAGTTGTGTTGGTGACCTCAGCTACCAGGGCCGGAGATACTAGGGACTGATAATGATCTTTCACTGTCTGCTATCAATCAGGATAGATTTTTAGCCAGCCTGCCCCAAGGGGACTGGTGGGAAACAAGCCTATCAATAATTTTGGTGTGCATGTGACTTCTTTTGGCAGTGCTGGAATCCTACTTGTCTCTGAATCTCCATGGCAACAGCCCAGACCTCTCATGTGACCTGTGACCCCGGGCATTATATTTTCGACCCTTACTCTCTGGATTCTGAGCCTGACAACGACAGCAGCATGGGTAGCGTGGGCAGCCTGGTAGAGAAGCAGGATCTCTCCCCAGCCGCCCCCGGAGGCCTACGAGGGATGCGCCAGCCAGACGGTTTGCTCCGGAAAGGAATGTCACAGAGGGAAGTCTTTGGTTACTTACATGGGGGCAAGCAGGAGACTCGGGCTGAGAAGAAATTATCCAGCGGTGGCTTTAAACGGGACTATGAGAGTGACCGCGAGAACCAGTCCCCTGAGCTCTACTTCCGGGACAACCAGCGAGGGGCAGATTTCTCCAAGAGTTCCTTGCCGGAACGTGGACGCTTTGACAAGGTGAGGAGATGTGGTAGCAGTAATGGAAAGGTTTCTCAGCAGAGAAGGGGTTGGGGGTTTGTGGCATAAATCCAAAGCAGGAGCCCCGTGGCGCAGTGGTTAAATGCCTGCACTACAGGTAAAACTGTGCTCATGAGCTGAGGTTCAATCCCAGGTAGCAGGCTCATGGTTGACTCAGCCTTCCATCCTTCCGAGGTTGGTAAAATGAGTACCCAGTTTGCTGGAGGGCAACATGTAGCCTGCATTACTGTAATTAAAACTGTAAACTACCCAGAGACTACTTGGAAGTGTTATGGGGTGGTATATAAGCAGAACAATTTTCTTTTTGCTTTATCATTGGCCTTTAGTGTAAGCGATACCTCAGGCCAGGGGCAGGCTCTACATGAGTTGTCTGTCACATACACCCGACCTCCCACTTTTTCAGCCTTTTAATCCCACATATCCCCCAGTACTTGACACCTCCCCAAGCAATAGTTCCCAACCTTGAGTAACCCAGGTGCTTTGGGACTGCAACTCCCAGCAATCCTGGCCAGCCCAGCTGGTGGGGAAAGATTCTAGGAATTGCAATCCAAGAACACCCAGGTTGCCCAAGGTTGGGAACCACTGCTCTAAAATGTGGATTCCTTCATCTAAGGCATGCATTTCTCCATATACATTGTTTTTAATTCTCTTTTTTCCAAATGAAAAACAAGGTGAACTTCTTAGCTGCTTCAGGTTCTATTGGGAGGGAATAACAGTACCTACAGTTGAAAAACAGGGGTTTAAAAAATTAGCCCCACAACCTTTTCAAGTTATATATGCCTACAATGCTTCTGGGTGTGTGATGCATTCTATGTATTTAGAAATGATCTAGTGTTGTGTAGTGTGTGGAATTGTTGGTGTAGTGATGAATCCTGGAATTATGTTGGACTAGGGCAATAGGAGGAGCTAGTGGGCAGAGAGGAATTGAGGTCACACGATCTGCAGTGGACAGAACCACTGACTCAGCAACTGTTCCCTTAGAACAGGAAGGCCTGCCGGCAGACCCTGAGCCACACCCAGCCTCACAAGGAAGCTTCCCATGGTCTCCGCCATGCTCAGCTAGCTCAGAGGTGGTAGCCAGCATCGCTAGCTGCTGGTGGTTTGGAAAGAGAGAGAGGGGGGGGAATGAGTCACCATTTCCCTGCCAGCTGCCTCTCAGGCCCTCCTGGTACTAAAGGGAAATACGCTCCAGAGGTCTCTGTGCCATTGCAGCAGTCCCAAGGATATTTTATGCTGATGCTCAAAAGGCTGAAAGCAATCTGTTGGCTCTGAAGGCACAGAGCTTCAAGGCCTGCCAAGCTGTTCAACTGATGCCTTGCTCAAGCAACACTGCCAGGCACCCTAAATGCAGCTGTTCTCTGCTTCCCAGCTGGTCAGCCACCCTTTAGGTTTTGTAGGGATGCAGTAGAGTGGAGTGGATAATATATGCCCCCCCAGGGGTGCAAATATGCCCCTCTAGCATGCCAGAATCCCCCTCCCCCAAAGAGGGAAGCTCAAAAACACAACTCTTCATGAGATGTGAGGGGTATTTTTTCCATTATTTGAATAATGCTATTTCACTCACCCCCTTTTTAAAATTTAAAAAATGTTTAGGCACTAGAATGCACCAGTCTCCCCCCCCACACACGCACACAATTTAACATACCCAATTTTGGGAAATAACAACAGGCGAGTTCATGGGAGCAGCCTTCCAAGGTCCAGGGGCTGAGAGTGTGCACAAGAACATAAGAAGAGCCATGCTGGATCAGGCCAAAGGCCCGTCTAGTCCAGCTTCCTGTATATCACAGTGGCCCCACCAAATGTGGTCCATGGAGCTCTGGAGATTACCAAGCCTTCCAACCAGGAGTTCCACTAGGATATGGAGACATCTTTCTGTTCAGCATTGGGAGAGCCAAGGGGTGATCTTATACCCCCCCCTCAAAAAAAGCTGTTAATAATACTACTGTTGGTTCAGAGGGCAAGAAGCAGTGTTACTTCAACCAGCAGCAAAAGGTAAATGCACCATGTGAAAACCAGGGGCCACCCCTCTCACCATGTACAAGGCCTAGTCTCCGTGGTATCGTTTATGGCAAGCCAGGAGGAATACCCTTTGAAATCTGTAGTCTAACACTAGGCTAGGTTGACTCATGGCAAATGACTTCAGTTGAATTCCCCACCCCACTTTCACCTACCAGCCGCTTGCCAGCGAGGTGCCAACCTCCTTAGCCAAAGGAAATGGCTGTCCCAACTTTGGAGTGATTCTTCTTTTTTAAGGCCTCTGTTGTCTCGGTCAGCTGAGATAAATCTAAGCTGATCGGTGATGCAAAATATATCTGCAAAATACAGTCAAGACCATGCAGATCTCCTCCCTGTGCTTATTCTGGTTAGCTACATCAGCTCATTACTTCATAGAACCATAGAATCATTGTAGGGTTGGAAGAGACCTTGGAGATCTTCTGCCCAAGGCAGGAGACCTCATACCATCCCGGACAGATGGACAGAATCCTAGCGCCTCATTTACTATTAACGGCTAATACCTGGTGTGTTCTTTCCAGTGCCGGATCAGGCCTTCGGCTTTCAAGGTGGTGTCTGGGAAGAGCCTGTTGCCCATGCAGGGACTGTCGTCCGCCAAAGGACAGAAGCTGTCAAAGAGCAACGGGAGCCTGCACACCCTCTTGACACAAAGCAGCACCAGCAGCTCCTCGCAGCGGGGGCCCCTGCGCAACCACCTCCTACACACCATCAGCCTCGACGAGGGCAACAACTCCATCCAGAGCTTTCCCACCTACAACCCTCGTGCCAAGCCCTCCCCCAGCCAGCTCAGTGCTTCCATCGGCCACATCAACCACATTGGTGGCTCCTTAGACAGGGTTTCTCGGGGGCCCCGAGACCCCTTGGCTGTCGAGAAAGCCCCCCTCTCCTGTAAGAGCCTGAGCCGGTTGCAGAACTCGGGGGAGCCACCCCCTCCGTATGAGCCCAGCTACTCTTTGGAAGACGTGGTGAAGCAACTTGAGGACCGGCTCAGTGAGAAAAGCATGGAGCTCCGCCAGCTTAAGAGGAACATGAGTGAGAATGATGACCCCTTCACGCAGGTGGGTTTGTTTTCTTTATGGGTGTCACTCGGCCCTGGGGGGTTTTACATGCTCTCCTTTCCCACATTTTGACTTCTGGAGTCAGTTTCTTCCTAAATCTCTCCATCGCTGGCTTGCATTTCCTCCACACTATTGTCCCTCGTGTCATGCCGACAGTCATTACTGCCAGTACTGCTTCAAGGCAACCAAACCACAAAGATTTGGCAGCAAAGAGAGCAAAAAGTAGACCAGCCCCAGTCAACAGACTGAAAAGACCTTAAAAACTTCAGAAGTTCAGCTTCTAAATTTTAATAAAAACTTGAGTACAGTAATCCCCCACCTTTCGCTAAGAATAATAAGGAATGTGTAAGGCACCAGGTAGTTGGTCTGATGAAATCAATGGTATGAGTTGGGTTAGGATAGGTGCAGAAACTATCTACAAGAACCTTGCAAAATGGTGTCAAAATGCTAGTATCCATTGCCCCAAGTATACACATGTCAGTACTTTGGGCGGGGGTCAGGGAGAGGCTATCTGCTCTGGCTTGAATATAAAAGTATTTCTGTTTTCTTGGAGCATGAATTAAAAAGTAGAATGAAAATCCTAGTCAATAGATTTAAAGAACTTAAAAAAGACCTTCATGAGTTTAGATTCCAATTGTGTCCAGAAGATAGCAAGTCTTTTTTCCCCTGCAGAAATCTTGTTCTTTTATTGTGTACAGTCGTCCCCTGCCATTTCGTGTTTCTTATACTGCGGTCCCGGTAAATCGCAGGACCACAGTATATGAAACAAAGGGTTCCTGGGGTCAAGCTGCATTGGCCTATCTGGGGCCTCCTACACTTATACTTGAGGCCTGGTGCTGCCCTGAATGGGCCTGTGACAGGCCTCCTGGGCCTGTTGGGAGGGCCCAGGTGTGGTTTCCGGTGTAGTGCAGATTATGTGTACCTTGGTCTGTAATGGTATGTAGCGACAAAGCCTTGCATCAAAATCTTTTCCAGTTCTTTACGAGCTGCACTTCCAAGTATCAGTTGTCTTCCAACAGTTTTTTCTAGCTGTGGTTTCCAATTTGATTGTTAATTGAACCAAGTTATGTAATCGCACTCTATACATTTTTTTGCCTTTGTAATATTTAGCCGGAATGGTGCTTTTGCACTTTCTTCCTTCACTTTCATTAGGAATTGTTTCAAATCATTACTGCTTTTTGCCAGTAATATGGTGTCATCTACACGTCTTAGATCCTTAACATTTCTTCCATCAATTTTCATTGCATCTGAATGTAATCCAGCTTTCTGTATATGTTCTGTGCCCAGCTGGAACAGATAGGGAGATAAAATACACCGTTATCTAACATCTTTGCTCTTGGGAAACAATTCTGTTTCCCTTTGTTCTGTTCCTTGTATTCTATTCTAACAGTAGCCTCTACACATGGACATGAAACCACAAAGTGCTTCGTAGGAAGCTCCCCGCATGGCACCATCTCCCACCCACCCACCCCTGGGCTGGCTGGGCCACTTTACCGGTCATCGTGTGCCACTAGGGTTCTTTGTCTTCAATCCAGGCTGGTCCATTCATGCCGGCAGGCATCCGCTCCACAGCTGCATGGGGAGAGCCTGTAGTGCCATGCGGGGCGCTTCATCTAGTCCAGTGGTTCTCAACCTGTGGGTCCCCAGATGTTCCTGGACTGCAACTCCCAAAATCCTGGCCAGCTCAGCTAGTGGTGAAGGCTTCTGGGAGTTGCAGTCCAGGAACATCTAGGGACCCACTAGTTGAGAACCACTGATCTAGTCGCTTATTTGATGTATAATTTACAGATCAAGACAATTAAGCATTGAGACAACACCTTTTTATTTTAGAATAATCCATAGCTTTTGATGGCCCGCATAGCTAAAGGCTTGGTTATAATCTATGAAGCAAATATTTGGTTACCCTCATCAAATGCATATGTGAGACATGATCTCTAGTGCCTTTTCCTCTCTGGAATCCAGCTGGAACATGCAGCATTTCCTGCTCCATATATGGTAACAAGGTTTCTTGCAAAACCTTGAGCATCTTTTTGCCAGCATAGGAAATTAATGCAATGGTTCTATCATTACCACACTCTTTATCATCTCTTTTTTTGGGGGGAACTGGAACTATATTGAATGTTTCTACTTTTTAATGCTCATGACAATATAGACCAATATGTCACTGAAGCACTTTAATGCATTGCTCATTATTTTTTGTTGCTTTGACGGGAGGCCTTTATGATGGATAAGAAAATAGCAGACTTTAATCACTCTTGTCAACATTTCTCTTAAAAATTGCCTTTAGTAGCCAGTCCAAAACATAACTAGAAAAATATTGTTGTTTATGTTTATTAATGCTGTAGGATGTCCCTCAATTCCTTGTTCTCAAATACTTGAACGTCTCAATTGTACTGGACTGCATATTATCCCTCATTACTGTAAGCTGCCTTGGGTGCTTTTCCAAGGAGAAAGGCGGGGTAAAAATACTCTAAAATAAATAAATATAAATATAACATTACATTAAATTTTCAATTGTAATTTTGGGGTGGGGTAACTAGTTATGCTGATACAGTATTTTAATCAGCTTGTTCCGCCTTTAGCCTACTTTTGCTCTTTGTCTTTGATTTTGATATTGTATTGCTGATTTAGTTATGTTTACTATATTATTATGTTGCATTGTTTATATTGTACTTTTTTATGTCTTGTGCTTTGCTGAATTTTTTGTAAGCCGCCCAGAGTGCCTTCATTGCTTGACGGTACGGTATATAAATCTAATAAATGAATAGATAAATAAATAAATAAATAATAAATTACCGGTGGCTGCATTTCTTATCACTCTTATTTCCAGGCTCTGGGGGAGGAACCCCTCCCTAACCATCTCTTTTTCCACCACCCCCCCCAACAGATGTTTGAGGACAAACAGCGTTTGTGGATGGACGAGCTGGATGACCTGAAGCAGATGTACCTCGCCAAGCTTCAGCAGGTGATGCAGCAGGCCCAGCGCAGCCAGCGGGCCCTTCAGCTGCAACTCTACAAAGCCCAGCAGGAGAAGAAGCGGCTGCAGGAAGAGCTGGATCTGCGGCAGAGCCAGTGTGAAGAGCTGAGACTGCAGCAGCAGCAGGCAGAGCGCCTGAGCCCCAAGCTAGAGGAAACCAAATGGGAGGTGAGTGAGTGGGAGGAGGAAGTTCATGTGCAAGAGTAGCACCCTGGTTTTTTTTTTAATTACTTGCTGTGATCATAGCGCTTGCTTGCTCCGGGCCCACACATATGATTCTACTGATATCTGTGCTGGCCCATGCCACAGCTTAGAAAGATTACATTCTTGAATTCTCACACTAAACGAGTAACCTTTCCAAGCTCTGAACGTAGGCTGCCTGTTTTATCAAAGTCCCTAAAAGTATTTGAGAAGCAGGCCCATTCTCCCAAGGCGGCTGGCAAAACTGCTGTGACTCCTGTTTTATGATTTGTCCAGCTGTGGGACTATTTCTTTGAGCCAAAGTCACAGCAAATCCTTCCCCGGTGGCATTCTTCACAGTCCCCCCCCCCCCGAGTCCCCCGTCAATCTCTCTTTCCCCTCGGGGATTTTTGTGGTGGTCACATTGTCCTCGGTGTGTTCCCGAGACCATCCTTGCGTTCTGCTGTGCTGCACAAGGTCCATTGGCTCTCTGTTGAGTCTTATTCCCCTGCCCTCCTCTTAAATGTACTGTCTCAACAGGTCTGTCAGAAGACGGCCGAGATCTCGCTGCTCAAGCAGCAGCTCCGAGATGCCCAGGAGGAGGTGGCCCAGAAGCTGAGTGAAATCTTCAGCTTGAAAACACAGCTGCGTGACGCCCGGACAGAACTGCAAGCCAAAGATTCACAGCTAGCCAAACTGGGGGACTCTTTCCAACCCTTACCAGAACATGGCTCCCCGGTTCCTCCAAGGGACTCCCCGATGCAACCCTGCCAGGACTTCTTGGGTTGTGAAACGGACGACTCGAAATGCCGGGAGATGCAGGGGGAGAGCGCAGAGAGCGCGGAGTGGCTCTGGGCCGAACTCTTGCGGGAGCGGCGCCAGGCCCAACTTCAAGCGGCCAACTTTGAGCAGGAGCGGAAGACGTGGCAGGAGGAGAAAGAGAAAGTCTTGCGCTATCAGCGGGAGATTCAGGCTGGCTATATGGAGATGTACCACTGGAACCAGGCTCTGGAAAGGCAACTGAGCGAATTCCGGCAGTACCAAGCGGAACCGAGGGGGATCAGCTCAGATTCGCCTTGGATTGAGAGAGTGGAGTCCTCAAAAATCTGAGCAGGACATGAGAGGGGTCCCGTTTTCTGGGATTGCAGAAGGGCAGAGGCACTCTACTTCAAGATGGAAAATAGGCTTGGGGAGAGAAAGTGCTACCAAGCTAAGAGAGCCTGTTAACCCAGCCCAGAACTGTTCCTGTAGTAACATACAGGATTTTGCAGACTATTGCCATTCGTGGAATGGAATCTTGGCATTCCATCTGGCATTTCTTATCCCTCCAGATAGGCTGCGGCCATCGTGGAGGGCAGGTTGCTTTCGCGTTGTATCCTGCTTTGTGCCCATGCCGACACTGTCAGGATAGGTGTATTACTTGGGAGTGTGAATTTCCTTTCTGGGACTTGCATCCACTCTTTATAAGATCTGCTGGCAGGGTTGGGGGAGATCCCATGAAGAACGGGGTTAGAGGACTATGCACCAAGTAGCAACATTCTGACTCGTGCTGCAGCTTTGCCCTGTCACTGCTCGACTTGGCCCCGTTTGTGCTAGAAAGAAGAGGCTGACAGCAAGTCCATCTTGGCATGCGTCCTGTCCGGTAGCACTTGTTTCGTGTCCATCTGGCTTGTCTTCATGCTGTAACTACTTTTGAAGCTCCATTTGTGACATAATTGTGTGCGCCTTGTCTTGTACGTGACTAGAAAAAGATCCTTCTGCCTTTGGCTCTGGAATGTGTGTGGGATCAAAGCACATGCCCCAAGTCCAGTGTTCAGTCAGACATATGGGGCTCAGCAGCCCCAAAAGGCCATGGGGCAGTGCCAACTGGGCTGGGCCTCTTTTCTCCATAGGCAATGGGAGAGTGGAAATGGAGCTGTGGGCACTCTGAGCCCTGTGTTCGGCTCCTACTTTCTGCCCCACTTCTGGATCTGAAGGTTCTGGTCGGTGTGGTGAGCCTTGAAATCGAAGCTCTGCCTGGAATAAAAACTCCTGGAATAAAAACTTGTGTGATACTTCTGGCTCCCTTGTGGTTTCCTTTCTCCTCCCACTATAGTATTTGTTCCTAGCATTCTGGGACTATGGACTAGAGCATTGGTGGCAAACATTTGGCACTTCAGATGTTTTGGACCACAACTCCCACTGTCCTTTGTCACTGGCAATACAGGCTTGGAATTATGGGAGTTGTGGTCCAAAACATCTGGGGTGCCGAAGGTTCGCCACCACTGGACTAGGGTATCCATAATATAATAATTACTTCCAAAAGAGGTCAGCTGAGGCTAGGCCCGCTTAAATGTCGTGGGCGCGCTCACTCAGGGTGGCAATGCGTAGCTGCGCCTTCTCTGTTGTTGGCCCTTCATTATGGAATCATGTACCAAGTGAGTTGCGTGATGCACAGTCCCTGCCCACCTTCAAAAAAGGCTTTTAAAACAATGCTTTTTAAGGAGGCATATGGTGAACTTATTTCTACTTAATTTTTGTGTGTGTGCCCGCTGCATCTTGCTGAGGATTTCCCCTCTTTTGCTCATATTGTTGTCTGCCTACTGATGTTTCTCTTTATTACTGTTTTATTCGACTTTTTAAAATCTGTAAACCACCCAGAGTTCCTCATGGAAGATGGTGCGGTATAAAAGTGCAATAAATAAATAAATAAGACAGCATGGAAACTGAAATTGCTCTAATTTCTCCCCACCCAGTGAGCCAGTGCAGCCAGTAAGGCATATCTCAAGAATAGGAAGCACTGGTCTCAGACTCTTTCACTCAACAACTGTTCAAGTAGGTGGTGCATTCTGCATGAAATAAACATATGGGTTTTCTTTGCATTACTTGTTTTACTCCCATGACCTTGCTGGCACTCGATGTGGTTTATCTGCTATCAATAAACTTTTCAGAGATTAACTGTATAGCTCACAGCCTGCAACAATTTACTTTCTAGAGCAGAAAACAAATTCGATTACTTGCAGGCTGGTAGCTGCTTGATGTGTAGTACACTACAGGAACATGTACTTCACTGGGAAACATCCAGTATTAAATCATACAGGCTCCTCCTCTACAAAATCTTTTCTAAATTATGCCACAGCAAGATATCTTAAGTATTTAATATTCAGCCAAGCTGGCTGAGCATTCACTACAACTCCACCACCTTTAGAAACATGGCACAGTATCACTGGATGTCTGTTACATGTGCTTTACCCATGTCCAAATCGCTGGCTAAAGTTAGTGAATGATGGGAAGGAACTCTTATCGAGAAACTGCAACATAAACTGCACAAAGGCACTAGACTTGAACAGGGGACGTGCTCTGTGCTTAATCCAGTTAGATGTGACTTCCTTGGTCCCAGGAAACTGCAAAGTCTTGTTTTTCTTGTGGGGCAGCTCGCTGTTGCAATACCTTGTTTGTTTCACTGTGCCCACGCCAGTCCAGGCCTCTGTTGGCGCCTCATTCCAAAATCCCCAGAGCAGGTTTCCACCCATCAATTAGAGCTATGGAGAGTTGAGGAGTAAGCCAGGAGAGGGTGGCACCAAAACTTGGCAGATAAAGCAGAAACTAAGCTGCTGGCTCTAATGCCACGGGGAAGAGTCAAGGCGTCACAGGAAGAAGCAGGAGTGTTTGCCTATTAAAGCTGCTGGACAAACCAGTTTCCTGAATTCCCCCAGAGTGAGTCACTCCTTCCAAGAAGCTGGGGGGGCCTAGACAGGTGCCACTGCAGTTCTTATCCAAAAAGCCTCTGGACAGCACAGGCGGCCTGGCTCTACCAGCCAGCCTGGATTCCGCATGCTTTCCTCCCAAAGGCATCCTATGACAGCAGCTTTTCCTGCTTGGCGTCCAGCCCAGAAATCTGATCTTGACATATTTCTTATCATGCTGATAGCATGTCATCCTACTTTAAATTTCTTTCCTTTTAAATGTCCCCCACAACATGCAAGTTATTTCCTGCAGGCATGGCTTTATATCCGGCTGGACTAAAACCACCTTCCCAGCATAATACGATGATGTAGTTGCCTTGTGCCCATCTTTTCCACTCTGGTGGGAGGGAGGCTTTTTATTTTAGAGTATTTTTTTCTAGCATTTATTTATTTATTTTTATTTTTTATTTATATATACAAAAGAACAGAAAGATCAGCAAAATAACACAAGGAAGAAAAAAAGAACACATCAATATAACTAAAATATAACAATATAACATGCATAAACCCCGTGCAACCCACCACCCTCGGGACTTGAACAAAATAACAACTTCATAATTATGACCTGCCCATTTCCCTCCAGAAGTACATTGAATCTTCCCCGGGTGTATACCCTTTACCCTTTTGAAATACATATACCAATAATTTATCCCATATTCCATTAAAATCATTAGATTTGCTCAGCCCTTTCCTAATTTTAATTTCACAAGCCAGTTTATCATTAATAGCTAAATTCCATAACTCTTTATACCATTCTTCCATCACTAATTGATTATTAGATTTCCAATACTTAGCAAAAATCAACCTTGCAATCATAACCATTATAATTACCAGCTCCCCCTCCTCTTTCTTCAATTGTGTATCTGCAACTATATTTAACAATGCCAACTGGGGAGACATTGGAGTATTTTTCCCTAATATTTCTTGCATTTCATTGAGAACCAAATTCCATTCAAATTTCCTTTTCTCACATGCCCACCAAATATTATTTTAAAGTATTTTTAAGCCGCCTTTCTCCTTGGAAAAGGAACCAAGGCGGCTTAAATTAATGAGGGATAATATACAGTCCAGTACAACTAAGACATGCTCAAGTATTGAGAACAGGCAATTGAGGGACATCTTACAGCATTAAAAGACATTACTTTAAAGCTGCAAGAGAACGCGTCACAACTGTTCTAATCTTACTTCCTAGTCCTGTGGCTAAACGTCGTTCAACCATCTCTCATGTTTCAGGTTTATATCCAGCAAAGATTTTGACACTGCTCATCACAGAGCTAGGATAGATGCTTTCCACAGAATCTCTCCTCGTTAACCTCAATTAATATTCATAATTTAAACTAGATACAGATGTGCGTGTCACCTGGCAGTACTGCAGGAGCCTAACAGGTACTGATGCCCAAATGTATGCCCATAGGCTGGAGTTTAAATAAAGTACCTTCTGTACAAGTGATGGCCAAATTGCTTTTCACAAGCTGGAGAAATGTTAGTGTAGCATTTCTACCAGGCTGATTCATAATGGTGTAACTGGGACATGGGAGAGACAGGCTCGTGGTTGCACTGAAGCATGAACATCCTTGGGTGATTTTGGGCCAGCCATCCTTTTTCAGCCTGTTCTACCATACAATACAGTATTACTACTAAAAAACTAGAGGAAGAAGAGGATCCACTGATCTCACTATGGAAAAGATATTACTACACTATATCATAAATAGAGATGAGTACGAACCAAACTACAAACTGAAAAAACCATAAACAAGTGGTTTATATAGAACATGTTTTACTAAGCAAAGTGCAGGACTTTTCAGCGCGTGGTTTTGCTTTGGCAAAATGGATGTGCCACCCCTTCCTGCTGCCCCACTGCCTCCCTAACCGGTCCTGGTCCCTCCCCCTCCTCTGCTGCCATCTTTAAAGACAGCAGCCCAGCTTCCCTTCCAGGAAGCCAAGCCAAATGTCTGTGCGCATGCACACACCAATAGGCATGTGCATGTGCAGAAACAGCCTGGCTACCAGAAGGGAAGCTGGGATGCTGTCTCTAAAAATGGCAGCATCAGAGGACAAAGGCAAGGCAGGCAGGACCAGGTAGAGAGAGGTGAGGAGGGCAGTGCGAAAGAGGTGGGCAGGCAGCAGAGCTGGTGGTGAAACTGTTAGGCTTCCCTCCCCCCCCCCCGGAATGAACCAGAAAAAAACACACATGAACTGATTCATTTTTACAGGGTTCAGGGTGGTTCGTTGGTAGCCACCAATCATCCCATTTCCTCATTTATTTTTTTGTTTGTGCCCATCTCAAATCATTAATAGTAACTGAGACATAAACACTGCCCCACAGGTAGATTGGGAAGCAAAAAGAAAACTGTCTTAAGAAAAGGCAAACTGTACTTGAATGATAACATCTTGCTCTTGAGTTTCCTATGTAACAGAAATCAACCTCATCCTTTCAGTGGTGGAGGACAACAAGCCTTTTCAAGTGAGGAAATGTCCTGGTATGTTGGGGCCTAAACTTTGTCATACTTTCCAGAACAAAGCCATGCTGGAAGTGTTATTGGAGGGGATGGGGACGAGGACGATGGCTTCTAGAATCTACCAGCTTCCGAGAAGCAAAACCAAGATTTAGTTGAATAAACTCTTTGAATACGACAAATAAACCACTGTCGTATGTATCCTGGAAATGTTTCCAAAGCCTCCCTTTGTAGAGTGCATCACAACAATCAAACTGGATATTTACCACTGCAAACCAATCAACAGCAGATTTATCAAGACAGGCAATTAAAAATGTCTTTAAAAAGCATTCTCCCCATCTCAAGTCCTAAATCCGAGACGTTAACAGGCTCACTTTTAGGAAAACGACTCCCGCAGGAGCATTGCTATTCCAAGATGTGACCTAGCCCAAATTGTGGGCTCTTGAACTACGAGTAGCTGCGATTCGCTTAAAAAAGTGGCTCATTCCAATCCTGCGCGCCACTTAAGCATCTACTCAGCCCTTAAAAAAAAGCAACAACAGAAAGAACGAGGTTTGTCCCACCCAGCTGCTGCTCGCTTATGGTACGTTCCAGGCACACCCCACCGGCGGACAATGGTTCGCTCCATCCTTAGCGAAGTTTAGCCGTTAATGCCCGTCCAGGGCCTCGCCAGACAAGGAAGAGGCGGCGTGGGGTTAAAACAAAATGGCCCTCGCCTTATCTGGGCCCGAAGGAGCTTGACGTCTCATTCCTCGACTCTCAGGTTAGCGTTCCTTGGGTTGTTTTTCTCCCCCACCCCTGCAGTTGCTTGGGATGGCCCTTTCCGTCCCTCATCGTGACCAATAAAGGAACGTACCATTGAGGTAAGTAGGGGTATTTTTCAAAGCCGGCTCCCTGAGAGAGAGAAGGGGGGAAGTGTCGCCCTTATGGTGGGCAGAAGTTCCTCGGGCGCTTCGCTCTCCCCGCCGCGTTCAGACGGCTCCCTGACCCGTGACACACACACATACACACGAACGCCCCAGTCGAGGACCTCCGACCCCCCTCTCCTTAAGTAGGCGAGTCCGGCCAGCGCCTCGCCTCCCCTCCCCCCGTGCCGTCGGGCTGCTCGGCGCGCGGTCGCTCGTACCACCCTTGAACGGGGGGTTCCCTCTTCTTCCGCCTCCTCCAGGAGAGGAGGGGGGCTGGAGTGGGAGGAACCAGCCCCGCCCGCCCGCCCGCGATTGGAGCCATGGAGCGGTGCGCCTGCGTGGAGAGGGAGGTGGACAAAGTGCTGCAGAAGTTCCTGGGCTACGGCCAGCACTGCGAGCGGGGTCTCGAGGAGCTGCTGCGCTACGTCACCCAGCTGAGGGAGGAGCTCCGGACCGCCGGTAAGGTAACGCCACACCCCCGGGAAGGGAGAAGCCCCGCGAGCCAGGAGGGTCCCTGGGAAGTGGCGGGGAAGCCTGCGTGGGTTGAATCCTATTCCAAAGTTCTTCTGGGAGTACGGGTCGCTGTGCGCAGATCTCAGATACAGAGTGTTACCTTGTATAAAGGAATTAATTAATTCGTTTCCAAATGAAGTTATGTTAAGCAAATTTTCCTTTATACAAATTTCCCATAGGATTGCATTGAAAACGGGTTACTCCCTAATCACGATCATTTTTAATGTTGTATGGATTTGCCCCATAGAGGATTCTGTTAAGCAAATTTCCCCTATCTCTGGAATTTTTTATGTTGTGCAGATTTTATGTTATGCAAACCGTTTGTTATATGAGGGTCCACTCTATAATCAAGATATCAATATTTTTTTTTAAATTGTATGTTATATTTGTTAACTGCCCTGAGTTCCCGTTAGGGGAAAATCAGGTGGTATATAAATATAAAAATAAATATAAATAAATATTGATACATTAACTGTATGTACAAAAAGAGTACAAGTGGACCCTCGTATAGCAAGCGGTTTGTTTAACAGAAAATCTGCTTAAAGGAAAAAAAATTCCGGAGATAGGGGAAATGGCTTTAACAGAATCGCCCGTGGGGCGAAAACGGTCGTGATTAGGGATTAATCTGTTTTCAATGCATTCCTATGGGAAATTTGTACAAAGGAAAATTTACTTAACAGAATTTCATTTGGAACGAATTAATTCCTTTATACAAGGTTCCACTGTAATTGATTGTAACACAGGCTTCCTAGCTCGGTTATGTGCCTTTCTCAGGAGTAGGGTAGAAAAGAAGGAGGAAATGGTGATTAAGGTCCACATTAATAAAATAAACCAGAAGCATTGAGTTTATGCTGGGCTCTCCCTTTGAAATGCTGCTTAGCTGAAAAGTGGCGAGCCATAATGTCCTGCGAGGCTGAAGTGTTGAGACTCCATGTATTTATTACAGTATTTTGAATAGGGAAGGATGTGTCTGTCCTATGGAGAATATGTGTGTGTGTGTTGTGCCGTTACAGTTGTGACCGACTACGTGACTCCATGTCCATGGAGTTTTCTTGGCAGGAGTACTGGAGTGGCTTGCCAGTTCCTACTCCAGGCACCTACAGCACCTGGTGTTCCCGGGTGGTCGCCCATCCAAGTACTAACCAGGGCCAACCCTGCTTAGCTTCTGAAATCAAGCGAAATCGGATGTGCTTAGTGCTGCATCCTTATGGAGAATATAGCACAACAGAATTCTTCACCTATGATGGCTGATAAGACATTGGAAGATGAGCAGTTGAATATGATCCAAATAGTATAGCAGACATTTGTTAGTCATATAATACTGTACCTTGAATAATATATGGCTGATGCTTGTGGGTTTTTTAATATATGGCTGATGCTAGTGGTTTTATTTTAAATTCATCCCCCCCCCCCGGGCTAGTCTTTAGAGTTGGGTACCTCTCACTTCAGGCTGCCTAGATGCCCTAAGCACATCCGATCTCGCCTGATTTCGGAAGCTAAGCAGGGTCGGCCCTGGTTAGTACTTGGATGGGAGACCACCAGGGAATACAGGGAGTAGGAACTGGCAAACCACTCCAGTATTCCTGCCAAGAAAACTCCATGGACATGGGGTCACGGAGAGTCGGTCATGACTATAACAATGCAACACACACACCTCTCATTTCACTCATCATTGCTGGTGAACAGCCAATTTAGATTAGAGAGGTCTCTATGTAAAGAGAGTTGCTACCTGTAGCCTGTGTCAGTAGTATTGTTGTCTAATACAGGCTATAGATCTCTAGCAGATACTGTACTCCCTAGAAGCTGAAATGAACTGCAGCTGGAGTGTGATCACTTTCTTTTCTGTATGTCCATGTCCTGTGTTGATCTAGTGCTCCTGGATTCCAGTTGGGCTTTCTCCGTCTGGTTTCCAGCTGCATTGGATGGGTACTGTTTGTCATTTGCTCATCTAAAAATATGTTATGTGAATCATCCAGGTGTGACTTTCTGTCCAAGATAATGAAATTAATGTAGAGTACATAAAACTGCAGGGTTTTTTTGTCCAAGTAGTGGATCATTTAGTATCTTCTTGGTGGTAGTGAAAATATGCAGGTACATGTATCAGGTCTGTGTAGCAATCAGTGGATATCTGGAATTTGGACTATGTGTTTATGTACACAGGTATACCCAATAACTTATTTCTGCACCATCATCCTGTTCCTGAATCAATTCATGCAGCAAGTTCTCTCTCTGAATTTCTTGGTGGAATTTCCCAACAATCACCTCCCTCTAAATCAATGGTTCTCAACCTGAGGGTCCCCAGATGTTCCTAGACTGCAACTCCCAGAAACCACTTCCAGCACAGCGAGGGGTGGAGGCTTCTGGGAGTTGCAGTCCAAGAGCATCTGGGGACCCCCAGGTTGAGAACCACTGCTCTAAGTCATTGTGCCCTCCATCTCTTTTGGAAGAAAGGCAATGACAACAGGTGCTATGCTGTTGTTGATCTGAGACAGCCATGAATATATTAACATAATGTACAGTACTTTGGGCACCTGCACCACTGAGATAAGAATATAACCTGTCCCCAGTTCTGAACTAACTGTGGAAGAGAAAATGCTGTAGTATTTTCAAGTGCTGTATTATAGTCCTTGATGGCATGTAGCCCATTTGTGTGAAGGCTGATATACAGTGTACCATCATTGCAGCAGTCTTCCCCAAACTGGTACTGTACTTTCCAGATGTATTGGACTGTAACTCCCAGCATTCTTAAACAGTGTGCCCATATGACTGGGAAACACTCTTTACATTGTACTTTCCTAAATTTGGTGGACCTGAATTTATCAGTAAGTTTGCCTTTATTTGGGTCCTGGAATCACAGTTTTACTAACATTATAGATATTAAGTCACAAAAGCAAAGAATTGTCACTAACAACTGCCATTGTTTATGGACACTGTGCTTCTGTATCTTGGGCATATTGGAGCTTGATACAGAAATGTAATGGGGGTTTTGAGACATGTTTTTATTAATGTTCTAAAAAGTTTTTGAGTAGCTATTTCCTACATTTCTAGCAAGTAGTGAAATGGTTGTGCCTTTTTGGGATGCTGCCTGAACTAAGATATCCATGCTTTTGGTACTGCAGCCTTGCAACAGACACCACTATCTGCAACCCTTTCTCTGGTTATGTCCCAATGCTGTAAGAAGATCAGGGACACTGTGCAGAACCTAGCTTCGGATCACAAAGACATTCACAGCAGCATCTCCCGTGTGGGAAAAGCAATCGATAGAGTGAGTAATCTCATCAGCTTTATTTGGGGTTCAGGAACAAAATGGATATAAATAAAACCATTTGTAGTTGAATAATTCCTGATCTGCAGGAGCAAATGCTAACCTAAATGTTTTCATGTCTGTGTTATCTGCCAGGACCTAAGAACTAGTGGGGTGTGCAGCTTCTGTTCCACTATTTTCTGCTTTGCTAGTTCCCATAGGCTGAAATCCAGTTGTGTTAAGTTGTGCTGCATGAGGCTGATGATGTCATTTGCCACATCTATTTTGGGAGAATTAAAATTTTGATTCTCCAACTAATCCTGTGGCCCACAAAGGCTTCCCCAGGATGAAATTGATCCTAAGAGAGTTTTGGAATCCTGAGAGAGGAATTGGAAAGTTTTAATCCCCCAAAATGGTCATGGCTGGTGACATCATAAGCTTTATGTGGTGTAACTTTATGCAAATAGATATCAGCCATACTGAACTCAAGACAGTCTGATTTAGCCCAGGCCTATAGATAGATAGATGTCTTATTCCAGCCTCCAAAAACCCCTATCTAAAATCTATAATTTTTCAGGAACATAACTCAAATTATTTTCCAGGAGCAGAGATATACCAAAGGGTAACAAATTATGTCAAGTAAATATATCCCTGGGCTTCGTAGTGATCAAATACTCATGTCTGTATGCAGACATTTTTTAAAGAGAGATTTTTCTTGTAGAGGGAAGGTAAAAAGATGAAAATAACTGAACGAGAGGTTGGTGGCCAATCAGCTGCATGTGTTCTTGGAGGATACTGATAGTTTGGGTCCATTTCAGTCGGGGTTTAGGCCACATCATGGGACTGAATCAGCTCTGGTTGCCCTGCTAGACAACCTGTTATGGGAGGCTGACGGGGGAGTGTGACCCTGTTGGTCCTCTTGGAGCTCTCAGCTGCCTTTGATATCATTGACCATGGTTTCCTCCTGGATCCATTGTCGGGACTAAGGATTGGAGGCCTAGCATTATGCTGGTTTTGTTCCTTCCTTGACACTCGACGCCAGAGAGTCCAGCTTGGGAAAGTAGTTTCATCTCTGTGGATACTACAATGTGGTGTCCCACAGGGATCGATCATCTCCCCTTTGCTGTTTAACATTTATATGAGGCTGCTGAGAGGGATCGTTTGGAGGTTTGCCATGCATTGTCATCAGTATGCTGATGACACACAACTCTTGCTCTCCTTTGCCTCTTCAGAAGGGGAAACTATGCAGACCCTAGAGCTGTGATGGCAAACCTTTTAGAGACCAAGTGCCCAAACTGCAATTCAAAACCCGCTAATTTTTCGCAAAGTGCCAATACAGCAATTTAACTTGAATACAGGTGACTGTGAAAGGGCAATGTCGGGTGCCCACAGAAAGGGCTCCAAGTGCCACTTTTGGCACCAGTGCCATAGGTTCACCAGCACTGCCCTAGAGCATTGTCTGGCCACAGTTATGATGAACTGGACAAAGAAAAATAGGCTGAAGTTAGATCCTGATGGGTTGGAGACCCTGCTGATGAGAGAGCACCCTGGTCAGTTAGGGGGCTTGTTGCTTGGTCTGGATGGGGTCAAACTCTGCCAGAAGGACCAGCCCCACAGATTGGATGTGCTTTTGGATCCAGCCCTATCAAAAGAGAAACAGATTTTGGCCATGACCAAATCTGCCTTTTCCCAAGTGAGGCAGATTTTATACCTCCTCCCCCTTCTTGACAGGAAGTCCCTAATAACTCTGGCTCACACATTGGTAATCTCAAGGATCAACTACTGCAGTGCCCTCAGGGTGCCCTTAAAGGTCGTTTGGAAGCTGCAGCAATTGCAAAATGTGACAGCCAGGCTGGTCACTAATACATCTAAATTTGACCACATTTCACACAGCCTAGCCCGCCTGCATTGGTTGCCAGGGTGCCTCTGGGCCAAAATCATGGTTCTGATGTTAACTGATAAAAAGCCTTGATGGTTTAGGACAGGCATGACCAAACTTCAGCCCTCCTGATATTTTGGACCACAACTCCCAGAATTCTAAGCTTAGATTGCCAATGGCAAAGGACTGTGGGAGTTGTGGCCCAAAACATCTGGAGGGCTGAAGTTTGGACATGCCTGGTTTAGGACCTCGCTACCTCTCCCTCAGGTGATCCTGCCATCTAACCCGCACTTCCCAATTCTGATGCTCTGGGTGGCCACTCCCAGAAGTCATCAACTAGAAACTAGGCCTCCTCAGTAGTGACTGGAACTCCCTTCCTCTGGAGGTGCGATCGGCCCCCACCCTCCTAAGCTTCTGAAAGCAAGGGGGAAATGGCTTTAGGCTTTTATAAACCCCACCACTTTGTAATATAAATTTTATAGTGTATGCCAACTATCTTTCACCAAAGGGATTTCTGTTTTTATTTGACTATTTTTTAAAAGGTGTGTTCTTTTATATTTTCTGGAAGTAGTGGCCTGTCGACTAATTGGGCAGGGTACAAGTTTAAACAAATAAATAAACTAAATAAAATGTTAGAAAGTTATTATTTGGAATAGGAAGCGTCTTATACTTTTTTATTTGATTAAGTCAAAGCAAAGGAAATTAATAAGGGGAAAAGGGAAGAGACAAAAGGGAGGGAAGAAGACAGAGGGGGAAAAGAGGTGGGGGAGAATAAAATTGCATTCTTTGTTACATCTCTTTAAGTATATTGCTTACATATTGTATTAGCCCTATTCAATTACATGTTGCTCTTAATAATTGCCGTCTTCTTCTATTTCGGAACATCTTGTACTTTGGTTTATGTTTAACATTTCATAGTAAACACGTCTAAAATCCTACCCTTCATAAGAGAAAAAAAAGAGTTTAGATTTCCAGGCAGGGGCTACTGAAATTTCCATCATGGGCTATATTCCTGCAGAGTTGCCCAATTGGCTACCTGCTCACCTTCCTTTTCCACAGACAAAAATTACATCAAGTAGGTTTAACACTGTTTTTAAGGACAGGCTGAAGGAATGGTGACAAAACCAGACCAACAGTAAGCTGTTTGAACTGAAACCAATACTTTGTAGTCAAATGTACCGTCTAAGAACCAAACATCTTGTCTCATTTGGCGGTTGGGAATTAATGGCCTACCCATTGATCACTGTTGAGGGGGAACTCAGGCACATATTCATGCCTTGTTCTGTTGCTTTTAAATGGGTGCTGTTAAAAGAAGCCATAGCTGTGAAGTGTGCGACAGGCTTGTTCAACATATCCTGCTCCTTGCTCTAAAGTAATCTCAATTTTGGTAGTAATATTGGTCTACATGATTTATTGAGATTTCTGAACTCCGTTGCCTGCTTGTCTCCTTTTAAATACTGAATTATTCATTGAATCATAGAGTTGGAAGAGACCTCTAGGACCATCCAATCCAACCCCCTGCCATGCAGGAATCCCCGTCAAAGTACCCCCAACAGATGGCCATCCAGCCTCTGCTTTAAAAACCACAAAAGGAGACTCCGCCACCCTCTGTGGCAGCATATTCCACTGCCAGACAGCTCTAACGGTCAGGAAGTTCTTCCTAATGTTCAAATGGAATCTCTTTTCCTGTAATTTGAAAACATTGCCCCGAGTTCTAGTCTCTGAAGCCATGGAAAACAAACCAGTCACCTCTTCAATATGACATCCTTTGAGATATTTAAGCATGACTATCATATCCCCTCTCAGCCTTCTTTTTAAAAGGCTAAACATTCCCAGCTCCCTAATTTCTCCTATTCAGATAATTATTTGGGTATCTTTAGTATTCTGTGTAAAATGAGTGCGTGGTACAATATGGCCCAGCTGCTGATGTAACTACTGTATATGTTTCAATAGATTTCGCTACACCTCAGTAATTTGGGCTAGTACTTTGCTTGGTGCTGGTAGGAAGTATGTCACTGTTTTAGGATATAGAGGATATATTTTTGGTGGTGGTGGTGGTGGGGAGTGTGAGTATCTCTGTGGCTCCTGTGAAGGTCATACTTTCTCTTCCGTTCCAGAATTTTGATGCAGACTTGTGTGGCATTGTTCCTGCTATGGTCTGGGAGTCCCAAGAGAAGCAGATCCTGATATTGGCCATTATAGAGCACTTCTTCCAACAGGGACTGCTGGGAGTAGCTGAGGAACTATGTCAGGTAATGGAAACAAGAGCAGAAACAGTATTTATATGGCATATAGATACAGATGATTATAATACTATACCGTACTGTGGCTAGTGGGTGCTATTTAGCAGTTTTCTGCCAGACAGTATTAGTATCATATTCTTAAGAATAAGGTTTTGAATCTTTTTACAATACTGCTATTATTTTGTTTAAAGAGAATATGTTGCAGGTCATTACCAACTTCTTGAAATTCCAATTTTGACCATAATATTTTGTTAGGCTGTCTTAAAATAACTACCATACATGTCGTTTGATTAGCTATGTATGTAACATACATTTAGATTAGGTAAACCTAAACCTCTTGCATTTTGATTTTATATAAATAAATAAATAAATAACTTTTTGTCACCATTACAGAATGTATTGATTATGTTTTGCCAGTCTTTCAAATCCTTCTCTGACAACTTTATTGGTAACATTATAAATAAATAATAATAATTTTTGTACCATAATATCTTTATTTTTCATGTTGCTATTCTTCTAAAACATTATAATCTGGTCCTTCTTTAATTTCATCTTCTTCCTTCAATTTATCAAAAACTTTTTAAAAACATAACATATTTTTGCAATGTTTGTACCTAGTTTTACATATTTTACAGCAAAATTTCTCTGATTTTTCCTGTACATTTTTACATGGATAAATAAAATCATTTCTGACTTCTGCCAATTTATCTGTAGACCCATCACCTCCCCAGATTCTTTCAAATGTAAATTAACCTGATCCATAACCCTCAAGGGATTCTCTATTGTTAATAATGTCTGTGTATAAACTAATCTTAATCTTATCATTAATGCCTCAGAGAGGGTAGCCTGTTAGTCCTTTCAAGAAATGCAGGAAAAAAGAAAACAAAACAAAAACAAAACAAAAGACACAAAACATGTAGCACCTTAAAGACTAACCTTCATATTTTAATGTAACGTTTCGTGGACACGTCCACTTCTCCAGACATATAGCAGCAGAATATATGCTATATGTCTGAAGAAGTGCTATATGTCTGAAGAAGTGGATGTGTCCACGAAACGTTACATTAAAGTATGAATGTTAGTCTTTAAGGTGCCATATGTTTTGTGTTTTTTGTTTTGTTCTTCTTTGATTTCTGCCTGAAGTCATTAATGCCTATATCCTTTATTAAATTATCTTGCCAAATGGCATTTGCCAATATTTATGTAACTAATGCAAATAATATTGGGGAAAGGGTACATTGTCTTCTTCTCACCATTCTCAGAAGCAAGCATGCCCTTCTCCTCTCTCCCTTGGAGCCCATGCCTCATCTAGTCTGCTGTAAGACAGGCTTTTCTATTGGGAATGCAACAGTCCCAATGAAAGTTAGTTATGCTTCCTTACAGGTTTGTTGAGGGGCCGAGAGCCCACCTCCCTTCCATGCTCATCTTTTGTCTCTCATTGTGAACACTCGCAATGTGTTTCTTGCCTACAAATTAAAGAGAAGCACTACTAGCCTAACTCTGCTAGCCAGTTCTAACTGCTTACTCTGGTGCCTGCTTTTATTGCATCTAGGCTTAGCAGGATGGGCCCTTCGTGGCGATCTGGAAATATACATGTTACCCCTTCTCACTCATTCATCTTGTCCCAAGAGGATGTGTTTTCCCCCCTCCCGTGTATTTTTTTGTTGTGTGACAAATTCATATTGAAGAGGGAGAGTGAAAAGAAAGAGCAAGATCAGGTAAAGAAGGGGAGCAGGCGGTGAACTGAAAATACAGCAATGAGAAATTATTTACTGTATACACAATATCAAGAAAATGAGATCAAAAGGTGTCCACCCATAGTTCATGTCAGTGGATAGGGCTATGAGATCCTTGGTCCATTGGATAGTGTGGATTAGGATTTAGTCGTTCCAGTGTTGAAGTGTAATTCTAGCTGACAGAATCCATTTCCATTGAATAGGAGTTAATTTCCAAAATATAGTTGGCAACTTAAGAACATATACACATGGTCAAAAAATTAAGAGTGCTCCAAGACCTACCGTATATACTCGAGTATAAGTCGACCTGAGTATAAGTCGGGGGCCCTAATTTAAACCCAAAAATCTGGGGAAATGTATTGACTCAAGTATAAGCCTAGGGTGGGAAATGCAGCAGGGCCTGGCTACTCCTCCTTTGTGAGCTGTGTGTGTGTGTGATGTTTGAAATGACTTTTAGCCACCAGGCAAGTGCTTGAGTTGGTGGCTAAAAGTCAATTTAAACATTGTTTTAAAATGACTTTTAAAAAAGTCATTTTAAACATGGGGTGTCAGGAGAAGTGGCGCACAATGTTTAAAATGACTTTTAGCCACCGACCCAAACTTGCCTCAGTGGCTAAAAGTATTGACCCAAATATAAGCCAAGGCCCCCTTTTTTCAGCCCAAAATTAGGGCTGAAAAACTAGGCTTATATTCGAGTATACACAGTAATAGGAGCAATAAACTCTCACCCAAAGGAAACTGTAATGGGGAATAAGTCAGAACATACATTCAAGGAAAATAGCCGTTTCAGAAACTGTGCTTGAAGCTGTCATAAATTGTTTGTTTGTTTGTTTGTTTGTTTGTTTCATTTATATACCACCCATCTTCCAATGCAGAACTCTGGGTGGTTTACAGCAAATCAAAAGCAACAGTATAAACAAAAAGAGAGGGGCAAAACTCTTAGCAAGATGCATCCGGGGGCGGGAGGGATTAAAAAATAAATAAATAAAAGAATTAAAGGTCGCCATATGCCTCCCTGAAGAGCAAAGTTTTCAAAGCCTTTTTGAAGGTGGGCAGGGACTGTACAAGGCGCAGCTCACTCAGAAGATGGTTCCACAATAACAAAGAAGGTGTGGTTGTGCGTGACCGACCTCTGCGCCTCCCTAGGAGTGGCCACCCTGAGTGAGTGCGCCTGCGACATTCGAGTGGTCCTGGCCTCAGCTGACCTCTGTGAGATACACTCCGACAAGTATTCAGGACCCAAGCCGTGGAGGGATTTGAAAACCAAAACCAAGAACTTGAACCTTATCTGGAGAGCCACAGGCAGCCAGTGCAGGCGTGCCAGAACTGGGGTGATGTGGTTGTTTCTGCGAGCACCCAACACCAGTCTGGCCGGCGCATTCTGCACCTGTTGGAGTCTCCGGACAAGGGTCAAGGGCAACCCCACATGAAGTGCGTTGCAGTAATCGATCCTCGAGATCATGAGGGCCTGCACAACTGTCCTCAGGGAGGACTCGTCAAGGTACGGATGGATCTGGGCGATACTGTGGAGGTGGAAAAAAGCAGCCCTGGAGACCGCCATCACCTGGCCTTCTAGGGAGAGGGCTGAATCCAAGATCACACCCAGATTCCAGGCCCTGTCGTAGGCTGGAGGGAAACTCCCCCCAGTCTAGGGAGGGGGGCATTGTACCTAGACGAGGGCGCCCTGAAGAACAGAACCTCCGTCTTCTCTGGGTTCAGTTTGGGCCTGTTGGTTCTGGTCCATTCCAAGACCCCCTCTAGGCACAGATCGAGCGAGCGAACTGCCTCCACTGCAGAAGAAGAGGAGAGCTAGAGCTGCATATCATCAGCATACTGATGACAGTGAACTCTATATATCCTGATGATGTCCGCCAGCGGAATCTACATCATGGAGTACAATATACCCCAAATAAGACTTTCTGTTGTATGGACACAATTTATAATATCCATCTTTAGTGTGGTAACCCAGAGAGTCAAATTTAAAGGTACCCATTGCCCCAATCTAAACTTATTTCCGCTATCAGTTCATTTAGGTTTATTGGAATCGTATGCAGGGTTGGTTTAAATCGGGGGTCTGCAACCCGCAGCTCCGGAGCCGCATGCGGCTCTTTGGAACATTTACTGTGGCTCCGGGAGGGTTCAGAAATTTCAATACAAAGGCGCCGAATCTTGCAAGGACAGCCCGTCCCACAAGGTGGCGCGAAGCCAAGCGCGGCCACACTCTCAGTGCGCTCCCTCTTCTTCAGAGCAAGAGAGAGAGAGAGGGAGGCATGGTGGAAAGTGCCCGCCGAACGGCAGCCTTTTTTCTTTTTTTTTTTTAACTTCAAGAAAACCTCCCAGATCTGGATTGTTGCCTCTCCTCCCCCCCCCCAGAAAAAAAGACGGGAGGAGAAAACCCTCCTTCCTTCCTTCCCCCCTTCCCCTTCCTTTCTTGCTTGGGTGTTTGGTGGGAGGGGGAAGAAGCGACGTGTGTGTGTGTGTGTATGTTGTGTGTGTGTGGTGGGGGGGCAGCGTTTAGACGGGACGGTTCAACGTGGAGGAAGAGAAAACCCTCCTTCCTTCCCCCCTTCCCCTTCCAAGCATTGCACATGTGCAGTTGGCATCTCTCTCTCTCTCTCCTTTTGCTTCGCTACAGCCCCCCCAAAAAAACTACAGCTTTGCACTAACTTGCCGGGATGAAGCTCCAAAAACGTGGGGGAGTGGGTGCGCACGCGCGGCATGTCTCCGCGAAAGAGAGAGAGAGAGATTAGAAATTCCTCTCCTCTCCCTCCTGTACTATTTTTTGGAAGATTTTTAAAAACTGCCCCCCCCCCCCCCAAAAAAGTGGAAGCGGTGTGGGCACGACGCACTCGGGCTGCGCTTCCCTCCTCCATGGAGGGTGGGGGCGAGAGGAGGAGGAGGAGGAGGGAGAGATGGAGTGTGTGTGTGGGGGGGGAGAGTCAGACCATGGCTGCAGGATCCGGGCAGAAGGCAGCGAGGGTGGAATGGGAACCTCAAGAAAGGCAGCGTGGGGAGGGGGCACGGCTAGTCTTCTCTCCCCCCCCGCCGCCCTGCTTCATTGCCCTGTGCTGTCAGTTCTGGCCCAACAAGCAAGGGGTTGGTGGCGGGGAGGGGGGGAGCGGTGGCAGCGGCGGAGAGGCGATAAGCAACGGAGGAAGTCGGCTTTTCTTTTTCCTGCGCGAGATCAACTTGGCAGTCGAGGGACGCGGCATGACAGCTAGTTCGAGCCCGCCCGCCCCCGAGGAGGGGTCTCTCTTATTAGACTTCCAGCGACTCCCTCCTGGAGTCAGCCAGTTTCGGCAGCGGGGTGGGGGCGCTGGGCTCAAGTTGTTCAGGGGCCCCTGGCCGCCCGGGGAGGCCAACGGCGCGCCACCTGGCTCGAGAAGCTGAGCCGAGCCGAGCGGAGCGCCTGTGCGCCTGCCTGCTTGTCTGGCTCGCTCTCACTCTCTCCGAAAGCCCTCCAGCAACTGCCTTCCGCTACATTCCAACACAGAGAACGTGCCTCCTGCACGCCCACCCACCCCCCAGCCCGGCCCTCCCCGAGGCTGGCGGACACGCAGCTGCCCCAGTTGCGCGTGCGGGAGAACTTGAGGCAGGTGCACGCCTCGATGGAAACCCTCGGGGACAGGGTGGCGGGGTGGGGGGAGGCAGCGGCGGCTCGGGCTCGCCC
This sequence comes from Phrynocephalus versicolor, assembly GCA_023846285.1. Classification (NCBI taxonomy): domain Eukaryota; kingdom Metazoa; phylum Chordata; class Lepidosauria; order Squamata; family Agamidae; genus Phrynocephalus; species Phrynocephalus versicolor. The sequence goes on from JAHTLZ010000010.1 coordinate 71,726,983, forward strand.
GCTTGCTCGCTCTCCCGGCGCCCGAAGTGCCGAAGAAGCAACTTTCATTGGCTTCCTTCTCAGAAGCCCTTCGGGGGTGCCCGGAGGAGCCACAGCCGCCGGCGCTCCTTCCCACCCCACCCGAGCCCGGTGCCGGGGCGCAGCATGTCCGAGGAGCACGCGAGGGAGTGTGTTGCTTGCGAGCGCCCAAAAAGCCAGGAGCGAGGGGAGGGGAAAATATATTTGCAGTGTTATATTTGTTTTAAATGTCGCAATGGTTTTGCAGCTCCCAGTTTTTTTTTCCGTCGGAAACGGGTCCAAGTGGCTCTTTATGTCTTAAAGGTTGCAGACCCCTGGTTTAAATCAATGTGTGCCTTTTTATTCCACAGGAATCCAGTGTGAATGTGGATGTAGACTTCAAAAAGCCATTCCTGGAACTTAACAGCATATTGGAATCTCTGCACAAACGGAACTTGGAGCCTGCCTTGAAGTAAGAATAGAGAGCCATGCACCACTTTAACCTTAGGCATTCCCTGTTCTCTCTCTTACTATGTGCCTCCACCAAATGAGGCCCCTTGGGATAACCATTTTAATAGCCAGGGAGTCTACCCATTCTAAGAGTGGTATCGTAGTCACCTTTTTATTTAGATCAGCACTACGAAGCAGTGCAAATCTTACTTGAATTGTAAGGTCATGATAGAATAAATTAGGTAGCCTCTCTTCTTGTTGTTGCTCTTTGTGCTGAAGCCAAGTTGACTACTCCTTTTGAAAGTAGTTTGAGTTTAGTGAACCCAAAAAATTGTGAGGATGTGTGAACCCCCAAAAATGGGAGGATGTGTGACCTCCCTTGGCCTAGAAGGCCTGTGAATATATAATTTGGATTTGAGTCCTTTTTTTTCCTTTGCCTTTTGAGAGTCCTATTCCAACAAGAGCATTGTTGAGAAGTGTCCTACACCGAGCAGTGTTGTTGTCCCTTGCCCAGTTGGGCAGTCTTCCACAGACAACCGCTGGCAGAACTGAACAGCTCTCTGGAGTTCCAGCTGCATCGTCTCCACTTCATCAGGCTCCTTGCTGGTGGCCCAGGAAAGGAGATGGAGGCCCTGAACTATGCACGCCACTTCCAACCCTTTGCTCACCTGCACCAGCAAGGTAAGGCTGTTCCCAAAAGCTTGTTCCCTCTTTTTGGGGGTACTGCTCTTTCTCTCCCAGATCTACTACAACGCTAAGCTCCATCAAGCAGCTTTCCATTAGAAGTGCTTTGAGGTGTTGCTTCTCTGGGCTTGATCAGGAGCCACTGCCCCGATAGGCAAGTAAATTCTCTTTCCTGATTCTTGCCTTCTTTAAAGCAAGCAAAGCCTTGAACTAGAAGGAACCTTTTCCGTTCACCAAAATTCACCACTGCTGATCTGACAAATCTATAGAAGACACCAATCCAGTGTGTGAGTAAAAACATATTATGACTAGTGTTTCTTCTGTCTTGCTACACAGAGATCCAGGTGATGATGGGCAGCTTGGTGTATCTGCGCTTGGGCCTAAAGAACTCCCCATACCGGCACCTGCTAGACGATAGTCACTGGACTGATATATGCGACACTTTCACTCATGATGCCTGTGCCCTAATGGGGCTCCCGGTGGAGTCACCTCTGAGTGTCAGGTAAAGCTTGAGATTGGAATGGGATTGGGGACAAGGCTGGACGGTACCGAGCACTCTGTCTCTCTTTGCAGCTTTGCTGCCGGGTGCGTCGCGCTACCAGTGCTGATGAACATCAAGGCTGTGATTGAACAGAGGCAGTGCGCAGGTGTCTGGAGCCATAAGGATGAGCTGCCTGTGAGTTCCTGTCCTGCTCCTAGCAGCAGAGGGTGCTACGATGAGGGGGGGGTGATAGAATGGGGCTGGCGTCTTCTGCTAGAGCCAGATGATGTCGCTTGCTAACCCATCTCTCCTTTAACAGATTGAAATTGAGCTCGGGATGAAATGCTGGTACCACTCAGTCTTTGCGTGCCCCATCCTGCGCCAGCAGACGACAGATTCTAACCCTCCCGTCAAGCTAATCTGTGGACATGTTATTTCTCGAGATGCCCTCAACAAACTCATCAATGGTGGGAAGTGAGTGCTTTTACCTACATTCAGGCTTTGGTATGAATTTTAGGAGGCAGTGGATGAGTCAAGTAGTGGTGAAGCCTTAATCCCAACCTCTGGTGTCTTCAAAGCTTTTTAATGTTTCATCTCTGGGAAACTGTGGTAACTCTACAATTTGAACGGTTAGAATTAGGAAGTCCTTTTAAGCTGTCCGTAACCTTCATTCAGCTTTTTCTGGCATCACTATGTAATAGGTGTTATACTTGCTGCCTTCTGCTGTAGTGCGTCACTCTATCCTCTACATCACCCTGGGTAACTCTGGCTTGAAGATAGCAATTCTTAAGTGGTGATGATGATGATGATGATGATGATGATGATGATAATAATGTATTGCCATTGTGTGTATATTTCCAAGATCCCTCCAAATACACAGTCAAATACACAGATGGGTAAATGGGGCTGAGATTTGCTGGCACTCTGTTGAGAAAGTGTGACTCTTGGTTTCCTTTCTGTATCCTTGCTTAATGGAACTTTTCTTTTTTCTGTCCTTTCCCACAGGCTGAAGTGTCCCTATTGCCCCATGGAGCAGAACCCAGCAGATGGAAAGTGCCTCATCTTTTGATACTGGCAAGCTGTGGAGAGGATTGTGAAGTCGGCTGTGGGGACAAGGCTGGAAGGGAGGTGCCGTGTACCAATGGGAGTGCACACTGTCTAGTTTGGAAGCAGCACTGGCTGCAACAGCTAAATGTTATTGTGGGAGCAGTCTGCTGTGAGACAACACCTATTGCTCTGTAATCCTTCCATTGTACTTATTTATCTGCCTCTCCTAAATATCATCCAAGGACACCCCCCCCCCTTGGGCAAGATGCTTGACCCCATCTCTGTCCCATCGGTTTGTTCCTTTTGTTGCCACAGGGTTTGTAGCTGTGGAACACAAGCCATTTAAGTCAATCAGACTGGACAGAAAAAAATTAGCCTTTGCTTGTGCAAATGGGAAGTTGCACATTTGCAGCTTGGCTTAGGACTATTCCGAAGAAAGCTTTAAAGCACATGGGAAACGTGGACAAGAAGCCTGCTGGAATTACCACAGGTGGGGCTGGGCCCACCTTGACAAATATTATTTCTGTTCAGAAAGTGAAGTGGAAATATTTTTTTAGAACAATAAAACAAAACACTGGAGGTTATAATTTGGAGAACTACTATTGATACTTACGTGAAAGAAACACCTACTTGAAAATACGTATGAGCACTCCACTACTGTATTAGGGTAAAAGGGTGGCGGTGGGGAGAACAAGCTTACCTTGCTTATTTGAATGAAGTAAACCAATTATGGGTGCAAGATTAAAAACTATATTCAGTACTATACATATGAACTCCTTAAAGAGGGTTTCATAGCTTATAATAGAAGCTACTAGCTATGATTCAAGTTTTTTAACCTGATGTGCTCTTTAAATGAGGTAACTGGTAAAGGTTGAGATATGTATATCAGTCAGTTTAGGCAACATTACAAGAGCATTACAACACAGATGGGAGCAGAGATTCTTAAGAGGTCTTAAATGTACTTTAAGAGATAGGAGAGCATCTGTGCAAATAGGCTAGAATGTAATTACTAGCAGTAGCAGAGTTGATCAATCTGCAGCTGGCTTTTTCTTGAAGTGTCAAAAATAGAGCCAACAAAAAGAAGGGCTATAACAGTTATTTGGAAATATATTTCTCAACAGAAATGTCTGAAAGGTAGTCTGTAACTTGAATGGCTAGCCTTAGGGGCAAGAGCCACTGTCTTAAAAGGCCCATCTTCAAATAAACATCAGAACTTGCACGTAAGGACACACATGGTTTTTGCAATGCCATTAGACATCAGCACAGCTCTTTCTCTCATTCCTTGTCATCTCCCTCTACCCCATTCTTGGGGACACTGACAGCTCCAATGATCAGGGATAAATATGGTATGAAAATACTGTACCTCTAAATAAAATTTCATCTTGGAATATTTGGTTTATGTTCTATTTAAAATGAATTAATTATCATTTCACGGGAGCAAGTATTAAGTATATACAATATCCCCTTCCAAAAAAATTTCAGTACAGTTCACATTTCTAGGATGCACTCTTTTTATTTCACATTGACCTCACTTGTTGAAGTTTGAACCAGAGGTGTAATAAATCCTATCTTGCAGTCTAGTTTATAGGTATCATACATCACTTCAGATCAGCCAGTACTTGATTTTTAAAAAAAAATTATAGAAATGTCATAAAAACAAGATGGATTTGTTGTTTAAAGGGAAGGTGAGGAGAGCTACTTAAGGACCTCTGAAGAAGCAGTTAGTTGCAGACCACAGCTGATTTAGACACAGACAACATATTTATAAAATATTTTAATTTTATGTCTCTCTGGGACTCCATAGGCTTCCACTGCAGCTAAATATAGAGCTGCTCTTCTATAGAGGCCAATTTATTTCACTGCAAGAAAGGCCTCCAGTATTTTTGTTAGACAGGTGGTTACTTTATTCCTGCCTCTTGAAAGACCATGGATAGTTGTAAACTTGTAGCTGAAGTTCTCTTAGCCATTTTCCTTAACGGGGCCAGTGCTCATCACAAAACTTGTGCCAAGTTCTGATTTAACCAAACAGAATCTACAGGCTGGATTAAATTAGAGTCTTTATAGCATCTCTCAGCATCTTCTACAGTGGGAGAGGAAGTGCTTCTACCTCCTCCAAACACTCATCATAGGCTTCCTGATAGTCCTCATGGGGTTTGATCATAATAACACAGGTTGGGCGTTTTGAGCCTGCAGCTGCTCCTAAGTCCTGGAAAGAGAAATGGGAAACAGCATTCAGTTGTACAGCTCAGAAAGTCCTTTAACTGTTGCACAGCAGGACATATGGAAAATCACATAAACATACTAACATAATGCAGCATCGTAGGGCATAGCTAAATGACTTTTTGTTGCTTCCCTATTAAGGTACTATTATTAGGAATAGTATATAGAGTCTGTACTTCAGTGATCTTAAGAAATGGAAACTACACCACAGTAACTGCATGCAAATAAAATAATAGCTAGAAACTTGAAAGTTTCAAAATCCAAACTCTAAAATTACCTTGTACTATTGAGATTTTGACTAAATGGCATGTCATGGTGAATAACATTACAAACTTCTGGCTTTATTTTAATGCTAAACTTTTAATTGATGACTCAAGCCAAAACTCAAGTACTGTATTAACCACACTACTGTTTAAAAGGTAGCATTCAATGTGTTGAAAGGAAGCAGCCAAATATGTTACACATTAATCAAGATGCATCATGATCTAATTCAGTGGCCATTTCGCGGTTCAGGTATTGCGGCCCCGCTACATCGCGGGATCGCAGAACCTGCACCGTGGGGGGGGGTCACTCCGTGCCGCCCCCCCGGCACCTCCAAGAAGCCTCTGGGTGTGTGGGAGGGCGGCGGGGGGCGATCGGGTCGCTCTCCGTCACACACCCCCGGGCGCTTCCGAAGGGCCTTGGAGCCGCTCGGGAGGGCTGCACGGAGCGAACGCGTCACTCTTTGTCACCCCCCCCCCCCGGCGCCTCCGAAGGGCCTTGGAGCTGCTCGGGAGGGCTGCGGGGAGGGATGGCGTCGCTCTCTGTTGCCCCCTCGGGGCGCCTCCGAAGAGCCTTGGAGCCGCTCGGGAGGGCTCCACGGAACGAACGCATCGCTCCGCGCTGCCCCCCCATGGTCTTCCAAGGCTTTTGGGACAGGTGCGCGATTGCCCCCCCCGGCCCCCCACCCATTTCCGCATATCGCAGATTTTCATGGATCGCGGGTAGAGTGGGTCTCGAACCCCCGCGATCGGCGGGGGATTACTGTATAGCTATACACGTCCTTAATTTATAAGGTTTGAGCAGGACTGCTAATGAGAGGACCTTCCCGAGGTCAGTTATTGATAGGATCATAATAAACTGAAAACAAACTGCTTGCACATAACATGACCTTACCACTTATCCATTAGCATTATTACAATAAAAGAACTAACATCATGTTCAATAGTTACATGTGGATGTATGATCAGGTACACAATCAACATATCATATTTAGAGATGGGCACGAAATGAATTTTTTCCGTTTCGTTGTTCGTTATTCGGTTCGTTGTGTAACGAAACGAATAACGACCCTAGGGGCAAATTTAACACGAACTGGACAGAGAAAAATTGGTTTGGTTTGGTTCATTAATGGGGGGGCAGAGATGTCTTCTTCGCCCGCTACGATGTAAGAAGATAAGGTATCATAGCTTCTGCCTGCCAGCCTTCTAATTCTCAGCCACTCATTCTACATGATCATCAGGTGAGAGCTGCATTGAGGGCTGTGAATCCCAGCAAAGCTGCAGGTCCAGATGAGGTGCTGGGGATAGTGGTTAAAAACTATGCCGATCAACTAACAGGGGTGCTGAAAAGGATTTTTAACATCTCCCTGCAAACAGCTTGTGTTCCATCATGCTTGAAAACAGCTACCATTGTCCCAGTCCCCAAGAAAACAGCAATTAACTGTTTCAATGACTACAGACCAATTGCATTAACATCAGTGGTAATGAAATGCTTCAAAAGACTGGTCTTCCAACATCTTAGGACATGCCTTCCACCGGACTTTGATAAACATCAGTTTGCCTACAGAAGGAATAGGTCAACAGATGATGCTACAGCCACTGCGTTTCATCTTGCAGCCAGTCATCTGGAGAAACCTGGTAATTATGTCAGGATGCTGTTTATTGACTATAGCTCGGCTTTTAATGCCATCCTTCTGAGCATCCTTATTAAAAAGCTGACTGACTTGGACCTTTCTTCTAGCATCTGTGACTGGATTAAAGACTTTCTGAGGGATCGGTCTCAAACAGTGAGGATAGAGCCTGTCACATCTACCTCATTGAAGCTTAGCACTGGCTCCCCACAGGGTTAGAAAAACTAACCGAAACAGACCTCTCAACTTAACGCCATTTTTTCGATTCGTGCCCATCTCTAATCATATTACCATGGTAGCTTCTTCAGTTGAAGTTCTGCATATGTAAATATATACTGAACAAAAAACTATTACATTCAAACTACTTTGTACGCTATAATTTCCTATAGTTTAAGCACAATATAGTCAATTCTTATTTCTTCTGAAGTTAAATTGTTCAAGTATAGCCTACATCCAGAAAACAAAACAGTTTCTAAGGGGGGGGGGACAATTCTTTGGCTAAGAATCCTTGGAGCTGCTTGAGGGGAGGGGAATCCCATACATTTCAGAGAATCAGTGTAGTTTCCCACTCCACATTCAGTTTTTGCTCAAGGACTACAAAGAGGAGCTTCCCTTTCCTGCTTTTCTTCTAAAATCTTACCGTTTTCGAGGGAATATAGACATATGGAAGACTCCTGTCTTCACACATGATTGGGATGTGGCAATATACATCAATAGGTAGTGTGTCCCCTGCAAGAACTGTTATGCTGGAAAAAAACAAATACATCATAGCATACACAAACAATTCTGGAAACTAAGGAACAATGAGACTGGAGAAGAACCCTGCTATAGCTACCACAATTCTCTCCAAATTTAAATAGTAAGGCTAAAGTTGTACAGTATGTATCTTTTAAGTAAGCACTATCTTGAACATAGTCTAATTAATGCAGTTTGTACTGATCTACCAACATGTACAAAGAGAAAAGGTAAGCATGCACTTATATAACAAGTTGTGTCACCTTAAAAGTCAAATTGTGTCCTAAATTTTCTTGGGCCAAGGACCCCCCCCCTTGACTTGATGCCTACAAATAAACAATGACAACTTTCAAACTGAAGCAACTGCTTCAAAGATGAGCCTGGCGATGCAAGAAATGTATGATACTATTATGCTGAACAAAAGCAGATACCCAGTCTGGTGTAGTGGAGGATTAGGACTGGGGAAGTCTTGCTTCAAATTCCTGCTCAGTGATGGCAGCTCAGTGGGGGAGTGCAACTGGGAAAAACACTTCATAAAGCTCTCGCTACCCTCGAAAGCCCTAGCAGGGGTTTTACCTCGGTTCTGACTAGACGACACAAAGCTTCAAACAGAAACACTCGTCTCGTGATGGTGCCTTGGTTTGTTTGTGCTCGCTTCCTACCCGGACCCGCCTGGACCCTGGCTCCTTATGCTGAAAAGGGGGTGGGGGTTTGTTTAAAAGTTCCTCCCTGTCCTACAAGAATTCAAGGAGGGCGGGGAGGTGGCTCTTGTTCACACATACGTGCCCGTCTCTTTTTCTGCATCACAAGCAAACCACACACGCACACACGAGTTTTTTACGCTGAAAGCTCAGAGTTTCCAACCTGGGGGGAGCACAAGTTCCAACAAGGCTATAACCGATCGGGGTCCGGCTCCCCCTCTCTTACCCTTTCTCGCCTTTGTTGATGAATTTCTGGACCTCTTTCACCCCGCGCCGGATCTGTTTAACTTTCGATGCTGCAAAAGAGGGGGGAAAGGATTCATTTGCAAACAGCTTAAAACGGGACAACCCTCAGCTCCGCTCCGCTCCCTTCCCTTTTCCCCTCCACTTCTCCTTCCTCCTCCTCGTCCTCCTCCGCACCTTTCTTGATGCACTTGTAGAGCTTCCGCGTCAGCTTGCGGGAGGCCAGCGGCCGAGCGATGGCGTTCACGTTCTCCACCAGCTCGTGGTAGGAGCGCTCCGGGGTCGCTTCGGGCTCCGGTGCCTCAGCGGCTTCGGCGTGCTGGACTCGACCCATGGCCCCTCCACGCGGTGGAGCAAGCAAAACTCGCGCGCGCCCTTCCTTCTCGGGGCGCCTCCTGCTTCCGCTTCCGGCCAGAGGGGGTGGGTGGGTAGGGGAGGAAAAACAAAGACCATAGAGCTCGAAAACCATAGAGCTCGAACGGGCCAGAGAGGCTTAGTTGGCCCATCAACCCCCACCCCAGTTGAGTCTCCTAGGGGGTGTTATTCATTAGGGGGGGGGGTCCCACCTCAATCAACCCCCAGGAGTCACATTACGGGGCTCCTCGCGGCCAGGACTTTGGAGCGCCCTCCCTTCCCAGCAAGACGTCGTGCTCGCCTGGGGCTGCTCCTTCCAGAAGATGGCGGCAGGGACGGGGAGTAGTGAGTAGTGGGCTCGGTCTTCCTTTTTGGAAAAGGCAGGCGGGATGAAGCCGGGCACCCGTGGCGGCGTGGTCGTGGGTGGAAGGGCGGACTAGAGGACTCAGGAGGGCCTGGCTCGGATCCCCAGCCCCCGCTGCCTTGGAAGGAAGCCCGGCCCGGGGAGTGGAGGTGGCCAAGCCACCCCTTACTTAAAACCTTTCTCCCACCTGGCAAAACCCAGATCAGGGTCGCTGCCGGTCGATCCCGACTCCGTGGCGCAGAGCAGAGCCAGCCCTTAGGGAATAAACGGAGAGGCAGGGTTATCACCGGCCACTGGCCTAAGTCACATGGCTTCTGCACGGCAGAGAAAGGCTTTATCGGGTGGATGGCTGCCTGAGACGCGAGTCGAATTCCAGCCTGTAGGGCTTATGATTAAGGATGATTAGGTTCTATTATAGCAACTTTCAAAAGACTACTGTTTCCTCACCCTGGCGTAAGCACTTGAGAGGGAGTATATATTGAGTTTGGGGGCTTTGTAGTTTGAGATGAATCAGTTCCCTTTGAGCCTTGGCTGTAAGAAGGAGTCTATCTATCTATCTATCTATCTATCTATCTATCTATCTATCTATCTATCTATCTGGGCATGATGCAACACTGCAGTGTTTATCTTTTTTATTTCTCAGAGCACAAGTTGCTGAGTGCTGGACCTACAGAACCATGGTCTATCCGGGAAAAGTTATGCTTGGCATCTTCTGTCATGCGGAGTGGGGACCAGAACTGGTAAGCCACCATTCTTATAGTTTCTTATACTGTAGTTTATGGAAATCTGTTTGTGCACCTTATAATGTTTTAGAACATAACTGAAGGTCCCTTGCCCAGAATTCTCATTTCACTTGTAGTTGTTATTCTAACATTCCCTAAGGTCCATTCATGTTGCAGGCCATACCCTTGAGCAGGTATTAATGTCAAAGCAGAGTGAGATGACCTGAAAGTGGTGAACTTCAGGTTCTGCCCTTGTCATGGTCAGATCATCTCTTCTGCAGAGATTTGGACTCTATACAGCCGTACCTCTCCATGGGGAGGTGGGGCCTCTTACTTTGCTCCACCCCAGAATATCCTGTTGTTTCCAAATATTCTGAAGGGTTTCCACCTGATACAGTTAACTCTTTTGTCAAAGCTCTGGTCACTCGCTGGTATTCAAAGGGGACCCATGCTGTAGAAACTGTTGCCCCTAAATGCTGCCTTTGTTTCACAGCCTGGCCTTCTCTGTGGTTCACAGAGTTAAGGGTGATGAACCGATTACAAAGAAAGCTTGAGAGCAGATGGAGGAAAGCTGCCATGTAATGTAACTTGGAAGCCTGTTAGGGAAACGTTGGAGAGATATTGTAATAAGGCCACAATATTCAATTGATTGAAGTTTGTTTCTAACTGACAGGTGGAACTTTTCTGTGTAGCCCATGGCTTTTTCTCAGACAAAAACGGTTTTTACATCTAAATGCTGATAACTGCAATTGGCAGCTGATTTTAGATCTGAAGGCATCCAACTGGCTTGACTCCTTGTTGATACTTGTAGACCTGAATGAGATGTCCAGTACACCATCTAGTCAAGTTAAATTAGGTCAGCTTCAGTTAGGATTGTTTGAGGATATGGACAAAACACTGTCTCTTGGATAGATGGAGATGCAAATACCTGCTAGCCAGGATTGCTTTTTATCAGCTTTAGTTAATTGCCCTAGTGCACCCCTAGATGGACAGGAAATTCCACACAACAATGGTTTGTTATTGGTAATCTATAAAATTGACAACACTAATGCTCTCTACATTGGACTGCCCCTGAATTTGGTATGGAAACTCCAGTGATTCAAAATGTAGTTGCCAGACTGGTTACCAACATCAGCGGATATGGACACACATCCCTTTTCTTGACATACATTTATTGGTTCCCTATTGACTTCTATGCCAGATTTAAGTTGCAGGAGCATGTCTCCTGTAAAATAACCTTCTGCTCCTTACAGCCCTTTACACTAAGAATTGTGACCCTTAAGGAGGCCAAAACAGCTAATACCAGGAACTGCGCTTTCTCAGTTGTGCCCCTTACCTCTGGAATAATCTTCCTACAGAACTTCATCAGGTGCCACATGCCTCCGTTCTCGGGAATTTAATTAAAACTGCATCAAGTTGCCTTTTACTAGTATTTTACTAATTGACCTGGGATGTTCACATTTGTTATAAATTTGTTGAATCTTGAATCTTTTAAAGTGCATGTGTCATTGATATAGCCAGATACACTGTTTTATTGTTTTCATTGTACTTACCTGCATTTTTCTATTTTTGTGTGTGATTGTAATCATATTTTGATGAGTTTTGAACTGCCGAGAGAGTGCTCACACTGATGGGCAGTGTAGAAGTTGAAATAATAGATACCCAAAGTGTTTAAATGCTGTTAGCAATCCTGTCATTAAGTTAGTTATTGTTCTTTTCAAAACCACTCAATAAGCAAGTGGGCAGCAACAAAGCAACTGGCACAGATTTTTCCAAAGAGAAAAATCTCTCTAGAAATCACATCCGCTCAAAGATTTCCCCTTAAGGGGAAACATTTAAGGATCTGGCATGTTCAGCCCAAGGCTTGTCCTATCCAGGCTGGGGGCAGGGGTAATTTTTAGAAAACTGTACTTTTTGCCACTTTTTAAAAAAGTTTTTTCAGATAGAAGCTGAAAAAGTCATTATTCATATTATTGAATAATGGTGATTGCAGACAGCAAATTGTAATATTAGCAACAAGATGCTTTTGAGATGAAATAGTGATTCCCTATGCATTTAAGAAAAGTCATTTGGGGGTGTGTGTCTAATTACGTCTGGGACGCTCATAGCTAGGTTTAAGAATATTATCCCAGCTGTCAGAATTTGCTTGCCATGACACACGTGATGCCTCCCTCTAACAGGTTGGGGGGGGGCTGCCTTCCTCATTACCTTGGAACTGCAGAGATTAGTAAAATGATCCTGGAAATGTGGGGATCCCTTTGTTCCTCTGTAGCACCAAAACCAGAGACAGTTTTGTTGTTGTATTGCTGAAATGACCAGGGTTTCTTGCCTGCCCATGACCAAATGGCAACAATAGTTAAAACAAAAAAACCTTACTGCCCCTCTGCCTTACTTGCAGAAAAGGACCCATAGAAAAATTCCTTAATGAAACACACAAGATTGAATCTGGAGTTTGTGAGAAGAACTTTTTATATCTGTTTCTGACCCAGAGATTTCAGGGCTGTAGAGAGACAACAGAGCAACCGTATGTATTTAAAAAATGAATATCTCGAACAGAGGATTCATGACCTTGTTCCACCAAGTCTTCCTTTCTAGAATGAGGTAGCTAGAATGTGAACTACCCGTATTTTTCCGGTCTATAAGACGCCTCCATTTATAAGAAGACCCCCAATTTTCCCGCTCGAAATAACAGCTTCTCTACTGTGTGTTTCTCTCATTGGCTTACTTCCACCTATAAGACGAGCCTAAATTTTTAGTCTTAACAATTCTAGTAAAAAATATAGACATACATGGAAAATACAGTATCTTTCTGGTGTTGGTGTTTAGATCTGAGGCTGATGTGACTGAAGTACATTCTATAGTTGTCATTGTATAAGTTGTGTTAATCATTCTTGTTCATATTGGCCTTCAGTAACTAGAACATTAATGAGACAGGGGAGCTGATTTCTATTTAATTACGTATTAGTTTGGGAGTCCTAATGGTTTCCTAAGTGGTGCCCTTCAGAAAAGTGATAAATGGATATTTCAAATGAATAAAATAATTATTAGATGTCATATTTTACTGTATGTTTATAGTTTTCCTTTCCTTTAAGCAGCAGGGTTGCATGCATGTGCTTTCCTCATGGGGATTCATGGAGGGGGATCTCTCAGATCCACACAATAACCCTGTGTTGTAGTTTACCTAAAGGAGAGAATAAATGGCTCAAGTGTGAACTTCACTGGCCACTGTGGGTCATTCTCTGACCACTGGGTCACAGGGCCAGGAAAAGGGGTGAGTGACCAGACTGTTAGTTACAAAAAGTCCTGGGCTGGTGTGTAACATTAAATAATTAAAATTACAGTATTGTATTTTTTCATGTATACCACACTGTTTTTTTTAAATCATGGCACAAAAAAATAAGGGTTGTTGTATACACAGATGTAAGCCTTTTAGGGGTGGGGTGGGAGCCAAACTCACCTTGCAGCTGTGTTCTGAAGACTCCTCTGCTTTGTTTTGGCAAGGACTGGGCCTTTAATTTTTCCAGGGAAATACTTGGGGGGGGGCACAGAACAACCCATTAAGAAGTTCATTTTTAGGCAAAAAGAAGGGTCAGATCCTGCAAGAACAAAGCAGAGAGGAGGGCAATCAAGTGCTCCTGGAAAGAAAAGAAAACAAAACATCTGGGCGTGGGGTGGAAGAGAAATGAAACAGGAGAATCCAAACAGACTTGGCTGTTTCATTTCTCCTCCACCCCACCCCACCCCCTGCTGTTTCCCACTCCCTGCTGTTTTGTTCTTTCCAGGAGTGCTTGATTGCCTTCCTCTCTGCTTTGTTCTTGCAGGATTTGACCCTTCATTTTTTTTTGCCTGAAAATGAACTTCTTAATGGGTTGCTCCACCCCACCACCCCAAAGCATTTCCCTGCAAAAAAAGAAAAAGAAAGCAAGCTCAGGTCCTTGCAAAAACAAAGCAGAGAGGTCTTCAGAACATAGAAAGAAGAGGAAACACCATGGGCCGGAGCAGAGGAGGGCTCAAAGAGGATTTATTAATGTTCTTAATTGGGGGGGGGTCTTAAAAGTGGTGGGGGTGTCTAATATGCAGCAGCTTCTTATAGATGGGAAAATGGTAAGTAATCATACTAAGGCAGTTTTGTATTATATGTACATCAGGGTTTCCTGAACCTGGTGAGTACAAGATGAAAGCTTTTTTAAATAGAAACTCAGTTGGCCCACAGGAAGGACTTAGAGCTTACCTTTTATTCTCTAGGGTGTCTGTCAGCAGAGCCATCAAGCCCTTTGCAGAACCAGGCCGCCCACCTGACTGGTTTTCTCAGAAGGTAAGATGATTATGTTTCCTTTTTGTACATCATCATCAACTTTTATGTCATGACTGGGGGGAAATCTAACGGGTTCGTTGTTAGTATCTATGCCATGTTGTGTTAAAAATATCATTGCTTTTCTTTCAGCAACTAAAAAAAGTAGTATCCAAACATGGGGGATCTCGGCTAATGTCCACTTCTCCCTCTAGAGGGGAGTACATCCTGGGGGAGCGGGGGGGGGGCGGAGAAAGGAATTTGTTTCTTCCTTCCAGCTTTAGAGAAAGCCCCTAACCTTTGAGGTGTTTTCTGACAGATACACAGGGCTCAGCTGCTTGTCTCTGTCTCCAACAAACTAGCCCCATATGTTCAGCCCCTTCCTGGCTGAAAGCAACATGCAGGTGGGGATGGAAATAATTTGCCAGCAAAGCAAAACCTTCCCAACATACCTGGGAAACAGCTTCAATGCATGGAATGTGTGTCTTTGTCTGAACACAGTGAATGTTTTTGTGAAAATTGCATATTCTTTTTCCCCCCCTAGCATTGTGCATCACAATATTCCGAGCTCCTGGAGACCACAGAGACCCCAAAGTGAGTTCAGAGACTAAATGATATGACACACACACACACACACTCCCCCTCTCTCTTTGTGTGTGTTTTCCCATTTAAAGCAAAGACCAGCAGGAGATGATGTTATGAGGCAGAACATCAGGCTCTGAGCAGTGGAGAACTGACCAGCAATGTACTGCAGTTTGTTTCCAAACTGAAAGGGAATGACTGTTGGGATAAAGCTTATAAAAGCAGCTGAAACTCAGCTTCCATTACCCCTTTCTTGTTGAGTTGAGTTGACTGTTAAAAACTAGCATGTTTTGTCCTATCTTTCCACACTATTCTACTATAATTAGGGTTTCTTTTATTACTCTTCCTGTGCTGTGTGGCGGCTTTCCTACTTTCGCACTCATACTTCCGCTAGACATGACATCTTCTCTTTCCTTTTTTCTCTGATGAATGATTTTTCCGGAGTTCAGCATGCTCTTTGCACATCAGTTTCTAAAGTATTCCAGAAACATTTTATCCAGTTACTCACTATGATGGCACTGCTATGGTGTTCTTCCTTGGGCTGTTGAGGTTTCATTGTATTTACTGTATCTCCTCTACCTGCCACTCCCTTTTTTTAAAGGTACAAGGACAATTTTCCTTTGTGCTTCCCTCCTCCTGTCTCCTTTGGCTTACTGGCTCTGACTTTAAGGCTGTTTGCTTTGCTTCTCATTGGCTTTTCATTTCCATTTTAAAAATAACCATTCTGAACTAACTTCTGTGCACAGTGTTACTAATGTAGCATGCTATCACATGATGGTGCACCAAAGTCTTTGGGATGTTATACGGAACAAGCCAGCAAGGTGGTGCACTGTGTTTGATCACTCCTTATAAATTTTTTGCCTGTGGGATTCCTTCTTTCATGTTTTTATTGAATATGGTGTCTGAACAAGGGTGTGTACATGGCTTGTTACTCTAACAGCCCAGAATCGTAAGCTAAGAGCAAGCTGGGAGTTTTTGTTTTTGTTCAAGGGTTGGCCAGGTAGGCACTCTGTTGATTCCAGGACAAGCAGCCAAAATAACGGGCTGAGACTTGCACTTGAATGTTGTCACATAGATCCAGTCTTTTATATATACGGATTTGCAGAATACCGGGAAAAAGAAACAGAAATTGAGAGGTTGGGAAGAGCAACAAAATAGTGGGAATTGGGGATGAATAAATTGTTTTATGTGGGAGGATTCAGCATTTTTAGTCTTGGTCCCTGGATTGCTTTCTCTTTGTTGTGTGCAGAAGGAAGCGTGGCGAGAAGGGAGAAGTAGTAGAAACCGTGGAAGATGTTATTGTGAGGAAACTAACAGCGGAGCGGGTGGAAGAGTTGAAAAAGGTGATTAAGGAGACCCAGGAGAAATACAGGTACTCTTCAGATTGTGACGCTCAAGAAGGCTATGGCTGTTTCATGACAGGGTGGGAGTGGATGAAGTGGATGAAATATGCTTTGCGTTGTTGTCTCTACAGGCAGCTGAAGAGGGATGCTGAACTGATCCAGGCGGGGCACATGGACCACAAGCTGGAGGAACTGTATAACGAAATCATGATGTGGGTCATCTTGTTATTTCCCTGTCGTAGCTTCATTTTCTGGGACTGGATATCTTGAGTTCTTGGTCAACCCATAGTATGTAATTGAAATGGCTGAACTTCCAAACTTTGGTAGCGTCCTTGAGTGTATGTATGGTGTCATTACCTCATAGTACCCCAAAAGAACCAGTTTTTCTCACGTATTTGTGTTGTACATGCTTTTATTCCTTCTCTCATCTTCCAAGCTGTGCTTGAAGGCTCTGAACTTTCTCAAACGTTCTCAGTCCAGCCTGCCTTTATCTTGACTAAAAAATTCTTCTTATGGCTTGACGATGAAGAGTTTATTGTTGAAATTACAATGAGTAATTTCTAATACATGTGTAAGAAGCATCAGTTTCATTCTTCACCCAGTAACCTTGGGTAATCCTGAATTCTATTGAATGCCTTTAGGAAGAAAAGAATGGAAGAAGAGGAAGCAGAGGTGAAGAGGAAAGCTACAGATGCTGCTTATCAAGGTTAGTTGGACATCAGCCCTCCCCCCCCCCATAGAACCAAATCACTGAGCATAGAAATATTTAGAATAGGTTTGGGAAATCTAAAATTGAATTGCTTTTAGATTTCAGTGGCCTGTGGAAGTGTTTCATGATGCTGACTTTCCTCAGCCTCACATATGTAAAATTGGAGCCTGAGCGATTTGGGGGGAGGGGTTGAGATGAGGGGGCTTTTCCATACTTCTTTCAGTAAGATGATTCATAAGATTAGAAAGACAATTTAGAGGCAGGACAGAACTCCAGAAAAAGTTCCTGTGGTAAGGAAATTAGGGAAGATAGTCATTTTCTTAGTCACATATTAGCAGCACACATTTCACACTGCAGTAGACATTATTGAAGGAATGTGTTAGTCAAAACATAAGTTTTTGGAACCTTGGACTCTGATGCTTACTGGATATTTCAGCAACACATGGATGGGACAGCAAGAATTCCTTATCAAGAAACAGAAGATTCGCCATTATTATTATTCTTTGCCACCTGGGATCGTTTGGCTTCGAGAAGATTCCTTGTTAAGATAGAGTTGAGAATTATTTAGATTAGCCATGGATTTCAGTAAAGAGTTAGGACAGATTACTTGAATAGTATTTTTTTTTTGTTACAAGCAAATTCCAGCTTCTGCTGAGAAATTAATGGCTTTAATCACAAGGTGAAATCCTGGGTTCTTTTAACATACCAAAAATAATTTCTTTGAAGGCAAAGTAAAATTATAATAAAGTTTTATTTCTAAACGGAATGGCAAATTAAAATAGATCTAAAAACTTACTGATTTCTGAGCACCTGTGATAGGAAAGAATTTTTTTTAAAAGTCTCTGATCCCTTTAGAGTGTATTTAGAAACCAAATTGGGATGACTGAGGAGAAGTTTGCTACAGGTCACATTCAGAATTGATGCTGGGAGAAACTATAGGTTTTTCAAGAAAAATACGTAATAGCTGAATGCTTGGGGTGGTATTTGAGGATCTTTGCATCAGGCACTGGGTTTCTTAGGGCTATGGTGTGAATGGAAACATTTTGAATGTTATTTTTATTTTTTTATTTTTGCCTCCCCCTCCAAGCTCGTCAGGCAGTTAAGAATCCATCGCGAAGGTTGCCAGGGATGATGGTTCGCTCTCCAGCAGGTTCTACCTCTCCAGGGACAGATTACACTCTGGCAGACTTATCTCAACCCAGCGTGGAAGAGGCTAGCTCAGGGGTAAGGCTCAGGCTGTCAAAATAAGCTGTCTGAGATGTCTGATCTTTTCTCCCCCTGCGCTGTCTGTAATGCAAATGGCTTGTGTGCAGCCTTGTCGGGAGAGCCGGAACCAGCGTTGCTGGGCGGCAAGGACACATAACCCATTTGGGCGTCGTTGCTGAGAGTAGCGGTCAAAAAGGTGGAGACGAGAGACCCCCCTTGAGGGAGCATGAGTGATGGAGGAGGTGCTTGGGGTGCGCTGGGTCATTGGCCCTGGCGGGAGGCATCAGGGGGATGTGTCAAAACGGCGAGGATGTGGCTTTGAACCGTTGTGGTTTTTCTCTTTCTCAGGTTACTCCAGGGACATTGCCCAGCACCCCAGTTGCCTCCTTCATTGGGATCCCTGACACCCCTATGGGCTCCACCTCCCTGGATGCCCCCATGGCCCCAGTCCCAGATGACTCGGCCCAGAAAAAGATGCTAGGACAGAAAGCAACTCCGCCGCCTTCTCCTCTGCTTTCAGAGCTGCTGAAGAAGGGCAGCCTCCTGCCCACAAGCCCCAGGCTGGTATGGAGTTCCCCGCTTATTCATTAATGCCGCCGTCCTGGTGAATCTCTGCGGCTGATTTTGACCGCCAAGAGCAGGAGGGACAAGCCGCTCTTGGCCGACGGGGAAGCTTAGGTGCCAGTTAGGAGCAGAGTGGCACGTGGCATTCATGAAGCACCTGTTCCAAGGTGCATCCCCCCAGTGCAAAGGGTTCTGTGTGCATTGTCTTAGTAATCTATACCAGGCCTGCCCAAAAGGTAGACCAAAAGTAGCCCGCTGGCCATCAATTAAAAAAGTGAGGGGACAGGTTCTCCACCCCTCCCTCCCCCATGCCAAGGACCACCACTGCCCCAGCAAAGTTCTGGGTCTGCCAGCCCACTATCTCAGCCGAGTGGGGCAGTTCGAGGGCCATGGTGCATTGAAATCTGTTCCCTCCAGAACAGATTAATTGGTTTTCAATGCATTCCTATGGGAAACCGCTGCTCTACTTACAAAAGTTTTTACTTATGAGCATGTGCTCGGAACAGATAAAATTCGTAAGTAGAGGTTTTAGTGTTGTAGCCCTCAGGCACTTTGGGCCGGAAAAAGTAGACCTTGGCCTGTTCAAAGTTGAACAGCCCTGGTATAGACAAACCCCTCACCTACCCTCCGGCATGGTAGGCCATGATTTTTTTATTCCTATATGACTGCTGAGGACTGAGACTCAGACCAATTGGCCTTCCTGATACCACTCAAGAAGCTTGTGGCTGAGATGAGATTTGAAAGAGTCGCATTTAGTTCACTGTTTGAGTTGAGGTTGCCGTGTTAGCATATCAGGCAAAACACAAAAAATGCAGAAGACAGAAACATTGTGGCACCTTAAAGACTAATTACTGTGTTTAATGTAGGCTTTCATGGATAAATCCACTTTCTCCGTGCAGACCCTTGACTTCTGCTGTTCTGAAAAATGAGACAAACTTGCTTGTCTTTCATTTTACCAAAGTTAGACAAGTGCGTCCAAGTCGCTTCTCAGAGATGCAGTGTCCATTTAGTTTGGAGTAAGGGCATTGTTGATTTGTTTCCCCTCCCTCACTTTGCATTTGTATTTGATGGGACCCCTGCCCACAAGATTAGTACCACAT
Source organism: Phrynocephalus versicolor (assembly GCA_023846285.1). NCBI lineage: Eukaryota > Metazoa > Chordata > Lepidosauria > Squamata > Agamidae > Phrynocephalus > Phrynocephalus versicolor. The sequence continues at coordinate 71,746,667 of JAHTLZ010000010.1, forward strand.
TTAAATGCTGCAGGAGAGCAGCCATAGGGCAGGAGCTTGTTGGCAGAATGGTGGCAAAACTGAAAGAAGATACGTATTACATTGCGGAGGTGTACAAACTTTGTGAGTGTGTGGCGGAGGCATGGTCTGTGCTTTCTTTTTTAGCTTATGCATCTACTTTGGCAGGTGGGTGAGAGCGACATGTCCGTGGTTTCTGGTCACACAAGTAGCTCTGGGATCCTCCTGGAGGTTGGAGGGGTCCTTCCCGTTTTGCATGGCGGAGAAATGCAGTCAGCTTCTGCTACTGTTCCTGCGTCCCCTGCTGCTTCAGGTAAGCTGCACTTTAAAAAAATACATGATTCCATGAAAGCTGGAATCCTGAAAGATCAGATGATTTGCTTTGTGTGTCGTTGCTTTGTCTAGGAACTTCAGTAGTTCAGATCTACATAAATACTTAAGTACCCTTGTTTCTTGTTGTCTTGATACCTCTTACTTGACCGTATCTTGCATTTTTTTCCTTTCCATTTTCTCATCCATATTTTCAAGTTAAGCTATCTCTGCTTCTCTTTTATCTTTTCTTTAATTTTTTTAAAAAGGAAGGAAAAGGAAAAGCAATTGCATTTCATTAATAAAATCATCGCATTGATAAAATGCACTTCAAATAATCAAAGCCAAGTTGTTAAAACGTCTTTCTCTGTCAGTGTTTGTCACAGCTGGAGCCTTGGTCTGTGTTTTGTTTTGGGTTTTCCCCCCTGGATGTACAGATTCAGTACAAGATGTTTATTTAAAAAAATTCTTATGACAACTAGTATTTTTAAGGAAATGCAGATCTTGCTAAGTCATTGTAGTGCTATTTTGCTTATATGCAAATTAATTAATATGTATCTAAACCCCAGAGCAGGTTCTGTGTCCTTTTTCTGTTTGTGATGGAAAGCATCTCGTTATACAGTGGTACCTCTACTTACGAGGTTAATCTGTTGCGAATGCATGCTCATAAATCAAATAACTCATAAGTAGAGCAGCCATATCTAAAAAATAAAAAAGTGAGTAGAGCAGACTGCATCTAAAATTTGTAAGGCAGCAGTTAAAACAGCAATGGTTTTCCACTCTTAAGTTGAATTGCTCATAAGTAGAGCCACTCGTAAGTAGAGGTACCACTGTATATGTTGTATGACCCTTTTGTGACTGGATTGTGCCAGCATAACATTGGTACTGGATGAACAATTAAGTATCTTGCATGGTTCCTTTAAAGCACGAGAGGGATGCCAAGTGTAGTTCCATAGATGTTGTTGTTATTTCAGCTCCCAGCTTTCTTCACCGCTGGCTATTTTAGCTAGGAATGATGGGACTTGTTATGCAATAATATCTGGAGGGCTGAATGGTAACCACCCTGGTTTTAAAGCAAGACTCTGTTTTGTGAAACAAAGATGTAAATAGCTAATGCCTGACAAAACACCAGGAATGTGATGGGAAGGGCAGCTTTATATTTTATATGGGCTGAAGAATCCATTTTTCTTGGTGTAAAATTATGGGTATTTGTCATGAAAGACTTGGCCAGGGCCTCTGAGGGCAGAGACCTTCTCTACTTGACCTGGCTCCTTGTGGCTTCTAGTATTCTCCTGCTTTCTCCTGGTGTCAACTCCCTGCTCATTCTTGGCTTCCCTCCCTTTCTTTCTCCTTTCCTGTTAATCTGCACACGGTGTTGCAAATCCAAAAATGGCCAACTCGATTTTTGTGATACAGATTGAGCAAAAAGCTGCATAAATCTTCTGCAAGCATTCCTGATGTAGAAATGCAGTGTTTGGATTTTCACATCCAGTTTTGGATTTTCCGGGTGCAGCTTTGTGGGTCTTTCTTGCTTTGTCTCACGTTCCAACATTGCTTGCCCTCATGGTAAAGCATGCAATGTCTTTTTCCCCCCCCCATAGGTGTTCCTGGGCTCTGGCAAGGGAGCCCCCCCCCTCCCCCAGTTCTCCCGGTCAGCTATCTGTAGCCAGTTTTGTGATGTTGTTATTGTACGCAGCCCTGGTTGCTCTTTCCGGAGCCCTGGGAACGCCTGCTTTGTGGTCCTCCGTTGCTGTTGCCTCTCAGCTAATATGCCTTTCCCCTTTTCCTACTTTGTTAGGTGCTCCTACTCTTTCCCGCCTTTTAGAAGCTGGTCCAGCCCAATTCACCACATCACTTGCTTCCTTTTCTGCTGTTGCCAGTGAACCTCCAGCCAAACTCCTGCCTCCCCCTGTAGAGTCCGTGTCTCAGGCAACCCTAGTCATGGTGCCTACGCTGCAAGCCCCAGCGGCCGTGCCACCTGCTGCAACGCCAGAAAGTGTAGCGACAGGTGCGTCCTTGCACACGTATCTCCCTCTGTACCTTATGGAAGACTTTCCCCCCGTAGGTTCTGCGGAAGGGCTTGGGTGAGTGCGGGTTAGCGGGGGACCTCTGTTTCGTAGCCGGGGGGGGGGGGTTTGCTCACTGGACTCGCCATTGCGGGACAAAAGGCCAGCCTGTTGTTGCCAAGAAGAGCCTGACCCAGGGTGCCGGTCAGAACGGAGGCGTAGAGGAAGGAGAGAGGCACTGATTTGGGGTGAAGTAGCGAGGGATCGGCTTAGAGCTAGACTGGGAAGCCAAGACATGGCTCCAGTTTTGACCAAGAGTTGTGGATCGGGATAGGAGAAGGGGCGTCAGCCGGCGTGCGCCTGTAGTTGAAGCTGTGGAATGTTTGTTAATTTCTTGATCTGACCCATGTTGCCGGTTGGTGCAGCTGCCAGGCTTTCACTTGACTTGTCACTCTTGTCCAGTGAGTCAGCCCAACACCTGTGTTTCCATGGAGGCAGTACCTGATCCTCATACAGTGACAGTGTCAATGGACAGCAGTGAAATTTCCATGATCATTGATTCCATCAAGAAAGACTGCCTGGGCTCTGGGGCCACTGGCGCTGTAGGGACTTCTAAAGACCACCACGGCATGGATGGGAAAGAAGACCTGGATCTGGCTGAGAAGATGGACATTGCCGTCTCCTACACGGGGGAGGAGCCGTCCTACACGGGGGAAGAGCTGGACTTCGAGACCGTTGGGGACATCATCGCCATCATTGAGGATAAGGTAAAGGGAGCCTGTGCTGAATGTGGCTTTCTGGGGTTGTAGGGAAAACTTTCATCACAAAGGCATCTCTTCCGGCCTCTTCTCTCCCCAAAGCCTAGTACTGAGCCTTACCATCCACAGCGTTTATTGCTATCGGCACTGTAGCTCACTTTACAAATGTTGGCTGGCCTTTGGGGGGGTCACCATTACCATTATTGCCACACCTGTTGCCCTGACTGAACCCATGGTGCTGAAGCTGTTGAAGTTTGTCAGTCAGTTAGCCCCGAGTATCCAGAGATGGAGTTTGTCTCAATTATTAGAGGGTATTAGGAGGCTCCCTCTGGCTAGCAGGCTTTTGTGTTTCTGGGACAAGAGAACTGTCTTGGATCTTGTGAACTCGGCATATGGCCATGATGTCGAAGTGTGTACTTTGCAGTTGTATCTCAGTTATGGAGCACCCTTCTGTTTAGGAGTGGCTAAAACCTCAGAATCTTGTGAAAACATTGCAAGGCCTTCACATTTAGGGTTAATGTCAGTGGTTGGAGTTAAGGCAGACCTGGGTTTGTTTGTTTGTTTGTTTGTTTGTTTGTTTCTTTCTTTCTTTCTTTCAATATGGTGGGGGGTTTGCCCCGCCTTTCTCCTTTAAAAGGAGACATCATTAAAAAAATATTTAAAGCTGAAAACAACCAATATACAAACACTTTTTTTGAAAAACCAAGTAACTATCATGCTAAAAATGGAAAAACAAAGCAACAACAAAAACCTGTTCAAAGCCATAAGGGGCATTAATCCATTTTAAAAGCCTCACTCAGTGGCAAGTCACTAAGGGAAAGCATTCAGGAAGACAAAGTCCAAGCTACAGTAGCTTTCTTGAAACGACACACAATCCAGTGCACATTTCGCTGCGACTAAGTTCCTGTCAACACCATGGGTCCTGCTTCCAACTAAACATATCTAGGACTGCACTGTTAGTACCACCGTGGAATTGTCATCCTCCCATGAATGGTGACTGGAAGGAGAGGACATACATACTGTACCTCTACTGTAATACCAGTGTTCTAGTCTGGTATTCTAGACTAAGTCTTCTGTCTGCAGGTATTGTTTTTAACAATTTGAAAGCAGTCTGGGTGTTTGTTTTTTCAATCACAAATACTTTTTAATGTCCTGTTTTTGACCTTGTGATTACCACTGTGAACAAAATGAGTTGGCGACGGACTCGCATTGCAAGTGCAAGGAGTAGATTTTGGCGTCTGAGGGCACAATCTGGGCTTCTGACAAAGGGAAGGCGGCTGTATATTCCTGTATGGACTGTAAAGTCGCCTACTCTTAACAGTTCCAGAAATGCATCACCCTAAATAAATAATAACATTAAAAAAAAAGGTTTAACATTAGCCTTCTTACAATCAGTTGCCCAGAGTTGTCTTTTGTGTTCTCCTTAGTGCTTAAGGTACCCTCCTGTTGTAACAGCACACCTGTGTGCTTGAGGAAATGAAGAGAATAAAACATGTGTTAAGCCTGTAGCCTATGTGTAGCGTTGTACCTCATAAGCTGTAGAATGGAAGTGGCTGGTTTTGTTGGGAGGGCTAGTGGGTGCGTCTCGATGCTTCTGGCATTGATCCTGGCCTGTGCTTGCTCTGTTCCTGTTGGCGAAGGTGGATGACCATCCTGAAGTGCTGGATGTGGCGGCCGTCGAAGCCGCTTTGTCCTTCTGCGAAGAGATTGAGGACCCTCAGTCGCTGACGGGCCCTTGGGAGCATCCACTGCAGCGGGAGCATCCCGTTCAGCCGGAGCATGAGAAGCCAAACCAGCTGTCGGTGACCGTCAAGCAAGAGAGGCTGGATTGTGAGGAACCAGAGGCCAAGGGGATCCGCCAGCTGATGAACATGGGGGATCTGGGGACAGAAATAAAAAACGAGCCCACGGAGCAGGGACAAGGCCATTTGGGTTCCGACGACACGGCTGCCCTGGCAACAAGAGCAAATGAACCATCCGAGTCGAGGGGTCAAATCTCGGAAGACGAAGAGGCAGCTGTTCCGGGCCTAGAGAGCTCGGAAACGGAGATGGAATCGTCGAAGGATGACATGGATCACGATACGGTGAAGACGGAGGTAAGGAGGCCAGAGGCAGGGCGGGGGGGGAAGCGCCTGAAGAAGAGACGGGGGAAGGAAGGGCGCCCCTGGTTTAAAGCCGTTTCTCGTGTTTGCTTGGTGAGATTGTACTCGTTGAGCAGATCCGAGGGGCACTTCTCTGAGCTCGCACGGAGGATTCTGCACCGAGGCCGCCCAAAAAACTGACACTGAGGCAAATCTGGCTTGTGTTTGAGGGAATCAGAAGGCTGTCATTTTTTTTAGCAAAATTGCCTTGTTTCGCAAGACAAAAGGAGCCACATTTAGCTCAGGAGCCTCGTCATCAACCTTTCTGAAATGTTAAATTAGCTCTCCCCTGTTTCCACAATTGCCCCGATATGACCCACCTATTTCCAAGTGTCCATGTGGAGCGTTAGGCCTCGAAATGTCCTCTGCTGCCTGTTCTTTTCCTCCCTTTTGGTTAAAAGCCAGCATTCCCAGTAAGCTGAGTGCTGTACCTAGTGCTATCTCTTCCACTGCTTTTCTTTGCTGAGGTGAGACTACTGGAGATGATCAGCTCCGGCTGTATGTGAGATCTTCAAGGGACCTGGTAATGGGCCGGGCATTCCTGTACAGTGGTACCTTGTATAAAGGCATTAATTCGTTCCAAATGAAATTCTGTTAAGCACATTTTCCTTTATACAAATTTCCCATAGGAATGCATTGAAAACAGAGTACAGTGGTCTCCCGCCCTTTCGCGGTTCATATATTGCAGTCCCGCTATATTGCGGGACCGCAGTATATGAAAAAGGCCCCCTAGGGTAAGGGGGGAAAGTCCTGTTTCAAGCCTCCCATACTTACCCCAGGACTGGAGCTGCCCTGAACAGGTCTGTGAGGGCCTTCCTGTGCCTTCTGGAGGCCTCAAAAGGGCCTCCCTATGAACCAGAAATAACTTCTGGATCCTGAAAATCATTTCTGAGGCCTCAAGTGCCTTTCTAGTCCTGTCGGAGGCATCAAAAATGATTTCCGGTTTACCAGAAGTTACTTCTGGTTCACAGGGAGGCCCTTTTGGGGCTTCCAGAAGGCCCAGGAAGGCTCTCACAGGCCCGCTCGGGGTAGGGTCACGCTGGGGGTAAGTACAGGAGCCCCCAGCTAGCCCCCCCCAGGCCTGATTTGACCTGCATCCACGTATTGCGGATTTTCAATTATCGCGGGTGAGGTCATGTCCCTAACCCCAGCGATAGGTGGGGGATCACTGTATGGTAATCCCTACTTGCAACCATTTTTACGTTGTACGGATTCGCCCCGTAGGAGATTCTATTAAGCAAGTTTCCCCTGTCTCTGGAATTTTTTATGTTGTACAGATTTTTGTTATACAAACCGTTTGTTATACGAGGGTCCACTGTATACGGAGTGGTGGCATTGCAATCACTGACAGCATTTGGTCGCTGCTTCTCTGTGGATATTTTTGAGGAACCTGTTCTTTTCTGAGGCTTGGTGGGGGGGTCTCCTTTTCCTTCCTAGCTCCCTGCGGATGATGAGACTTCCTCTCCACATGCTCCGAGTGCGAGCGAAGACTCTTCTCAGGCAGACCTGCATCACAAATATGAGTTGTCAGGTAGCTGAACCCCAGGGAAGGGGGGGGGGTTGAAGGAGGGGAAATCCCTAGGATCAGGTTGCTTGAGAAAAAGTTGGGGATGGAGAAGGGCTTTAGAATTAAACTCTGCCTCTCAAACCCAGCCACCCGCCACCCCTTGTTATTTTTGCTTCCCAGAATCCATGAAGGAAGAAGCTCAAGCTCTTTTTGAAAATCAGATGAAGGTACTTGATTTGACTTCAAATGTCCTGACATTCGTGGAGGGTAAAACCAATTCTTAGGGTTTTTGCATTGGGGTTGGTATGCGGAGGGAGCCAGAATTAGTGCAGAATGCCACCCCAGTGTATACCAGGTTGCCCACAAATCACAGACAGGAGGGGGAAAGCTCTGTTACCCTGCCTGGAAGCTGTGAGCCCATCCTCCATTGTAGCTGGAGGGCGGTGGGGGTGGGGGTGGGGTGGGGTCTTGTGTTATGTGAATGTCCAATCCTCGGAAGGGCCTTGGACCAGAAAAGCAGCATAGAAAGGGCATGGAACTCAAAGGATTGAAACCGACATAATCAAACCCCAGAAAGAATCACATCTTGTATATATTGCAGCAGCCACCACGTTAGGACAGAACGCAAGGGGGCGGAAGCAGGCCAGAGAGCCTGACTAGTGATAGACGGTGGTGGTGGTGCTGCGAAGACCCTCCCCTGTGGCTCCCAGCAGTCTCACCGCCGGCAGGACTGAATTGGGTGGGGGAAGTCAGGTGGACAATGGTCTCTCCCTGAGCAAGCTCTAGCATTCTTGGGGGGGGATGCTTTTTGCATGTAGCGTGTGCTTTCTCCCCATGGGAGGCGCCTGCCTATGCCGTTATTGCAGCTGCCTCTTGGCTGTGCTGATGATCTGCTGGACTTTTCATCCCGTCTCTCGGGATGCTCAGGGTGAAGAGGATGATGAGGATGGTGCCAGCGAAGCTGCCAGTTTGGAGGAGCCCAAAGAGGAAGATCAGGGCGAGGGGTATCTCTCGGAGATGGACAATGAGCCCCCGGTGAGCGAGAGCGATGACGGCTTCAGCATCCATAATGCGCCTTTGCAGTCGCACACGCTGGCTGACTCCATCCCCAGCAGCCCTGCCTCCTCACAGTTGTGAGTATCTGTGAACCTCCAGCTTCTTGGGAAAGAGCCCGGCGCAGGCTGCCAGCTGGCCGAGGGGGAAGAGGCACTTGGTTGGCCCTTGGCCTTGTGGCTTGGTCGTGGGAGTGAGATGGGACGTGTGTCGCCCTTGGAGGTCTTGGGACTCCTTGCGTCGCTGGGTGGTGGAGCCTTACGGTTGGTTCCCAGCTGCGTGGAGACCAGCCATCCTTACTTGCTGACTCGGAAGAACGTGAAGCTGGTGGGGATAGACGTTGGCGGTCATGGCGAGGTGCTTCGCCAAATGCAGTTGGCTTTTTTTTTTAAAAGTCTCAGCGTATCATGTTCTCACACAGCTCCACCTCTTTCCTTTCCAGCTCTGTTTGCAGTGAGGATCAGGAGGCCATTCAGGCACAGAAGATCTGGAAAAAGGCAATTATGCTGGTCTGGAGAGCGGCAGCCAATCATAGGTAAGCCAAGGAGCTTTAGGACTTCTCTTCAGCATGCCTGTAGATAAGAAAGGGGGGGGGGGGCTGCTATAAGATGTGTGTAGTAGCCAATCTCATTTGGGAAGAGGCATTCTTTCCTCCTATAGCAGGGCTGTTCAACTTTGAACAGGCCAAGGTCTAGTTTTTCTGACCCAAAGTGCCTGAGGGCTACTACACTAAAACCTCTACTTACAAATTTTATCCGTTCTGAGCACATGCTCATAAGTAAAAACTTTTGTAAGTAGAGCAGCGGTTTCCCATAGGAATGCATTGAAAACCAATTAATCTGTTCTGGAGGGAACAGATTTCAATGCGCCATGGTCCTCGAACTGCCCCGCTCGGCTGAGACAGTGGGCTGGCAGACCCAGAACTTGGCCCTTGCAGTGGTGGTCCTTGGGATGGCGGAGGGAAGGGTGGAGAACGTATCCCCTCACTTTTTTTATTGATGGCCAGCGGGCTACTTTTGAACCCTTCGCGGGCTACCAGAGCCCGTGGTCTACATGTTGGGCAGGCCTGCTCTATAGCACAAAATATGGTTCTTACAAGCACTTGTGATTTATTTATTTATTTATTTTATATACCGCCCGTCTTCCCAGGGAACGCCAGGCGGTTAACAACATGGGTTGAAGCAACCAATTAAAATACAATACAACAGTGCATCAAAGAATCAGGAGAAAAATTTAAAGGAGGAAAAAAATAGGTAAAAAACAAAATCATCGGCAGGTGGCATCAAAAAATGAATTAAAAAAAAGATTAAAGATTAAAGGTCGCTAAATGCCTCCCGAAAAAGCATTATTATTATTATTATTATTATTATTATTATTATTATTATTATTAT
>JAHTLZ010000010.1:71755838-71774598 GCA_023846285.1 Phrynocephalus versicolor
TTATTATTATTATTATTATTATTATTATTATTATTATTATTATTATTTTTATTTTATTATTATTATTATTATTATTGCTTCACTCTTGGGCATTTGTTTTAACTGATTCAATGTTGTCATCCCCAGTGACCACTTCAGAAAGTTAACTTCTGGACTGCAGCTCCCTGAATCTGCCAGCCAGCCAGCCAGCAAGGGCACTGGTTGTGTTGGCTGGGTGATTCTGATGGTCCCCTCCACCCACAAAAGTAACATTTCCAAGCTCTGCCCTAGAGTTTTTTATGAGAGTCGTTTAACTTGGAATCTGGGTAGCTTCCATATCCCAAGTATCGCTTTAAAATATAGAACATTAAAAAGACTTTACTGGGGACTCCTGCCCACAGTAGAAGATTCTGAACGGGTAGTGGCAGTGTGTGGGTGGAATACGAAATACTCACCTTGACTCTCAGTTCATACACATGTGCCGCACTGTACCTTCTGCTGCCCAATATTTTCCATATTCCAACTGTGCTTTGCTGTCTTGGTATAATGCAAATCTATAAATGAAGCAGGATTCTTAACTTAACCTCTCATGGCAGAATCTTACTGGCAGTGTAGCATATTGAGGAGATGAGAGTGGCTACAATCTTGAGAAAATGTGCCCTGCTTTTAAGGGCGGAAATAGCGCCAACTGCCTTCGGTCTGATTATGTCGTCCTGCTTTCAGTACCCAATCCTTTGCTATTTTGCCAGCACTTTCTGATGTATTTTTCTTTCTGCAGGTATGCCAATGTCTTCTTGCAGCCAGTGACCGATGATATCGCTCCAGGTTACCACAGTATTGTACAGAGGTTAGTAGCCAGCCTTGTCTTGGTATTAAGACTGGCACAGATCATCAGACAGCATCTTTAATTAAGGGTAGGTTAAAGGTATTGCTGATTGGTGCATGGGGCAGGATGAGTGCTGCGTTGAAAAATTGGACCAGGCCTGCCCAAAGTCCGGCCTGGGGGGGGGCAAATCCGGCCCATCAGGCCATTCTGAGTGGCCCGTGGCTGGCTGGCCTGCCCCTCCCTCCCCCTCCTTTGGCCCATTTAAAAAAAAAAAATCTTCCGCCAACAGTGACACTGCCGGGAAGCTTGATGGGCTGGGCAGGCCGGCAGGCCAGTGAGCAGAGGCTTGTGGGGCTGGGGCGGGCAGGCGATGGGGTGGGCCACCAGCAGCAGCACCGCCAGGAAGCTTGTGGGGCTAGGAGCACGTGCGGGGCTGGCGTGCGGGCAGGCCGCCGCCACCGGCATAGCCAGGAACATTGTGAGGTTGGGTGCACGTGCGTGGCAGTGATCGGGCGGTCTGCGCCACCGGCACCGCTGGGAAGCTTGGGCGGCTTGGCAGCTGGGCGGTCTACCACCACTGGCACTGCAGGGGAAAGTGTGGGGGTGGGCAGGCCAGTGGGCCTCCAGCACCGCCAAGGAGCTTTGGGGTGGGCTGGTGGGCGACCTGTCGCCACCGCTGGGGAGCTTGGGGGGGTGCAAGGTCGCAAAGATCACGGCTCCCTGTGCTTCCTTTGGTCCCTCCCTTCCTCCCTCCCTTGGTCCCCACCTTCCTTCCTTTCTTCCCTCCCTTGGTCCCCACCTCCCTCCCTCCCTCCCTTCCTTGTTCCCCTCCTTCCTTCCTTCCTCTCTTGGTTTCCACCTCCCTCCCTCCCTTGGTCCCCACCTCCCTCCCTCCCTCCCTCCCTTGTTCCCCACCTTCCTTCCTCCCTCTCTTGGTTTCCACCTTCCTCCCTCCCTCCCTTGGTCCCCGCCTTCCTTCCTGCTGGTGGGGTTGCAAGGGGTCAGTGGGTGGGGCTTATGGGTCAGTGGGTGGGGCTTGCAGTGGGGTGGCAGGGTTGGGGAGCAACTGGCCCCTGACACATTTTCAGCCACCAAATCTGGCCCTCCTTACAAAACGTTTGGGCACCCCTGAATTAGACTGTGGTCATAGCCATAAGGGCATAGGAATCGGTGTTAAGCAAGCACTGGTTTGCCTACCTTTTTAAAAGGCTATACTGATGGATGGACAATATTTAAGATACTCAAACAAATTCCTCGGCGGTTCTTTTGGCAGACCCATGGATTTATCAACCATTAAAAAGAACATTGAAAATGGACTGATCAGGACCACAGCAGAGTTCCAGCGGGACATCATGCTGATGTTCCAAAATGCAGTGATGTACAACAGTTCTGACCATGACGTCTACCACATGGCTGTGGAGATGCAGCGAGATGTCTTGGAGCAGATCCAGGTAAAGGCATGGGCTGAATTCTCTCCTAATTTGGTATAAGAGGTGCTGAGTGTACTTAAGGAAATAGTCTGCTAGTTCATCTTGTGTGTCTCATGGGTGTGTAAACTTTCCAGGAAAAAAAATCAGTTAAACTCTATTCAGTCTTACATCTCAGGATTCCAATCCATACTTTCTTTTCCCCAAAAGTAAGGCAGGCTTAGCATCGGGCCAATACCTGAAGTTGCTTCCAGTATGGTGCTAGCAATCCGTTAAATTTGCATTCATGTTGAGACTGCTCATAGCCCTTTTGTGGTTCCTTTTAGCAATTTCTAGCCACGCAGCTAATCATGCAAACGTCTGAATCCGGGATCAGTGCGAAGAGTTTGCGTGGACGAGATTCCACCCGGAAGCAAGATGCATCAGAGAAGGTGGGGGCTTAATGAGAGCTTGTGGATCATGTATTTTGCTTGGGGGTGATGGTTTTTAAGGCATTGGGTGTATTTATCCCCCCAAGGCAGTGTGCAGTATTATTTTGAGTTCTCATTTTAGATTAGATCTGTGTTCACCTCTGGGTTGCATTGGAAACGATGACAGCTGTCAGTCTCCTCCTTCCCAGCAGTTTTCAGTATCCAGTAAACTGTAGGATTAACTTCATTCTTGAAGACAAGTATTGGCTCCTGGATGAAAAAAGAGTTAGGGTTAGGGTTTCATTCTAAATGAAAAGTAATTTGAGCCAGAATCTGTGTTTTTTTTTTAGCGACAGATAAAATCAAAGAATTTCATATATATTTTTGCAGAATTTTAAACCAGTAGATTTAACTGAGCAAGCCTGAGCCCCAGCTAGTCATGTTCTTATACTACTGGGGGGTGTGGGGGGGTGGGAGTTGCTGGTTAGTATGTGACACCTGATAGTATCATATGGAGTGGGAACTTCCAGATCCCTGAGCATCCATCACGTGTTCAAAGTGCAGGATGCTCACCTAAAATCATGTCTATTGTGTTCTAAAATAAGTGCGCGCAGGAATGCAGGCTCTCGTCAAAAACTCTTCCAGTATTCTAGTCAGTGTCTTCTGGTATGTAGTTAAAGATCTAGTATCATTAGAAGTACTTCAGATTTTCTCTATTGAGAACGCCATATAGTAGATGAGTTCTGGGTGGGGGCTATGATGGATACAAGGTGCTTAGGTACTTTATGTGTGTTCCTGTCAAATTCATTCGTTATTTCTCTTTTTTTGTTTTAACAGGACAGTGTCCCTATGGGTTCCCCGGCATTCCTTCTTTCTCTGTTTGTAAGTACTTAATCATTGTAGATTTGTACAGCATAACAAGGTGGGAACATGATGAAATTATGCATCATATCTGCATGATGAAATCACTTATTTGTTTGTTTGTTTATTCATTCATTTTATTAAAATACTGCTGTCCCTGTGTTAACACATCTCAGGGTGGGGTAGAATCAAGGAAATCATATTAAAAGAAATATATCCAGTTATGTCAGATTAAAATATGATTAATATAGAACAATAGATGAAATACCAAGCCATAATCTCTATTTGCTTAGTGTGGAAATAAACAGCCAGGTTTTAATCAGGGCAGTTAGACTGTAGTTATGTCAAGGTATAAACAACCATGAGAAATGTCTCTTCTCTCTCTCATCCCGCCCCCAATTCTCCAATGTATTTATTCATAATTCTGGTACTGGGAAATTCATTTGTTGCTGCAAGTCTATTGATTTCATTTTCATAACCTGTGTCTTAGCTTTCTGGCTTCATGTACAGCATGGGCACAAAAATTACAAAGGTTCACCCTTGGGGATGCATGTGGTGAATTTTCTTCTTTCTTTACAGATTCTTTCAGTGAGTGTCTTTGTCAGTTTTGTATTTTTTTCCATGTATTGGTTCCTTGATTTTACATGAAAAGGAAAGCTATTTCTGGGTCATTCGTTTCAACCTTTCCCCATAATTTTTTTTCCTGGCACTCAGGAAACCCTGAATAACCCTTCAAAAGAAAAAAAGGGGGAAAAAGAGGCAAGGCACAGAGAATGAATCTACTCCAGAAGCAGACCACAGTACATGAGAAAGAAAGTAGCCATCACACCAATGTTATTGCAAGTTTAGATTGTCCCATTCATCTTCATCATCCTCGATGATCAATTCTTAAGGCTATAGCCACAGTACAACACACACCTTCTTGAGCTTGTGAAGTACAATAGAAAACAGGCAAGGAAGCAGCCAGCCAGCCAGCTCGGCACTGGCTATCTTGCATGTAGAAAGGCCCACTCGCCAAAACAATGGACAGCACAGTAACAAGAGACAAACGCTTCAAACGATGTCAAACCAACAGCAACCACCATGTGCATAGCTCAGTCGCACACTGGCACAGACACACGGTCCACCTGCTGTCTGACACACACTCAGACGGTTTCGCCCAAACCCCATGAAAAAATATACATCTTTAACCGGATAAATGCACTGTCAATAATTGGTAAATTCACCAAATAACAAGTCTATCCCTAGCTGCCCCACAGAGCGAATAACAATCAACCTCGGTGAAGTTATATACTCAAACCAACATTAAATCCGTTCTCCAAAATATCCTTGTTTGCAAACAGTTAGTGCTTTTCTCCACATTCCTGTTTGGGGACATACAGTATTATTTATTTCTAAATCAAATGCTGTGTTTTGTTAATACAGTCAACTAGCATAGATCAGCAGGCTGAGATGCCTTGCTGCAGAGTCTGGGGCTGAGAGTTCAAATCCCAATGTTTTCCTAGGAGAGAAGCTGGTAGATATTACGTGTATCCCATTTAGGGGATGCTGTTATATTCTCTGCCACATTTGTGGCCTAGAGCACCACTAGGAGGGACTGGCAAATCTCTTCTGAGTAATTTGTACGTAGAAGATCCAGGGAAGCATTGCCAGAAGATGGAATCAAATTGATCGCACACAGTGTTGTTTTACTAGACCACAGGATTACCAAAATAGGGAATAACACAATATAACAACAGTAAAAGGTTTCCGCCATCACAATGGAAGAGTGAGTAAATGTAGATGTCTAAATACACAGAAAAGATCCTTAACACAGGAACTCTTGGTGATGAGTATTTTCAGCTTCATCTCCTGCAAAGAGAGACCAGGTGACGGCTGTTTGTTAAAACACATTTTGCAACAGTTTGTCTCCAAGGCCTGACCACCTCTTCTGTACCCTTCCACCTTCTGACTGTAGGATAAGTCTAGACGGTGCACAGGAGAAGACGGCAGTGTAGTGGTTCGTTTCTTCCTCCACAGATGCCTGAGCAGCAGCAATCCAGCATTTATATGGATCTGCCAGAAAATGCGTTTTGATTTTGAACATTCGCACTCCCCACCGCCCCCCAAATGAATGGATTTGGGGGGGGGTTGTTTTGCTCATACTTACCAGTTAAAGAGAGAGAAGCACATGGGAAAAGTCAGCCAGCTGGAAAGGGCAACAGATGGAAGCACATGGTCTCATTTACCTCCATTCACGGACAGCTGCTGTGAGGAGATGCTAGGGAGGTAGTGCCAGGGCCACGCCTCTGGAAGAGAAACTCCTCTAAAGAGCAGCTGTTGAGCAGGTAGGTTAGCCAGCAATCCTTCTGCCCCTCCTGGAAGAAATACCTTGGACCTCTCCACGTAGGGCACAAGCCACATTCCGTCCCGGCCCCAAAGCCCCTAAGCAAGTGGCCAGGTGCACGGTCTATCCCCTTGGCTTGGCTTGAGCTGACCCGCCAGTCCTACCATCGATTCCATAAAGACCTCTGTGTGGTCAGGAGGACGGGAGCTTTGTCAGTCTGTGTACTGAGTCTCTTCTGGTGACACAGATGGGAGCCAGCCCTCTTTGCCCTTTTGCCCAAAAGCTTCCCCATAACAACTTTTATCCCTTTTCTCTTGACCTTGTTGTTTAGGATGGGGGAACCAGAGGACGCCGTTGTGCCATTGAAGCAGATATGAAGATGAAAAAATGATGCGGAAGGCAGAAGGCAGCCCCATCTTTGGCATCTCGATGAAGGAAGAGAAGACATTTCCGAATACTGGGGGTGGGTGGGGAGGAACTGGGGGATAGCAGTGGACAAGGAAGAGCTGCCTTGTCTATTTAAGGGAGTCCCATCCTGGAGCATATATTTGGGGCCCTCGCGGGATTAAAAGAGCAGCTCCACTGCCTGTTATAGGGCAGCTCTCCTGGGGTCCTATTAGTATCCTTATATTACCTAGCAAACTGGTGGCTAGTACATACTGTAATGTGAAGTGTACAGGTTTTTTTTGTTTTTTGTATCTGTGAAGTGTAAATGTGTATAAATAAACTATAGTAGAGAATTCTGTATCGCAGCGTGTGCTGGCTGCATTGATTTGTCCACCTTGTCGTTTTCCGCTTGATGATGAACGGGATGGATCCCTGTACCTAGGCTGTCCTTGCCCAGGTACACTTATACTCGGTCTACTAGCCAGAGCTGGAAAGAAGTGCTTTATACCATAAAGGTCACCTAAGCATCCATTAACAGTGACCTCTCTGTGACTACCAAGAGTTGCTGCTTCCTAGAAGGAAGGGAAACCCCCATCCAGGTAAGGCAACTTCCCTAATTCTTCACATGGGAGCTGCCAATTCACAAGGCTTCTGTCCTGCCAAACTTTAGCTTGTTGGCTTTCTTCCAGACAATGGTTGCCTCCCAACATTGTTTCAAGATCCACACAGCCTTTTCTGGTGTAGAGGAGTCTACAAACTGGAAATCTTAATAAAAGGAAGAATGTACATTTTATTATTTGAATCTGGTGAAAATCAAATGACTCATTCTTGTTGCCCACATCTTGCAAGTAATAAGTAATATAACACATTGATAACATGGTTTTTAAACACTGCCTGTTTACTGTTCTGTCCTCTCATAAAAGTCATTGCCCCGTCCCCACTGCTAAATCCATGGGGGCAGAGAAAAATAACCTGTACATCTTGATTACAGGCTTGTTAGAGCCTCTGGGAGGCTTTCTTGGCAGAGAAGCTATGCATGTCCACACATGATTGTTTCATCACATTTTGAGAAGCAACAGAAGTTAGTTTTCCGTGGGCAAAATCTTCTTGCATAAATTTATACTGGCAGAGGAAAGATGATGTCATCACCCAGTGCTGATAAAACTATTTAAATTAATTGACAGGGTTCTGTTCCACCACCACCCCTTCAGGTTCCAAGGCTCCCTAACTATCTGTTTTGCCCTTTGGGAGCCTTGGTACAGTGGAAGAGGAGCTTTTAATATCCAGTGTTTGCTGCCAAATAGCTATTACCAGAAGCTGAGATATGATCACCCAGTGCTTTCCTCTAGACATGACAAAAATGATAAAAGCAGAACTACTCTGTCACCATGTCTTTGGCTCTCAACCTACAGCAGTGGTGGCAAACCTTTGGCACTCCAGATGTTTTGGACAACAACTCCCAGAATCCCAAGCCTGTGTTGCCAATGATAAAGGACTGGGAGTTGTGGTCCAAAACATCTGGAGTGCCAAAGGTTCGCCACCACTGACCTACAGAGTCTGTCCAGAAGGATATTGTGGTTAGTAGTATCAAAAGCAATTGAGGGATCAAAATGCTCCTGCAAGCCTTTAAAACAAGATGTGCAGGGAGGAGGAGAGAGAAAATCTAGGAAAACAAGCATTCTGGTTTGTTTCTATGGTTGGATGGCAACCGGTCCCAGAAGTAGGATTGGTTGTCAGAATTGTTGGATTGTCCAACCCCAACCTAGATTATCTGTTTGATGTTGCACCAGACACTTGCAGTGTCTTATCATGTCACTACCAGGGAAAATTGCTTGACTAGACTTCGTTGTGTAGTAAGAACATGTATCTGGACTAGCACATTTACACCAACTCACCAGATCAGTCATTCTGAATGTAGTTCTACGGAAGTTAATATTAGGATTAGCAGGGAATCCTTGTAACAACATTAATCTTCCTTGAACTCTATTAGCAAAAACAAAAAAAATTCTTGGAAAGGTTCTTAAATAATAATGGTTTAAAACTTCAAATAGGAAGAGCATTAGTATCTCATTGGAAAATTCTTTCCGTAGTATACCCTTGTCTCTTATGTTTACCCATCCTCCTATGAACTTTAAAAAATGAGACCTTTTTATTCTATGCACAACTGCATATGGTAGGATGGTGGCCTCCCAATGTCATCATCATTGCTAAGTCATCATCCTTCCTAGAAAAGTCCCCTCTTTTGTTTCAGGCCCCTGCCTGCCTGCCTAGGAGTAAAGCCCTTCCTCTTTCACCCTTGGGGATGGCATTGTCTGCACTGCCGCTACTAATAGATCTGAGGCCCTGCCTTCCAGGTTCTGGCCCCACATGGAATTATTCAGGCTCCCCATCTAGGATTTCCAAGAGCCAAAACATAGTCTTCCATGCTTTGGATGGTGTGTCACCATAGGCAATTAGAACATGTGAATATATACAGTACTTGAAAATATTCTCTTTCCAAAATACAGTGGTACCTTGTATAAAGGAATTAATTCGTTCCAAATGAAATTATGTTGAGCAAATTTTCCTTTATTCAAATTTCCCATAGGAATGCATTGAAAACAGAGTAATCCCTAATCGCGACCATTTTTATGTTGTACGGATTCGCCCATAGGCGATTGATTCTGTTAAGCAAATTTCCCCTATCTCCGGAATTTTTTATATCGATCAGATTTTATGTTATACAAACCGTCTGTTATACGAGGGTCCACTGTACATAGCTGTGAGCAAAACCTCAAAATGTTGCTTTTCAAAGCACAGCTTCCCCAATCTGATAGCCTGCCACTGACGGAGGGTTTTGTTTGCTGGAGGAGTCTGGACAGCCCTGTCAAGTCACCTTTCGGTGCTGCCCGAAGACCACCAGAGCACCTCCTGGACTTTAATCTCAGGGATCACTTGGGTTCCTGCGGTGCCTTTTCTTCCATTCCCCATGTGAACAGAAGCATCACATAGACAGTCAGTGCAGGAGGAAGCTTGGAGACGCTAGAAGGCCCCTAAGTGACAAACCCTCTTCCCGTCTTGTGTACCTTTGTAGATGGGTCACGTATGGACCTGGCTAGAATCCAAAGAGGAATTCTTCACCGAGTCTGAGAGAAGCAGCGGCTCCCAGTCTCCCGAGGGCTCTTCTAGCTTGGATTTTGAACTGAGCAGCTGGAGAGAAAGTGAAGAAATGACTGAGGTAGAGTTAGAAGAAAGCAGCCACCAGGAGGAGGATAACCAGCTGGAGACAACGGTGACTTTGCAGCGTGGGGGAAAAGGCGGGGAGGGCGCCTCAGAAGAGCCAGGAAGGTACAAACCTCTCCTGAGGTTCTTGTCAGAGGTACGGGTGCTAGCGGGTGTGCCTGATGAAGTGGAAAGTGATCTGAGGTCTTTCACTTGATCAACTGAAGGGGATCTGCCAAAAGCTAGGGGGGGGGGGAAGAGCACTCTCCGTCAGTAGGACAGCCTGCCTACAAGGGCCCTTCCTGTCTGCGCAGTAACATGAGGACAAAACTGAAGGCCAGCAGTTGTGTATGACCTCGAGCAGCATAAGCACTAGTTGTCAGGGATCATAGGCAGAAGGGAACTGTATAATGTTCGAACTGGGCTCTCATCAGGATCTGCTTGACCATTATGGAATGGGAAGCAGCACCTGGTAAGTCACCGGTCTAACACAGCAGATCTCTTCGTCTTCATGATCAGGACAAATGCCATAGATGCTTTGACAGAAGCCAGTGGCTTCTATTTAGAGAGTAAGGCACAGGAAAAAGGGAGGTATATTTTCCTTTCTCCCAACTGAAATAGATACTGTAGATCTGACACAAGTGGGAATAAGATTAATCTCGAGGCAAGAGTAGACCCTATTAGGTGCACACACTAAAAGATCCTCAGATGTGTGTTCTGATCTCTAAGGAATCACTGGTTCTGGAACAGCCCTCACTGTTAATCGTGTCATCCTCTGTTCCAGGTGACAAAATTGATGGAGCCACTCAGCATTGGCAGTACGAACATGGAGCCACCAGCTCAGGCATCCTCTAGTTCAGGGGAGAAGAAAGAAAGAGGAGCCTCCACTCAGAAAGAAGACATCAAGGGATCAGCAGTCTATAAAAAGGAGGCGGTGGGGGGAGAAGAAAGTTGCCTGCGGATCTTGAAAAAGGAAGCCGGGGGAAATTCCATTCCCCAAAGAAGTGAAAAGTGGGCACTTCAGGTCTCAGAAGGACTTCAGGATCTCAGCAAAGAGAAAGGAAATGATCAGACTCACGGTAGCAAGCTTGAGGGGCAGAAGCTGATGAACCTCCTGGAAGAAAGTGTAGGACAAATGGAGGAAGATGGGGACTGTTCTCCAGAGTTTATGGTTCAAATCCCCCATAACTGGAGAACACTTAGCAGAGAGGTTCTACTGAGTGTAAAGGTGAGATGTAACATTCTTTGGAGGGCCATTTTTGTTTTTGTTTTTTACTTAAGTGGCTTGCATGATCGGGCAAGTTCTGTTTCTGTGATCTGTTGGAGAATTAAGTACAGCGAGTGATCTGAATGGAGTTAGAAAGCTGTGGGTTAGCAACAGAAAATGGCAGTGTGAAGAGAGAAAGGGGCAAGCTACCTGGAGATTCAGATGGAATGAGGCCAGAGCTTCCAAGAATGCAGGAATAACATATTTCCCTAGTCCAAGTCCTTGTTCCGTCTTTTGTCATGAGCATGTCTTGTTTGCCATATGGTCCCTTCATGTTCTCTGATCGCTAGGAGGAGGAGGCGACAGAACATGCTGAAGAACAAGCCGAGGACTGGAAGAACAGTGATTTCCATCTGACTTACAGCAATGATGACTCCAGTGCCTGGGGAACACCCCCGGTGAGCTCTCCATGCATGAGCACAGCCTCCTTGCCTTTGTGAGTATTGTCAGCATGGAAGCCTGAAGTTAACTTTGGGTCTCCTATGTTATGGCTAAGCTGCCTAGATGCCCTAAGCACATCTGAGCTCGGCTGATTTTGAAAGCTAAGCAGGGTCAGCCCTGGTGAGTACTTGGATGGGAGACCACCAGGGAATGACAGGTGCTGTCGGCGCCTGGAGTAGGAACTAGAAAACCACTCCAGTATTCCTGCCAAGAAAACTCCATGGACATGGAGTCATGAAGATTTGGTCACAGCTGTAATGACGCAACACACACATGTTATGGGTAGATAGTGGTTCAGTCCCCCATAGGTACCCACTCAGGAGTACCCATGGGGTTCTGTAGAGCCCAGGGAAGTGAGTCTAGAATTGAGAAGTATGATGTCCAGAAATAGCTTGGGCTTTCTGAGACTGAGCAGGTACTGAGAAGGCACATGTAATATATAGTGCAAAGGGGAAGAGGAAACACAGGTCACTTGTGTATCCCATTCTCTGCAGTCCTTTCTAATGTTCCAAGTAGGTTGTTTCCACTCGTGCTCCAGCTCTGCGGATGTACCACACATCTTCCCATGGAGTTGTAGAAGTTCTATTGTGGATGTTACAGATGTGTGAAGAGAAGTGCGGTGCAGTCACGAGTTGTTCCTCTCACATCATTTAATTAATAAATAAACAATATTTAAATCCACCCTCCCAGGAGGAAGGCGTTCTCAGTAGTGGAGCCCTGATGATGCAGAAGGTTGTAGGTTCAGTCCTTGGCATCAACGGATAAGCCTGGGAAAGATTCTGCCTGGAAATCAGGAATGCTGCTGCCCATCCGTGTAGAAGTACTGAGCCAAGTGGTCCACTGATTGAACACAAGCCCAGTGGTTGTAAGCCAGGCTTACCAGGGGGGAAAAACAGGGGAGGCAATGAAGATCAGGCACTAAGAAAGCCTTGCAGAATACTAAACATAAGCATCTAGTGTGAATTCTTCCAGTAAACCGTGTTGGTTTAATCTGTAACTCCTTCCAGCTCTGGCATAAACCTAGTGTCTTCTCCTATAACAACAAGTAGACAAGCCTATTGGTTCTGGCTGGAAACAGAGGAACATCTTACCTTAAAGATAGTCATTTAGATATAAAAGACCTGTGTCCTATATAAAGCTCTTTTGAAAGAATGGCAAGGGGCAGAGCACCTCCAAACTTCAGTGAGGCAATTTTTGCCCCATAATTTCCTCAGAGATATATTCACATGCAGAAGGAGGGCCTTGAATCTGATTGATTGTTTTGGTGACATGGTAGATATTTTAATGAGACAAATATATTCTTCAGTGGAGAATAGCCTAGCCTTAATCTCTCTGCTACTCCAATGAATGTATTTCATAGTTCTGGTGTTGGGATTTTGTCTTTCTTTCTTTTTTGGGACCAACATAAGAACTTATCTTGTAACTATTAGGAATTTGACCAGTAAACCTCCCGCCATAATCTTTCCATGTCATCCACACCCTTTCCTATTGAACAAGGGTGCAAATCTGTTATATATATATATATATATTTATCTCTGTAGGATGCAGCTGAATCAAGACGATTCACTCCAGCAGTGTTTACTCTTCAAAAAAACTCTGCTATCCATCTGGAAGATGGTGGCTGGTCACAGGTGTGTTGATGAAATGTTTTGTGGGGGGGGGGAAGAGAACCGTCCAGGCATGTCCAAACTTCAGCCCTCCAGATGTTTTGGACCGCAACTCCCACAGTCCTTTGTCACTGGCAATCTACGCTTAGAATTCTGGGAGTTGTGGTCCAAAACATCTGGAGGGCCGAAGTTTGGATACCAGTGCAATGTGTCCAACATAGCAGATCTTTGTGACAGTTTGCTGTGCACAATCGTGCAAAGAGCTGATACTGTTCACGCTACATCTTGTGATTCCAATCCCTGTAAAAGCAGCCTCTTCACTAACCCATCAAATCTCTCTGAAGGGCTACAAGCTTTTATACACTTGATTTGGACAACAGCTGTTCCATTTGCTGCCCCTCCAGCCTCCTTCATTATTGGAACGTTTTGTTCATTTTTATTAGTGAACTTGTGCATATACCCCTGCCCTTATGCACCCGTTCGCCTAGATCTGCTAATTTCATTTACCAGAATTCATTTTGGAATTGCTTCATGATCCTGAGTCTCTAGTTCTTCACCCTACTCTTTTGAGATGACCTCTTTCCCCACCCACCCCGGCCCTGCCGTTGGGCCAATGGCATCAAAATCACCACCAGAGTATATTTGGGTAGAGAGATCCAGTTAAAAAAAATCCAGTATTTATAAGAAGATGGTGGTGGTGGTGGTGGTGGTGGTGGTGGTGATATGGTACTAATGATTTGAGAGGGGAGGGGAAATTAATCTTTCCGATTTAAGAGGAGGAAAGACAGCACTGCTGCAAATCAGGAAGCCCACAAGATCCAGACTCTATCCCCTAAGGCTGGCATAGTATAGCATTTGAAGCTGCACATTGAAAAGACACAGAAGTGTGGATGGTTCTGTACTGAACATCTTGTGGCGCAGTGGTTAAATGCCTGTACTGCAGCTAAAACTGTGCTCACGACCTGGGGTTCAATCCCAGGTAGCAGGCTCAAGGTTCACTCAGCCTTCCATCCTTCCGAGGTCGGTAAAATGAGTACCTAGCTTGCTGGGGGGTGGGGGGCAATGTGTAGCCTGCACACTGTAATTAAAAAATTGTAAACCGCCCAGAGACTACTTAAAGTGGTATGGGGCGGTATATAAGCAGAACACTTTCTTATTTGTTACATCATGAATCATGATTCTGATTGGGGAAGCTGGCTTTCGTCCCCGGCAGCTACTCTTGCTCTCACTCATTCTGTGAGGGGGCACGGATGTCGCGTGGAAGTCCTGTGATGCACCAACTGGATGGAGGGTATGGGAAATCCTGGTTAGTATTCTTCAACGTGTCTGGCATTTTCCCTCTAGATACAGTGGCCCTTTCCTGAAGGCGGTTTCAGAGAAGCAGGCTCCGGGTTACAACGAGGTGGTGAAAAGGTCAGTAGGGAAGCAAGCAGGAGAACTGGTGCGGAGTGGAATTTTTACAATATGTCTCATCTCACTTTTCATTTTCTTTTGTTTTGATTGGTCTCAATTCTATAATACTTGTTCTAGATTTTCCTTTTGAGGAAGCCGAACAGACTTGTCCTCAGCCATTTCTTATCCCAAGCTGGACATTTCTGTCTCTATGGTTGACAGCAAAATACCTCCAGGATGCTTAAGGTCAAGTCATTGAGCCACTTCAGAGCACCATGCTTGTGGCAACCCATCATACGCCTGATTTGGTTTTCAAAATGTGTTCAGGAGTTTTTGTTTCCCTGCTCTTTGCAATGTGTGCTGAAAGACAGATCCTATGCCACAAGGGAATGGGCTGCCATAAGATCTGTTTTTCAAGTCCTATCACCCATTCGCATCACAATTTGTACACGACCCCTAAACTCTGCCGCAAATGGCTGCCAGCTCCGGAGCTTACAATTGTTTCCCCACCAGCTCCGGAGTTTGCAGGAAATTAAGTGCGACCACACCCACCTAAGCGCGTCCCAGCGCACTTTTCATGTAACTGCTCTTGGAGGGTGAAAATCTCCAGATCCAGATATAATCTGGTGAGTGCCCGGCTCTCCTCGCTTCTGGTTTTGTTTTTTTTTGCCTCCCGCCCCTTTAAGAGAAGGAAGAGAAGGAATCAGGACGACAACGGGGCTACCGGTCGGCTTAGGAGGTGAGCCTGCCTTTTTTCCTTTCTTTTTTTTCTCCCTCCCCTCACGCAGACAGGAGCAAGGAAGTGCGGAGGGGTGGGGACGCAGGAAGAGCAACGAACCCCCAAGATCCCTGGTCCGAATTTAAGTGGCCAGTGGATCTTAGGGGTCATGTGAAAAGGCCCAAAATCACACAAGACATACTCAACTTCTGTAAGTTGACTGCTCCACTCCCAATGTAGTACTGTTTTTGTTCCTATAGGTACTGGTTAGTGATGAAAGCATTGTTAGCAAGGCATATATGGCTCAAACTGTGAGAATCATCCCTGCTGTCAGGATGGATTGGATTTAAATTACTTTTCAGAAAGATCTTGTTTTGATTCTGCAATGTTTTTGGCATCTTATAGACTGAATACTAAAGGGAATAGAAAAATTAACCTAAATATTGATGCCTGCGGGGCCCCATAAAACTGAGGCCTTAATCAAATAACTGAGGGACTCTGCTAACAGAACTAAAAAATTAGATCACTACATTTTCTAAAAATTTAGAATTAGAATATATAATCCAAATTCCATAATAATAACTTTATACTATAACACATTTTAAAATATTTCATCATCACATAGGGCAGGGGTGTCCAAACTTTGCAAGAGGGCCAGATTTGTTGAGGTGAAAATGTGTGGGGGCCGACCATTCAGCCGCATTTGGCCCTCAGGATGGACTTTGGACAAGCCTCTAGAACAGGCATGTCCAGACTTCAGCCCTCCTGATGTTTTGGACCACAACTACCAAAATTCTAAGCTTAGATTGCCAGTGGCAAAGGACTGTGGGAGTTGTGGTCCAAAACATCTGGCGGGCCGAAGTTTGGACATGCCTGCTCTAGAACATGCAAGGAGGCAGGGAGGATGGTGCAGCAACAGAGCTGGGGGCTGGTAGGCTGGGCAGGTGGTTGGGGGTATGAACAGAGGCAGGGTGGGCAGGCAAACTGTAAAACTGCAAGCTGACATCTCCATCTGGAATGGGGAGGGGACAGCTGGTAAGGATGCATGACAGGCTAAGCCAGCAGGGAGAAGTGGTTGCAGGCTACTTGAAATTTGAAAATGGGCCACATTTGGCCCCCGGGCCTGACTTTGGACATGCCTGACATAGGGCTTTTATTGTAACAACAAGAGAATCACCAATTGTTCTCCACTTGGCAAGTTTAAATTCTCCTCCATCAAAACTGTATGATTCTTACTGGCCAGTAGGTTGAGACAGCATGACAATTTTGGGTGGAGACCTGAGAGGCATCTGAGGGCTCTGTAAAAGTAGGCTTCTCTACAAGTGACTATAAATCAGTCTCTCTAGCCTGGCACCCTCCATAAGTGTTGGTCTACCACTCTTAACGTCCACAGCATGGCTAAGGGCGTTTATACACGACCCCTAAACTCCGCCGCAAATGGCTGCAAGCTCCGGAGCTTTAAAATGTTTCCCCACCAGCTCCAGAGTTTGCAGACAATTAAGTGCGACCCCGCCCACCTAAGCGCGACCCAGCGCACTTTTCTTGTACCTGCTCTTGGGAGGTGAAAAATATTTGATGCGGATGTGCTGGGCTCTCGCTTCTTTTTGTTTTTGTTTTTTGCCTCCCGCCTCTTTAAGAGGAACCAGGAAGTGACAGCTTCCACCAGCACCGGGGAGGTAAGGCTTTATTCTTTTGTCTCTTTTTTTCCTCCCTCCCCTCACACAGCCAGCAGCCAGGAAGTACGGAGGGGTGGAGACGCACAAAGAGCGACAAACCCCTAAGATCTCTGGTCCGAATTTAAGGGGCCAGCGGATCTTAGGGGTCGTGTAAAAGCGCCCTAAGAAAGTGGTGGAAGGCATAATGGAACATGCCTGGAGGGCATCAGGTGAGGCCAACTCCCACAAACCACTGAGTCTCACTTCCTTTTTGCTTTCTGAAGGCCAGTGGACCTTTCTTCCATCAAGAGGGGCGTCTCCAGAGGCCAGATTCAAAATATGATTCACTTCCAGAGGGATCTCATGTTGATGTTCCAGAATGCCATCATGTACAATAATTCCAACCACCACATTCACCGCATTGCCGTGGAGATGGAGCTAGAGGTCTTAGAGCAGCTCCAGATCCTGGGGGAGGCACTCCTGTGCACAGAAGAAATGCAAGGCTTTGTGAGAAGGTGAGCGGATTACATGGTGGAAGGGGAGAAGGACCTTAGCTATTCCTGGTAAAGCCAGGTTCTCACAGCCTTAAGATCAAAGCAGCAGGGCTGGGCTCCAGCCATTTTCTCACAGGAGCTTCTTAGGCATCCCGTTTGTTCCTCCAATATGTGGAAAGTCCACATTTGATGGAAGGTAAGATGGTCTCTTCCTTCCATAGCTTCTTTCCCAACTCCAAAAGAATTCTGTTATTCCTGGTGGAAACGATATGTCAGTTTTCACCCTCACCCAACCCCTCCTGAGGTTTCAACAAGCATGGATGGAAACTGCTCAGGAATAAGGCACCTCCTTAGAGATTAAGGAGATTTACTGCTTTTCTCTCCTTTACAGGTATTGAGGAGCGTGATAAATAAGGCCAATTCAGAGCACAGAAGCTGGAATTTGTATTACCTTACATCTACGGAAAAAGTTGCTTGTTTACTACAGTTATTTGTTTAACATCTTACTTCTTCCCTTCCATAAGTTGTCCATGATTTAAAATGCACCCCATTTTTTGGTACAGGTATATATGTGACTGACTGGTTTTCTAGATATGGATACGATACCTGTATTGTTTATTCCAAAAAGAAAAAAAAACTTTTCTTAGCTAATGCTTAGTGGCCAAGAAATTAAGAGAAAGGATGATCATAGCATTCAGGTGGAGATTGTCTATTAACATGGCATCTATTAACATAAAATCCTTAGCTTTCTACTGAGGATTTAGTATGTCCATAAGAATGCATACGTTCACAAAATAAATGTTATGTTTACTTATGATTGTTTAAGAACTTTTCTGTTTTATAAACCTAAGGGATTTTGGCTATTATTTCTAAATCTGAGTTGCATACAGTTTAAGAAACAATGATCTATCTGCAGAAACAGTCTGGGATTGGGCTTGCCATCGGTATTTGGCAGCCATTTTTACATGACATCATTGTCCCGTTCACGCCCCATGATGTTTTTATCTTTTTTTCCAAAATGGGAAAATTTGATCTTCTTTTCTGACATCCAGTTATATGTGGTAGAGAAGGGAATAAATTAATGACCATAGAACAAGAATCCTGCTAGCCTTTTAATATGACAGAGCAGGGGTCCTCAAATTTTTAAACAGGGGGCAGTTCAACTTCAGTGATTTACAACACTGTTGGTGGGTGAGGCAGTGTATGGCTATTGGATGTCAATGGTTGTGTTTGTCCATCTCCTTGTTAATGTGTCCAACCACTCCTTTCATAGACCCCACCATGCTAGGAGCCCCATCAGTTGTCACACTGGCTGGTTTAGCCCAGTCCAGCTCCATATCATTCAGAGCTTGGCAAACTTCTTCATAGATATCCTCTCAGGTTGTTGTCCCTTTGACGCTTTTCAGTGCAGCAAGTTCCTCTGTGACTTCGAAAGAATCATTTATCCCACGAATGAAAATTAGAAGTTGTGCAAAATCATGACTTATTTTGAAGTCGGCACACTGCTTAAAATGGAGTTTAAGCAGTGTGCTGACCTAGAAGTTGTTTTTTGTTGTTGTTGTTTGTCCACTGCTCCCTGCCAAGGGTTCTCCCTCTTTGCTTATATTGCCATTTTATCTATGTCTTCCGATTTTTCTGTTTTATCTGATATTTTTAATCTGTAAACCGCCCGGAGTTCCATTATGAAAAAAGGAGCGGTATAAAAGTGCATCAAATAAATAAATAGATAGATAGATAGATAGATAGATAGATAGATAGATAGATAGATA
>JAHTLZ010000010.1:71777648-71800884 GCA_023846285.1 Phrynocephalus versicolor
CTGTGATTAGTGCTGTCTTTGTGAGAAATAATTTTTAAAAAAACTAAACAACAAACCAAAGGACGATGTTTTTCGGGCTGCTAAATATCGACGAACACGTCCCCAGAAAAAAAACACCTAGTATAACAGTGGTTATAATCCATTAGTGAATTGCGATCTGATTATTAAATTTAGCTGAGGTATTTATTTATTTATTTATTTGCAACTTTTTGGCAGCACTGGAATTTCGGGAAAACTCGCCAAATTCCCATTGATTCAGCGGGCCTCCTCCAGTTCTGAGTTATTACCTAGTTTCAGCCATTTAGTTCTTAACTGTGGCACAGGCAGTCTATTGTTTTGTTAACATCTGTTAGTCTTTAAAGGGGCTGCAAGACTGGTGTTTTAATGCAATGGACTAACACAGCTACGCCTTGTGGTACGATCAGCTTCACTGACAGAGCACATGTTGGGTGCCATGTCCTGCATTTTTCCAGGTAGGGCCGGGAAGACGCCTGCCTGAGATCCTACAGACCATCCCCCAGTCAGTCTCGATAAGACTGGGCTGGGTGGACCAAAAGTCTAGCTTTTGATAAGGCAGCTTCCTACAAACGTCTGAAAGGCTATTATAGGTACTGTACTATAGTTCTGTGCAGAATGAAAGCAAGCTGTAGCATGCTGCAGTTAGACAGCCTCCTGTCCTGGCCTGCTGAAGTTATAGGGTTATAACCTTGTCTTCAAGACAGTTTGGATACTCAAGCTGATTGAGAGTGCAGACTGAGGGCAGTTATAAGGACCATGTAATATTCCTGGTACAACAACTGCAGTGGCTACCACTCTATACAGCTTGGGTCTAGGTCAGTGATGGCGAACCTTTTAGAGACCGAGTGCCCAAACTGAGATTCAAAACCCACTAATTTTTCTCCAAGTGCCACCTTTTATTTAAAATATTTTAACCCACCTTTCTCCTTGCAAAGGACCCAAGGCAGCTTAGAGCACTGAAGGAAAATATACGAAGTTTGGGACAATGAGTGTAGAACAGTCAATCAAGAACATTAAAGACAACATTCAATGCTAATCTGGAAGTTGTCATAGCAACTGGACTTCTCTGAGAGATTGAAATATTTCGCTGCTCATCCAAACATCGCTGTTTGGATGAGCATCGAAACATTTCAGTCTCTCAAGAACAGAAGTCCAGTTGCCATGGCTCAACTTCCACATAAACTCATCTGGAATACTGAGAATCTTCATAGACATTCAATGCTAAGAACAAATATTTTGAGGACACATATAATTGAGAAGGCAATATTAAAGCTAACAACAATAAGCAAACAATATCTTTCTTTGCCTGAATATATGTTATAATATGATTTGTTTAACGTTTATTGTTATTCTTATGTTTCTAAAATTATTTATTCATTTTGGAAATTATTTATTTGGTTTGTCCAGAGTAGCTATTTCCTTGTTGGCCAGGATAAAAGTTCAAAAATAAAATAAATAAGAAAGAGAAAATGCTTATCTGAGAGATAGTGAAGTAACACAAGTAGTATTACAAACTCAGTACATAACATTGCATCTAAAAGTCACATAACAGGTAGTCAGTCACTGAGGGAAAGCTTGCCTGAAGAGAAAGGTATTTGCCTGCAAAGATGGTGCAAGTCAGGCCTCCTGTGGGAGGGAGTTCCAAAATCTGGGAGCAGCAACAGAAAAAGGCTCTCTCCTAAGTGCCCATGAGTCGCAGCTGTGAAGGTGGTAGAACAGAGAGAAAGGTCTCTTCTGAGGACATTAGCACTTGAGCTGGCCCATACTGGGAGAGAGTCTTTGACATAGTTTGGGCTCAGTCCATTTAGGGCTTTGTAGGTTAAAACCAGCATTTTGAATTGTGCCCACAAACTGACTGGCAACCAGTGGAGCTGCTGTAACAAAGGTGTTATATGATCCCTGTAACCTGCCCCAGTCAGCAGTCTAGCTGGTCCTGCTGAAGTTTTCTGAGGGTTTCCATTGGTAGACCCACATAAAGCACATTACAGTAATCCAGCCAGGAAATGACAAGGGCTTGTGTCACGTTGGCCAGAGATCTCAAGCAATGGATGTAGCTGGTGCACTAGTTTAAATAGTACAAAAGCATCTAGGCTCAAGGATGAATCTTGCAGCATTTCTAACCTTCTCACCTCTTTTTTCAGTGGGAAGGTAATCCCATCCAGTACAGGATGATTTTTGATTTGCCAGGAGCACCTCTGCCTTGTCTGGATTAAGTTTCCATTTATTCACCCTCATCTAGTCGATGACCCCCTGATATCAAACACTGATCTAAAGCCAAAGTAGCTTCCTGGGATCCGGATGGCAGGTATTGGCCATAGCAGCAGCAGCAGCATCCAAGTAACTTTCAGCACCCTTGCATGTACATTTGGGGACACACACACTGGTCTCATGTAGGCAAAATCAAGTAATGGACAGCTTATTCTAAAGGTGGGGATATGCATAGAGACCACAGGGTATGGCCTGAAGTATCCCCTGTGCTTGCTTGCTTGCTTATTTATTTATTTATTGTATTAGAGTGTTTTTATCCCGCCTTTCTCCTTTTGACTTTGTTCTTTTGGGTTTCTCTTGCAGTAAGATCACATGGCTACCTCAGTCCACAGACATGAGTCCCCGGTAGGGCTGTTATCAGATGAAGAAGCAGCGGCCTCTCCTGTACTGGAATCCACTCTGGCAGAAAGTGGAGCCAGTTTGCGCAGGGCTCTCCTGCCAGATTTCTCAGCCATCTCTGCAAACCATGACCAAGTAAGACCTGTGAGATGAGGAAACAAAAACCTCATCTCAAAGTTGTTTGTGTGGCTTTCTCAAACTAGGGAAGGTGCTCTTTGTCCCCAGTGACAGGAATTGCCAATTGTCAGTAAAATTTACGTAAGAAGTGAATGTCCGATAATATGCACAAAGTTCATATTAAAATGTCTTTATGTAACAAGGTATGCTACCCTGGCTTTCTGTGTGCATGTTTCCTCTGATTTAGCTTCCACTGAATTTAGGCGCTCTCACTGTACCAAAGATGAGTGGAAAGGGTAGGCCGAAATGAATAGCATTCTGGATTTTTAGCGTAATTGATTCTTTACTGCCGTATCTTGAAAATGGCATTATATACTAAAACATCCAGAATCCCCCTTAGCCAGCATGATCAGCAGGGATGCTTAGGTTTTGTAGTCCTCAAAACAGAGTCTTTCCACACTTTGCTTAAAACAGCAAGCAAACTGTGCCACAGTTGTGTTTCCTGTTATTTGTGGTGCTTGGACTTCTGGAGAAAGGAGAATGTTGTACCTGAGCAAAAGCACATGCTTTAGCCATTCTACACACGGTTACTCAGAAGTAAGTGCCAATTATTCCTTGACGCAAGACTCCTGAATAAGCAGGCATAGGTCTGCAGTCTCAGTCAGAATGGTTCAGGAACATTTCCCCCTAGATCAGTGGAGGCGAACTCTCACAGTCCTTTGCCACTGGCAATCTAGGCTCGGAATCCTGGGAGTTGTGGTCCAAAACATCCAGAGTGCGGAAGGTGCTGCCCTAGATCTATCATTGTCATGCGAATTCCTGAAAGATTATATAGAGTCATCCAGGAGGATGCTGCAACTGCAATCCCTGAGCCCATGCGCCGTAAGGGACCTAATATGCTTCAAAAAGTATTACAATCTTGGCATTTTATCTATCAAATTTTATTGATACTGGTCTTTCTGACCATTCAGAAACAGAAGGCATCCTCCCCTGCGCTGCGTAATACATTTGCTTGATTTCTGCCTTGTCTTATTTGTAAGGAGCTCTCCGCTGAGACTCTGACATAATTACCTATGTAATTTTTTTCTACTATGCTGTATGCTCCAGAGCAGTGGCTAAATTCAGTTTTTTAGTACAGTGTTACATTAGGGCAGTGGTTCTCAACCCGTGGGTTCCCAGATGTTACTGGACTGCAACTCCCAGAAGTCTCCACCACTTGCTGTGCTGGAAGGGATTTCTGGGAGTTGCAGTTCAGGGACATCTAGGGACCCACAGGTTGAGAACCACTGCATTAGATTAGGCCCATTGAATCAATGGGGTGTTTGTGGGTCAACGCCATAAGTTCTGTTGATTAAAATGGGCCTGTTCTAACTGTGACTTGGTGCCCTAAAAGAAGCCACAGTTGGTCCATTTAAATCAGATGAACTTCTAGAGGAGTTGGCTCACCAAATCCTCACTGATGTAGTGAGCTAACTCTATTGAACTAAGCAACAGGATTTTGGCCTGTATGTATAAGTTAGGTGTTCCATCACTCTCTTCATACTGACTGAAATCCTGTTGCTTAGCTTAGTAAACTGCACCCCGGGTAGGTCCTTTGAATCAGGGAAACTAACAGAGAATTTGGCTTGCCAGATCCCCATGGGTCTACGGTAGCTGCAACAAACCATGTTAAGCAATATTGTAAGTCTTCCAGCTTCCCTCTTGATATATTTGTTGAATATGTTTTATTGAAAAGCACTCATGTTGCAAAAAATAATAATGTAGGAAACCACAATATCTTTAATGTCTGCACTGGTATAAATCCTGAACCGTCCTTCCTAAATGTTCCTCTGCTTTCTCCCTTGCCTGCTCAAATATTCCTTTTTCAGTAACGCACGGCTGGTCTTTTGTCTTTATAGGTAAGCTAATTTTCAGATAGGCGTGCGTTCAGAATTTCGCTTGTGGTGCGGTTTGTTGTCATGTTTTATAGTAAATTATTGTGAGGTGTTGCTGCTGATGGTGGACCAAGATGGCCTACCTGTGAGTGTAAAAAAAAACCTCTTAACGTTTTAGGCTGCTTCGGATGATAATGGGAAGGTGAAGGTGTATGCCAGAGTGCGGCCCTTGAAGCCATCAGAGGTGGAGAAGCAAGAGGATCAAGTGAGTGCTTAAGGCGAAGCAAGTGGTACAGGAGGGCTTTTGCCTGGGGAACCAGAGGGAATCTCAAGAACACTGACCACTCTTTTTTTTTTACTTTTTTTTTAAGTAAAGAACTACAATACAAAACATAAAGCAACACTTATACAAAAGAGGGAGTTAATACAAAACAAGACAAGTCCCGTGCAACCCACCACCCATTCAAGATTTGGCACAGGCATACACAACTTAAGATATTGGCCATCCCATTTGTCTCCCAAAATACACCGAGTCTTCTCCCGGTGTGTACCCTTTACCTTTTTGAAATACATATGCCAACAGTTTATCCCATATTCCATTAAAATCACTAGACTTCTTCAATCCCTTCCTAATTTTAATTTCACAAGTCAATTTACCATTAAAAGCCATATTCCATACGTCCCCATACCATTCCTCCAATGTTATTTGATTGTTGGATTTCCAGTATTTAGCAAAAATTAACCTTGCCATCGTTATCATTATAATTACCACCTCCACCTCCTCTTTCTTCAATTGTGTGTTCACAACCATATCTAACAATACCTTTGCGGAGACATTTGAATCCTTTCCCCTATTTCTTGAATGTCTCTAAAAATCATCGTCCAACACTGACCACTGTTGTCTTTGGTATGTAGACAATTCTGTGTGCACATATGAACCGTGGCTGGAGGTTAATGCTTGCTGAGAGAATTCTCGTGCGGCTTGGGAATATGTGGTCTCTCTAGATGCTGGATAGCAGCTCTCATTATTCCACACTATTTGTCATGCTGGTTAAGTCTAATTGAAACTAGAGTTAACGTCCCAATAATATTATTCTGGCTCCTGGCGGGGTGATCATAGTGATACTTCATGAATTGAGTGTTTTCGCTGTATGGGTAGGAAGTGATGCCTAAGAATTCTACAGAACTTTGTAGACCTTTAAGGAAAAATCTGTGTGTGTTTGTCACAGCTGGAATTTCTTACTTTCAAAGATTAATTCTAGAAGGAAAACAATCATTTCCAGTCATATTAAAATTCACTTGGGTATCAAGGCAAAGGTTTTTCGATTAATTCTGGGATAATTCCAGGCAACATCAGCTTGTTGAATTCTACAGGTTTTATTTATGGTGCGGTGACCATGCCAAACTGGAGAGTTGGCTAATTGTTTTGCAAATACTGCAGTAAACTATTATTCAAGCATCGTTTCCAAAAGGGCTATCATTTTCAGGTTGTGTCTTGTACAGCCATCTTAATTGTTTTAACACCTTTTGTATATATAATGTTTTACACTTCATATCCCGCTGGGGGTTGGCAATGGAAAATTTTGGTTTTTCAATGGGTACCTTGAATGAGAAGCCATGATTTTCCCAGTGTGTCATTCTGGCCACTGTCACCAATAAATCAAGCATATTTCCGTAAGGCTGTTGTGGCAGGAAATCCCAGGTGCTGAATGTTGACTTCATTTCCCAGGGGTGTGTCTGTATTGAGAATGCAGAGACCCTTCTTCTCAAAGCGCCCAAAGATTCCTTCACCATGAGGAACAATGAACGAGGGATTGGCCAAGCAGTGCACAAATTTACCTTCACCCAGGTCTGTATCTTGATTTGCTGGTGTTGGGCTCCTGTTCCTTGGGTGCATATTGGATCAGTAAATAGGCAACGGGGTTTATAAGGGTTATAACAAGGAAAGGTGGAGAACCTGAATTGCCTTCCACCTGTTTGTTTATTTGGTCTAACCATAAACCAGCCTGTTAGTACAATAAAAATGTTGACCTCTAGTATTTGGGGTGCAGATCTTTGGGCCAGAAGTGAGCCAGAAGTCTTTCTTCGAAGCGACGATGAAGGACGTGGTAAAGGATGTTCTCAATGGGCAGAACTGGCTCGTTTACACCTACGGAGTCACTAATTCGGGGAAGACTTACACTATCCAGGGTGAGGAATTTTGCCATCTTTGTTGGCTTAGGTGACCATCTTGGCCTGGTTTCGAAATCCTTGTCTTGAAATGGCTGCTTATCTCTCCTCCCCCCCCCTTGGCTTGCAGGTAGTGGTGCTGACGGGGGCATCCTCCCTCGTTCCCTGGCCACCATCTTCAACAGCATTGGGACACAGCTCTACCGGGCCACAGACCTGAAGCCCTTCCTCTCCAGCGAGGTAACCTGGTTGAACAGCAGGCAGGTTCGTCAGGAAGAGACCAAGAAACAGGCTCTGATCTGTGGAGGGATGAAGGAGGTGAGTGCCTCAGGTCTGTACTGGACCTCTATTACTATATTTGGTCTTTGTTTTTATGCGTTTGATTTTGTTTTTATCCCTTATGCTGTTAACCGCCCGGAGTTTCTTTGAGAAGATGGGCGGTATGGAAATAAATAAATAAATAAATAAATAAATAAATAAATAAATAAATAAATAAATAAATAAAGGATACACAGTGAAAGAATCCAATCCTTCTATTTGTTTTGCTTTGTAGGAGGAGCTCTTTACCTCTCTGAACAAGAGTCACAGCACCCTGTCCCACCCTCAAGGAGCCACAAGTGGCAGCATCGACAGTGGCATTGGTGGGCTCTCTTCTGCCTCCCACGTGGCCAGTCAGACAACCACCAGCCAGCTAGAAGGTAGCTACTGACACCGACCTTGCATTTCTGGGTCAGAGTCGTCTGATTTTGCATAATCAGAGTCGTAAGAGCTGCCCCCAGAAGATTGAAAACTTAAATGTTGAATCATATATTAACCACTCACTCGTGTCTATAACTCCGTGGAGGTCCATGTGCTCATAACAAAATGACCAGGAGAAGGCAAAGAATGTGTAGCTTCTGGACTTCTGCTTAAAGTGGCTTGTGCAGTGCTTCTACAAGTGACAGCAAAGCTAGATGCATCCGCCCAGACCTCTGATTCCCTTTCTCCCAGTGCCTACACCAGGCAAGGCAAAGAGGGCCTTTCCAATTGTGGTGTTCACATCTTTACATTCTCTCCCCCCCCCCGAAAAGAACACAAGCCATCTTATCCTACATTTTGTTCTCGATTTTAGTTCCCCCCAACTCCCTTTCTCAGGCATTTCAGAAATGATTTTAGTGCATGTTAGGTCTTCCGACCGATGGATGGATTGATTTACTTCAGGCTTTATTTACTGCTAGTAGTTTTATTTTAACTATTTGTCTGAACTGCTGTTTTTGTTTTGTTTTGTCCAGATCCCTTCACTGTATTGCTTTCTTTCATTTAATCATTGGGTCATTTTAAAAAGCATACAATAAAAGCCAATCCTCTGTCAACTGTAGAGAAAATCTCAAAAGATATAAGCCTTGCTAAAACTTTCTGTTGTAATTCAGGTGTGTGTGTGTGTACACCTTTCAAGGTGAGAGGCCCATGATGGTGATGGTGATATGTGTTCATGTTGGTTCCAACTCATGGCAAACCTTGTCAGAATCTCCTAGGTATAGACCACTTGAGGAGTGGATTTCCTCTCCTTTTTTTCTGGGGCTATCCCTGGACTCTGCAGCTCATCCTCACCCAGATTGGCTTTCCTCTTGGGTAGGCACAGCAGGGAATCAACCTTTGTCTTCAACTCACTGAGCTATTTAACCAGCTCGAGAAGGTCATTGGTTACCTTTTAATGGGGGAGGGGGGCAGTCAAACTTAAAAGTGTTCCTGTTAAGCATGAGGAAAAGGTGCCTTGCCTTCGGGGTGACTCTTCAGAAAGGATCCTAATCGAGGCGTTCTAGGGATGGTTGCAAGCGCTGATCATAGACCGATGTGGTTTCCTTTGGTAGACGCAACTCTACACTGGGCTGACGTGGATCATGTTTCAATTTCAACTGTGGCTGGAGAGGATGTGCAATATTCAGTCTGGGTCTCTTTCTTTGAGATCTATAACGAGCTGATTTATGACTTGCTGGATTCATCCGTGCTTGGCCCAAACCGCAAGAGACCCACTCTGCGACTGTGCGAGGACCAGACTGGCAACCCTTACGTGAAAGGTAGGGATCAGTCTTCTCCGCGCTTAAGGTCAGATCCAACAGCAGGAATGATGCAGCTTCTCACTCACCTAAGCCGTAGTTTTGGATGGGAACCAGCGGTGGGGAGAGGACCAGCTGCTTCTGCTGGAATGTAAAATTCCAGGTGGAGACCTTAACCTTCATGTTGGTATTTCAGCTCTGTAACCCAGACAGGTCCAAACTTTGGCCCTCCAGATGTTTTGGACCACAAATCCCACAGTCCTTTGTCATTGGCAATACAGGCTTGGAATTCTGGGAGTTGTGGTCCAAAACATCAGGAGGGCTGAAGTTTGGACATGCCTGCTGTAACCCCTTTCCTCCCCCTCTTCCTAGACCTGAACTGGATCAACATTCAAGATGCCGAAGAGGCCTGGAAGCTGCTGAAAGTGGGTCGCAGAAATCAAAGCTTCGCCAGCACACACATGAACCAGAACTCTAGCCGCAGGTCTGCTATATATATTTTCTTTTCTTAAAGGAGTGGCAGTGAAGCTGATCACACTTCAGGGGTGTCAGCTAGTGGCCAGAAACTGTATTCTGGGGAGTCTTGGGAGTTGGGAGAGAGCATGAGAGTGAAAGATCAAAGCACTTGGAGCCACGCTGAGTCTGACTGTCTCCTCCTTGGTTTTCCCTTGTTCCCTGAAGTCACAGCATCTTCTCCATCCGAATTCTACACCTTCAGGGAAGGAGTGGTGAAATCGTCCCAAAGATCAGCGAGTAAGTGAACAATTTAAAACGTGGAGGGCTCTAGGACCCTCGGTTAGTTTCTTGAACGATGGTCTTGTTGAGGGGAGCAGGAAGGTCAGGCTTTGTAAACTGCCCAGAGCAACTGTTTGCTAGATGGGTGGTATAAAAATTCAATAAATAGATTAAAAAATGAGTTACAGCCTTGAGATTTGATTGGTGGCATTGGGAACCCTCATGAGTAATATTGACAATGTGGTGTCTATGTGAAACTAGGTGTGACATTTCCAAGAGGTGCAGCATGTCAGATCTGGAATGAGAGTGTAGGATACCTAGCCTTCTGGGCTTCTTAGAAATGTAACAACCTAAATCCCAGGGGCCTTATGGAAAGCGTATTTATTATTGGATCTAATTTGGATGTGTCTGGCAATGCTGTGCATGGAGTACAGGCTTTATAACCTAGCATAAGATTGAAATGTTTTGCTGCTCATCCAAACAGCTTCGTGAGCAGTGAAATGTTTCAATCCCTCGAGAAAATAAATCCAGTTGCCGTGACTCAACTTCCAGATGAACTCACCTGGATGACTGAGAATCTTCACAGGCTAGCATAAGAATGAAAAGAAACTGTGAACGAATGCAATTCAATCTAGAATCCCACGACTGACCCCGCCGGTCTCCTCTCCAGACTTTCATTATGTGACCTCGCTGGCTCAGAGCGCTGCAAAGAGCAGAGGGACGGGGATCGCATGAAAGAGGCCAATAACATCAACACATCTCTGCATGTGCTGGGGCGTTGTCTCGCAACACTGCGGCAGAACCAGCAGTCGAAGTAAGTCTGAATATCTCCTGCTTCATTATCACGTGGTCACTGAGTATGAGTATAGTCTGGCCTGACGCTCAGAAGAGGGGCTTTCCAGTATGAAATCCAGGCTGCTTGGCGATGTTTCTTGTTGCATTCACATCTTTTGGAGCTTGCTGAATTTTGTGTAGTGGAAGCGGGTGGATTTGTTGCTTCCTACTTGAATGTGCAGAGTTCCAATCTCATCTTTCTCTTAAAATAGGCTCAAACAGAATGTTGTGCCCTTCCGGGAGAGTAGACTAACCCGTGTGTTCCAAGGTTTTTTCACTGGGCGCGGACAATCCTGTATGATGGTTAATATCAACCCATGTGCTTCTTGTTTTGATGAGACTCTCCACGTGGCTAAGTTCTCTGCCATTGCCAGCCAGGTGAGATGAAAAGTAGTGAGGTGACAGCAGCTAGCCACAAACATGTTCACCTGCAGTCCACCTTGGTTCCCTTTTTGCCTTCCATGCCAAACTCAGCAGCCCCACCGCATAAGGCAACAAGTACTTCTTGCCTCAAAGCTGCCTAGACACCCTAAGCTCATCCGGTCTCGCCTGATTTCGGAAGCTAAGCAGGGTCGGCCCTGGTTAGTACTTGGATGGGAAACTGTCATGGAATACCAAGTTCTGTAGGCACCTGGAGTAGGAACTGGCAAGCCACTCCAGTATTCCTGCCAAGAAAACTCCATAGACATGGAGTCAGACCTGTTTCCTACTGAGGGAAGGTGGAGACCCGGGCAAATCTACAGCAAGAGCTAGGCCTGTGCTCAGAACATGTCACTTTGAAAAGGAGCTCTGTTCATTGCTCAGTGTTTTGAGTCAGTACCAGGTTGTTACCATTACCCTCACCTGCAAAAATAACTGTACTGGCATAGCATATTGAACATGCTTGGATTTGTAATCCGACACACTGAATTGTCATAACAAGTTGCCCATTCATAACTCAAATCCATGTGGCCCCTTCCCAGGTTCATTCAACAGAAGAACACTCAGAATAAAAAGTATTTGCATCTTAAGTTAGGTGCTGGGCTGCCTGGAAAAAAAAACTATGGAAACTCCTCCTAAATGAAGTGTCCATGTTCAGGGACATGGAGGATTCTGTGAGGGGACAATCCAAAATAGAATATTTTTTCCACCTTTGAGCTGAACATTAGCTTTCAGGAGGAGTGAAATTGGTGGACCCTTTCCTGATGTAATCTTTAGATATTCTTTGAAAGAAAACTCTCAGGAGAAGGGTTGTGCTGAAGAAACTACTTGGGATAGTCACCTGGCCATCAGTTTAGCCACTGTCTCTTTTCCCTGGTCATTTGCTAGAGCAGAGTAGGTAAAATGTATTGTGGGTGGGGAGAGCTTATTTTCTGACCTGACCTGCAGAAATAACTTTGCCCTCTTTTTCTCAAAAAGACATTCTGAACAAGATCACCTTGCACAAGGCAAACAGTGTAATGCCGTATTTCATTTGGAAGAATGTCTTAGTTTTTGAGATAAAAGCAACACTGAAAATATTGAGGCCCTGTTTGTCCTGAGGCAAATCAGGCAGAGATCCCAGCATTTGAGGATGGAGAATGATATTAACGGTTGCTGTTAAAATGGTGGAGGGAAAAAAGGGGTTTGGAGATGTTCTCTGAGCATGCCGATCCCTGCACGGTGTATCTTCCAGCTCATACAAGTGCCGTCAAAGGTGGGAATCCTATCCATCCAGTCTCTTATCAAGGAACACGGCATTCGAACCAGTAAGGTCCCGGTGGCGACTTTGGATGAAGTAGCAGAACCTAATGAGGACAGCGAGGACGAAACTGATGTGACCGCATACGATAAAGAGGCAAGTGGTCACTTTCCCCGGGCTCCCTCGAGGCAGCTTCTGGTTTCCAAAACCCAAGGGAGGAACACACTGTGTCTGTGGTTGCCAACCTGTGATCCAAAGAGGGCCTGTGAGGTATATGCAGAGCTTTAACACTTGGTGCGTATCTAGGCCAAAGCATGAAAACATGCTCATTCCGGGTGGGCAGTTCTGGGAATGGTAATTCTGAACAGTAGCCTTTTAAAGTGCTTGCCGTGTCCAGGAAACAGTTCAGAGCTGACTGAGGGTCATACACCAGGTTATTTCAAGAGGCGCATTGTGGCTAATCAACTGATGAGGTATTCCTTAGCCATAATAAGCTAAACAGTTGTCTCTCGGTGGCTCTTGCAGCCATTCTGGTAAATCATGGTGGGTCATTATGTGGTGCACCTTTTATCCCGGTTTCCAACCCTACCTCAGGACCTCTTGCGAGTGGTGGAGGCTGTGCAAGAACTTCTGCTGAAGGAGCGCCAGGAGAAGCTTCAGTTGGAAATGCGTCTCCGCGAGGAGATCTGCAATGAGATGGTGGAGCACCTGCAACAGAGGGAACAGTGGAGCAGGTACGGTTGCTGCCAGAGGGTGAGAGGCCTAGCTCCTGTTTTCCAGCAGGCCTCCATCACGAGTCCTCAGCGAGGTCAGCCCCCTGTGTTAAGACGAAGTAGACACCTGAGGAGAGAGCCCTCATGAATGTTGCACTGTCTACCTCCAGCTCCTAAGCTACTTCAATCTCCTCATGGGGAGGGAGGCACATTTGCCTTGTCGTTGAAAAATGTACAGCTGTGTCAGCAGTATGGGGGTGGCTAGTTGTGCCATTTCATCCTTTCCTCAGGTAGCACAGTGTCCTTTTCCTTCTACCCTTGTCTGTAGCTCCCTGGCCAGCATAACCAGGTGTAAGGAATGCTGGGCCTTGCAGTCTGACTGCATCTGGAAGGCTTCCTTTCCCAGCTGTTCTGCCCAGTGGTTCATGTTCTCCTTTGGCCACCCCTTGCTCCTCAACCCACCTTTCTCACCTTCTTTCCTGTAGTGATTATGTGGATGCTCAAAAGGACATGCTGGAGGAGTTGTATGAGGACAAGCTGAAAAATTTGAAGGAGTCACTGACTGATTATTACCTGGATCAAATTGAGGTGCGTCCGGGGTGGGATAAAAGGTCAGAGCCATTATCAGATGAGAGGCATTCTAGTATCCTGAGGACAGGAGTTGGTAGCTGAAGCTGCCCTAGGAAAGACAGTACCTTGCACTGGCCCAAAGAAAACAAAGTAACACTGCAGAAGCACTCTTGCACAACTCTAGATGAAACATTCTAGACGCAGTGGTGGGTGAACCTTTGACACT
Source organism: Phrynocephalus versicolor (assembly GCA_023846285.1). NCBI lineage: Eukaryota > Metazoa > Chordata > Lepidosauria > Squamata > Agamidae > Phrynocephalus > Phrynocephalus versicolor. The sequence continues at coordinate 71,791,208 of JAHTLZ010000010.1, forward strand.
CCAGATGTTTTGGACCACAACTCCCACAGTCCTTTGTCATTGGCAATCGAGGCTTGGAATTCTGGAAGCTGTGATCCTTGTGGCACAATGGTTAAATGCCTGTACTGCAGGTAAAACTGCTCATGACCTGGGGTTCAATCCCAGGCAGCAGGCTTATGGTTGACTCAGCCTTCCATCCTTCCGAGGTCGGTAAAATGAGTACCCAGCTTTGCTGGGGGGGGGGGCAATGTGTAGCCTGCATATTGTAATTAACATGTAAACCATCCAGAGACTACTTGAAGTGGTATGGGGTGGTATATAAGCAGAATGCTTTGCTTTGCTTTGTTCTAGACAAGCAATGGTGGCAGAGATGGTGGTTTGTGGTGATTTGGGCTCATCTCTGTTACCATTGCTATGATCCAGCTGTGCGGCTGGTGGATGATCAGAGGCAGCAGCCTGGCTTCCCTACCTGGATCACTGCCCTGAGAATGGTACCCAGGGATCAGGGCACCTCAGGTGGTGGCGGCAACGGTGACAGCAGGTACACTTGAGGAGACAAGGGAGCCAGTGGGAAGGGGACAGGCAGGTGATCCTGGTTTGCTGAACCAAACAAAATGCCAAGTTGGGAGGGGGGGGAGTTCAGCTTCAGCAAAACACGATCCTCCAACTAGGTCGGGCATGTCCAAACTTCAGCCCTCCAGATGTTTTGGACCACAACCCTCACAGTCCTTTGCCATTGGAAATACAGGCTTGGAATTCTGGGAGTTGTGGGTCCAAAACATCAGGAGGGCTGAAGTTTGGACATGCCTGAACTAGGTTGGGAAACAAACCAGGCACCATTTCATCAATTTTATTTTATTTTTGTTCATGGTTCATTTTATGCCCATCTCTATTCTAGCCCTTCTTGTTTGCTGAAATGGCTACAAGAATACTTTTCTGTAGCATGAACACATGTCTAAAACCAGCCTAAGCTGAAGAGACTTGTTGCCAATCTATTGTGATTAGACAGGGCCTGCCTTAACTAAGTTTTGTTGTGAGGACAGAATAGGCTGTGTGGTTCACCTCAGTAGCACCTCAGTAACAGTGGTGTATGTGTATCATTTAGAGATGGGCACAAGACTTGAAAATGGCATTTCGTTTCATTTCTTTCAGTTTCGTTTCATTTAAAATGAATTTTTAAGTTGTTTTTATGTTTTTGTTTTTATTTATTTTTCTTTTTTTGACAACTAGTTGGGGCCCTCCCAGCCAATCGGCACTTTTTTTTACAAGCGCCAATCTGCTGGTGTGCAGGGCCCTGCCGGCGATCTGACACAAAGCCACTCTGGACAGTTTATAGCATAAAACAAACCTAATAATAATAATAATAATAAGATCAAACCATAGTCTTAAAAATCAGAAAGAAGCTGAGGAAGCTAGGGGCAGATGAGAACAGATCACAAAGCATTCAGAGGCTTAGGTAGTTAAGATTTTAACCCATGGAAAATAATGATTTCTGCAAGGACAACTCTATCTGGCAAATTTGCATACTGTGGGAATTCAAGCAGGCCTAGCATCCCGTCCACTCATCATTCTCCCCAGCTCTCCAAGGGCAGAGACAAAATTCCTTGCACTGGCAGAGGATGGCTCACTAACTGGAACACGCATTCTTCCATCTGACTCGTGGCAGTATTTTTGGAGACCCAAAGGAGTGATTAGTGACTGCATTGCCAGCTTCCTCACAGGTGGTTTCACCAGTTCCACCCCCTCAGGGAGTTTCCATGGCTGAGCGGGGGTGTGAACCCAGTCTTCCAGAGTCCTAGTTCATCATTCGGCCTGGTACAATACACTATGCTCGATTTCTTGACTAAAGTTTATACCTCCCCTCATTTTGAAATTCTCTTTTAACAAAGGAACCTGGCATGGATATCTGTGATTATGGAGCTTTAATGCTTTTTTCTACATCCTCTGTGGCTCCTTGCGTCCAGCATGATAAAAACCTGTATGGGTTTGAAAGCTAGCTCCTGATTGTGATTTTTGTGTTCGTGGGTGGCGGCGTCTACAAACAGTGTCATCCGTTTGTCTCTTAGTTTGCGTGCTGTATAACATGGTCCACCTGTACCTTTAAAGAAGTTGCCATTCAAAATAATAGAATATGACCTCTAATCCCAGCTTTCCTCTTCAGACTCGGGATGAAAAGATCAAAGAGTTAGAAGCTGCCTTGGAAGAGTCGAAACGGCAGCAAGAATCCCAGGAGAGGAAGCCCCCCGAAGCAGAGGACTCCCTGCGCAGGTCCAAGCGGGCGACATCAAGCCACCAGCAGGAACTGCAACAAGTGAAAGACAAGTTGGGGCAGTGCCAGGCGGAGCTCAGCACAGCAAATGAAGGTGAGGGACACAGACAACTGCGAGGACTCTGAGCAGTTCATTCATCACGGTCCGGGCTGCGTCGCAAAAGGCCACTGCACCCTAACACCTTGGAAATAAGAACAGAACATAAGAAGAGCCATGCTGGATCAGGCCAAAGGCCCATCTAGTCCAGCTTCCTGTATCTCACAGTGGCCCCACCAGATGTGTTTGGGAGCGCATGAGACTAGGTATCTGTCTCCTGATACCACTCCCCTGCATCTGGTCCTTGAGGTACCCTGTTTTTAAGCCTGGAGATTACACATCTCCCTCATGGTTGTAACCTGTGATGGACTTTCCTCCAGGGATCTCTCCAATGTAGTTCTTGGCGCTATACGAAACTCCAGAGGACATACAGCATCTGCCCAACCACTAAATACAGGAGACCCATTCTGGGCAGTGGCTTTCCTTAGGCATGGGTGGTGGTCCTTGGAGAATGGCAGAGCTTGGGCAGGGGGGTGACCTTTTTTTGTACAATAGATCTCTGGAACAGCCCAGAACAGTGATGGCGAACCTTTGGCACTCCATATGTTTTGGACCGCAACTCCCACAGTCCTTTGTCATTGGCAATACAGGCTTGGAATTCTGGGAGTTGTGGTCCAAAACATCTGGAGTGCTGAAGGTTTGCCACCACTGGCCTAGGGCAAGCATGGCCAGTAGTTATGATGGCTGGGTTATTCAGCCTAGTCCAGGCATGTCCAAACTTCAGCCCTCCAGATGTTTTGGACCACAACTCCCACAGTCCTTTGTCACTGGCAATCTAAGCTTAGAATTCTGGGAGTTGTGGTCCAAAACATCAGGAGGGCCGAAGTTTGGACATACCTGGCCTAGTCCAAAGCAGTAGCTTTGCCAAGCTGTGGAACATAGAAAGTTGTCTTGTAGTTGATCAGAATTCTTGACCATGTCCGCCAGCGGTTCCCAGTCTTAGGTCCCCAAATGTCCTTGGATTACAACTCACAGAAATCCTTGCCAGTGTGGTTAGTGGTGAAGGCTTCTGGGATTTTTGCTCTCCCCCCCCCCCCGCAAAAAAAAAAAATCAAATCTGGGGAACCACCAAGGTTGGGTCTGATCTCTATAGATGGGCCAACATTCTCTAGGATTTGAAACAGTACCATCTGCGGCCTAATCTAAACAAGTGATGCCAGGGTGAAAAGTAAGAAGCTTCTGCTTGCAACACATGCTCTTCTTTTTGCCTGTCATCCTTCTGCTATATTTTCATTCTGAAAATAAGAATAAGGAAAGGCAGGTTCCTACCGATACTTCCCGTCCCTAGATCTGCCCAGCCACCTGATTATCCTAAACATGCTTATAAAATGATTTCAGTAATTGACGTCTGTAGCCCTTGAACAACCCCGGTTAGCCTAGCCTAGGAATAGGCAGCTGGCCCGCCATACGATGAGACGGCAATTCTCCCTGTCAGTACTGCCCAGGGTTGGTAAGAACTGTGAGTCAGCAACTTCTGGATGGCTGCAGTACCTGCTGTGTGCTTCATCAGAGGTGGTGGAAGGAAAATATAGGACGCATAGGAAGATCCATTTGATCCTTAAAATTCCCACCCAGTCACCTTGTAAGAGCCTCGTAGCACAGTGGTTAAATGCCTATACTGCAGCTATAACTATGCTCACAACCTAGGGTTCAATCCCAGGTAGCAGGCTCAAGGTTGACTCGGCCTTCCATCCTTCCGAGGTTGGTTAATTGATTACCCAGCTTGGCAGGGGTGGTGGGTGGTGGGCAATGTGTAGCCTGCATAATTAAACTGTAAACTGCCCAGAGACTACTTGAAGTGGTATGGAGCGGTATATAAGCAGACCGCATTGCTTTCACAGCACCTGCATGTAATAAGTTCAAATATTTTTCTCCAAAAAAAAAAAAAAACCCTGAAAAACTGAATTAAGCAGAAATTATTTTCTGATCAAAATATATGAAACGCTGCATAGCAGATGATACAAAACCATTCCTTCCTGTTATGTGATGTTTTGCAGGGTTATTTCTAAATCCTCACACTTTCCTATCTAAGAATGAGACTGACCAAGTCAAAAACTTGATAGCATGTTATCCTCTCACATTTGGGGGTCCAGCCTTGGTTTTTGTAAATTGTCCAATGTATGATCGGCTGTGTGAGTGCAACGTGTGATGGTATTCTGCCTGGCTTGCCTCTAGAATTGCGCAAGTACAGGAAGATGTTGGAGCCGCCCCCTTCTGCAAAGCCCCTCGCTGCAGATGTAGACCGCAAACTAGAGGAAGGCCAAAAGGTACGGAGTCGATGAATCCTTTTCTGGCAGCTGCCCATTACCACGGGTTTTTCCTTCCCATGCTGTTCACCTTTTATCTGCCAGAAGAGGGCGCCCTGCCTGCTGTCTTTCCTTAACCAGGCCTTTGTGCCGGGCGCTGACGCTTCTTTCCCGCCACAGAATGTGAGGCTGCTGCGTTCGGAGCTGCAGAAGTTGGGGGAGTCTCTCCAATCAGCCGAAAGAGCCTGCTGTCACAGCACCAGCGCCGGGAAACTCCGGGATGCCCTCTTTAAGTGTGACACCATCTTGGCTAAGCAGGTAAGGGCACTGGAGGCCATTTCTTATTCAAATCTTAACCGGGTTTGATGCCGAACCCAAAAACAAATGCTCCCAGGATGGCTAAACATCTGAACATGAATTCTGCAGTATCCGATCCTAATGAAACAATGGCAGATTTAACAACAGAGTTGCCCAATAAAATCTTGGGTTGAGTTTTGGCTGGGGCTGGAAAGACAGAAGGTTGCCAGTCAAGCCTCCTCTCAGGAGTGAATTCTAAAGATAAAAGGAGGACTGCAACTGTCAAAAGGAGATTTTGTTAGTCACTGCTGCCTATCTGATATCCCAAACTTGAAAATCCCTGGAGAAGAGTCACACTTCTTCTGGCAGGGAGTTCAATAGACCAGTGATCCTCTGGGTGAAAAAGTACTTCCTGTTATTTGATTGAGATAAAAGGTGAAGGACTGATGCCTTCTAAAGCATCAGAACGGCCAACTACACTTGAAATATGTATTTATAGATATTTATGGCTCCACAGCGGTGCCTTGAAAGGCTGTGGTGACCCATAGCTCTCAGTAGCCAGTCCACTTTACAACTGGATTAAGGGAAGTTTTCTTGATTGGTGAAGAAGCTACTTTAAAGGGCGTCATCCAACCCAGTCTTATTGACACTGACCTAGCAGTGGTGGCGTGGGAATTAGCCTTGCCTGGCTACAAAAGCCACTGCAAGGGCTTATTTTTATTTTGTTTGAGGCAACCTCAGATATTAACTACACATGTTTTTATCATTCTGATGGCATAGGTCTGTGGCTTCTTGCACAAGTTAAATACCAGGGAGCACATATTACGACTTGAACCTGCAGAGACAAATATAAGCCTGCAACCAGACTTTTGTTGTTTAATCTAGTACAGTGGTGCTTCGAGTTACGAATGCCTCGAGTTAAAAAAAATGAGTTGCAAATAAAAATAAAAAAACGAGTTATGGGGATAAAGCCTTTTTTTCAAGTTACAAAAGGGAAAAGGAAAGGAAAGATTCCTTTTCAAAATGGCTCCTGCTTTTTTGCAATAGCAAAACTTCCATCTTGTGACCACCCAACTCCAGTGCTGCAATTAGGAAGGAGCCATTTTGAAAAGGAAAGCTGACAACCAGGATGTCTTTTTTTTCCAATGGCCTTTTGCTTTCCTGTTACTGTGCTTTTTGGGGGGGTAGTGATTTCCCACCTGGAACAGATTAATCCAGGCATGTCCAAACTTTGGTCCTCCTGATGTTTTGGACCACAACTTTCAGAATTCTAAGCTTGGATTGTCAATTTATTTATACGATGACAAAGGACTGTGAGAGTTGTGGTCTAAAATATCTGGAGGGCTGAAGTTTGGACATGCCTGGATTAATCAATTTCTAATGCATTTCTATGAGAAACTGTTTTGAGTCACGAAAATTTTGAGTTACAAAAATGCGTTTGGAACAGATTAATTTCGTAATTAGAGGTACCACTGTATTGCACTATAGTAGGCCCATTGACTCAATGTGGATTTGGTGAGTCAAATCCTCCATTGATGTAAATGGGTCTACTGTACAGTAATCCCCCGCCATTTCGTGGTTCCTGTACTGCGGTCCCACAATACCGCGGACCGCAGTACATGCTGGGGCTCCAGCTGGTTAGTGCTGGGGTGGGGGAGAAAAAAAAAGTTATCTCCCCACCCCAGCCCCAATGAGCTGGAGCCCGTGGTGCAGGGAAGGGGAAAAAAGATTTTAAAAGCCTGGATTTTTTAAACCATTTTTTCCTTCCCCAAGACAGACCGATTCCCCTCCGTCGCTTGCCTGGGTTGCTCCAAGAAGTCGGAAATGATTTTAAAATGGGCCTGCTGCTGGCCCCTCCCCCGTGGGGGCTCCGGAGAAACGACATATCCATTTTAAAATCCTTTCCAGTCCCGGGCCATCTCCATTGAAATGCATTGGCTCCATGAATTTCAATGTACAGTCACCCCACCCCCCGCCGAAATCCCCAGCGAAGACCACCACCCGACAGAAGGGGCAAGACAGAGCTGGTGGGGAGCCTGTCGATGCACCTCGGGAGTTGCATGAGTGACTCGAGGAGAGGAGAGAGTCAAGGCTGCATCCTCCCTCCGCGCTTAGGTCCTCTGGAGAGAGCTGCCTTGCTGGGTGGAATGACTTCCTGTGTACCTCTCTGACATCCCCCTCCCCCATTCCCACTAATACAGTACTACACTGAGGATGAACCTGAAAAAGAAGGGGAAAACTTGTGGGTTTTGGATCGCCCACGCAGCCTGAGACTTCTAGGAGGAGCGCGGGGGGGGGGGGCGGCACAGAGCAACCTGATCACCCCGCACGGCCCGAGGCTTTGCGGAGGAGGGGGGCAGTGTGGGGTGATGTGATCACCCCCCCCCCCGAGGTGCAGGTACTGCAATCCTGCGATGTATGGCGGGGGTGACTGTAGAAAATTTTCCCCATTGGAATGCATTGAACCAATGCATTCCAATGGGGAAAAATTTCTCCATTGAGATTGGGAGTGGGGAGTGCTGGCCCCAAGCCAGCGCCAAGCAGCTGATTGGCGCTGGCTGGGGGTGGAATGGCCCCTCCACCGCCCTTGCACGGGCTGCTGGAAGGCTTTTACAAAAGTCTTCCAGCAGCCTGTGAAGCAGTGGTGGCACGCCCCCACCACCCGACCTGCATTCACATATTGCGGATTTTCAGTCATTGCAGGTTGGGTTGGTCCCTAACCCCCGTGATCAGCGGGCGGTTACTGTAATTGCAACTAGAGATGGGCACGACTAGGGAAAATGACGTTTTCGAGTTGTCGTGTGTCGGAGGCGGCCCGTGTCGGCTCGTTTCCGTTTTTCGCGAAACTTCACAAAAATTTGTTGTTTCGTTTTTCGTTTTTTCGTCTGTCGTTATACTAGTTTGGGGGGGAGCGGGCTCCTGGAGGCACCTCTGTGGGGTGGGTGCCTCCTCTGGCCCGCTGTAGGGAAGCGGGCTCCTGGAGGCACCTCTTTTTTTGGGGGGGGTGCCTCCTCTCCTCACCCGCTAGGAAGGGAAAGCAGGCTCCAGGAGACCCCTCATGGCATGGGAGTCTCCTCTCCTCACCTGCTGCTGCAAAAGGGCATGCATAGCCATGTGGATATGCATACCAGTTGCAGACTATATGAGACCAGTGCACTGGTGCACGACCGTCCGTCCAGGAGAACCCTGAGTCAAGGTTGGGTCGCACCCGCTGTGTCTCACCAAGAAGGGAATCGTACTTGCGTATTAGTGCAATGCAAGTAGATCTGGCTTAGGGGACAGCAGCTTAGCACAAGGGCTAGGGTTAGGCTAGTTACTATTGAGGTTAGGGTGGGTAGTGGGGTGCACCTCTGGGTGCCTCTCTGACCCACTAAGAGGACAGTGTACTGTGGTGTATGGGTAAGGAATCAAGGATTAGGGTTAGAGTAAGGGGGCTAGGGCAGGGTTAGTTGGCTTTTTGGCACATCCCAGAAGTCTCAGTGGCCAAGTGGCCATGCGATTGGTGGGATGGCTCCAAAAATTTGCATGGTCCACTCCCACATGGCCACTTGGCTAGCCCATCATTGCGTAGGTGTAAAAAAAATAAAATAAAATAAAATAAATGGAGAGACAGAGAGGACAGAGGAGGAGACATTTTGTTGCAAGAAAACCCACTGCTACTGTAAAAATTCTGGCAGTTTTAGCAATAGCAATTAGCAAATTTCGCATGTTTCTGTGGTGCTTGTGTGTTTTTGGACCACGATATCAAAAAAAATATTGCGGTCGCCCCCCCATTTTGGATCCCCCGCCTGCACCGCATGGCATGGCGAGGCGACTCGAGTCCAGCTGCCCGGGACAGGACAGGAGGAGGGGGTGAGGCCAGGGACCCCCCTCCAGAAACCACCCCTCCGGTAGGTGCCCTGAGCCCTCACTCAGGCAGGCATATTTTCGCCGGCTTTTTGGCCCGGGAATGGGGGGGGGAGTTTTAAAACTTTTTTTCTGTGCCGCTTCGCTTCCGCTTGAATTGCGCGGGCGGCGGCGACTTTGGCGGGACGACGAGGATGCCCGCCCCCAGGGCAGCCCAGGGACAGGAGGAGAGGGGGGGAGGCCGGGGACCCCCCTCCAGAAACCACCCCTCCGGTAGGTGCCCTGAGCCCTCACTCAGGCAGGCATATTTTCGCCGGCTTTTTGGCCGGGAATCGGTTTTTTTTAAAAAAAAAAAACTTTTTTTCTGTGCTGCTTGGCATCGCGGGATGGCCGCGATGCCAGGAACGACCACGACAAATCAGACCCAATTATTCTTTAGTCGGTTCGAGTTCGAGTTCTGGCGGAGTAATTCCCGTTACCGTTTCCGTTCCGTAACGGAAACGAGAAACGGAAACGGGAATTCCGCTAAGTCATGCCCATCTCTAATTGCAACTGAATATGCCAAAGTAACTCTCAACTTCAGTAGGCCCATTTAAATCAATGGAATGTCTGGAGGAGGGAGCTTACACAATCCCTGCTGATACTGTAACCCTGCTATACTGTGGTTTATTACGCCAAGCCACATGATTTTGGCCTGTGAGTACATCCAGGGCAACCTTTAAGGGGGAAAACATAATTTGATCTTGAAAAGACAGCAGTGCTTTGACGGATTATCTGCCCAGAGTCTTTCTCTCATGTCAGGATATAGCTTTTCTGGCACTCATCTAATTCATTCTAGCATTTTTACTGCTTCCCTTTGGGTCCTTTTCAAGGAGAAAGGTGGAGTCAAATATTTTTAATAATAATAATAATAATAATAATAATAATAATAATAATAATAATA
>JAHTLZ010000010.1:71811720-71850119 GCA_023846285.1 Phrynocephalus versicolor
TATTATTATTATTATTATTATTATTATTATTATTATTATTATTATTAATAATAATAATAATAATAATAATAATTTGATATATACAGTATGTGTGTGTTACTGTATAAGCCATCTAGCTAGGGGCCACTCTGAGCAGTGATATGCAATAAGAAGGTTAGTGATACCAGTAGCTTTACCTGAGCTGATGGGCTCTCCGATAATAATAGAGGCAGTAAAATGGCATTTTGAGGATTTCATACGTTTGCCCCAGTCCGTACCATGCTCTGTAGTCTCTTTTATTCACTTCTATGGCATGTCTAGGAAGAAAATCATAGAAGTGGGTGCAGGGAGATGAACAATTGAATAAGGATTGTATTAAAGCACTTTCCATTATAGGCAGACGCCTCGGTGAAGCTTTCATTTGGGAAGCCACCTGTTCACACACACCTATACGCCTGGATAGCTGCCGATGTGTTTTTCATCTCCATATATTCATGTCCCATAAGAGTCCAGGCTCCAAGATACCGAGGGTTCAGCTTCAAGGCTCTCTGGAAATAGAGGGCAGCTTTCTCATGCTGAGAGCGCAAGCTGTAGTAATTCCCTAAGGCCAAGACAGAATGATGAGCGAGCAAAAGGTAACCCAAGACTGGGAACAACAACTCAGCTAATATGGTCTCACACAAGCAACAGGATCCATAACACCCACCCACACCCACACCAGGCCCTCTTCAAGCAAGTGGGAAGAAAAGTCTGTCTCACCAATTACGCAGCATGTTTCCACACGGTACTTGTCAATCTCACATAGATTATGGGCCAAATAGCTCAACTCCGGCTTCATACCCTAAGATGATAAAAGAAGGTCATAAGCTTTATCAATGAGCAGTTAAAAGGAGGATGATAAATGAGCCAATGGATGATTAAATAAGGGCATCAGCTTTATCAATAGGAGACAAAGGCCACCATGATCAGAAATATACTGTCCAAAACTTGCAGCAGGAGGAGAATTGTCCATTCAAATACTGGGTTGTCTAGCTAGGATACACCAGTAAAAAAAGCACACATCAAGGCTTAGGTGGCTCAGAAGCCCTTCAGAAGCATCAGAATGTAATCTAAATTGCCATCTCTTTGTAGTCAGATGATCAGGCTAGAAATCGAACAGAAATTATAGCATGAGCCACTATTAGTTGTCTCTTGAAATGTACTAGTAGAAACAAGTGACACACCACCCACTTTTTACAATGCAGTCCTCAGCAAAACTGAACATGAGTGATTTGGGATGCTTGGGATTCATGACAAGTCAGAGGAAACACTTCTTTGAATTTCATTCAACCTCTTAAAAATAATTTAAATTGGTCCCAGGCACTCAGTATATGTCTTCACATCATCTGGAGCTGCTTGCACTCGTGTAGTCTCTTTGCCTGATACCTTTTCTCACTATGGACCCAAACTCCCTACTGTAAAAGAAAGTCCATTCCCCCACTTTAGACAGAACCACGGATGTGAAAGCTTCTTGTATATCACCCAGTCCAGGCCTTTGCTCCATGCAAGCACTGCCATGCAGAACTGCCTAATTCAGGTCCGAGGGTGTTCCATCCAGATGCCACTTGGGGGAATAAGTCCCACTTAATTCTGTGGTTACAGTTTTTGAGAAAAAATTTTGAATAGACACACTGCAGATTTGTAGCAGAGGTGTGATGCCAAGCGTGTTGGTAGCGAGAAAAGGATACTTACCCTGACGTAGAGCAGATTAGAGAAGGTATCCATATTTTCTATCCGATAAGGGTCCTGTTTTCTTAGTTCATTGAAGATGGACAACGCTTTATCAATATCTGAAGAAAAAGGCAGACACTACAGTAAGCCCATCAGAAAGTTGAAGAGAGACGACTCAGGCCCCAAAGGATCCACTGACCTCGAATATTGTGATAAGCCACTGCAATCTGGGAAATAATGTAAGTGCTCTTGGAAAATCCCGCATCAATAAGACCCTGATACTTCTGCAAGGCCTCTTCTATCAGCTGCAGCTCCGTGTAGATGTGTGCCAGGAAGAACTCCTTCATCCAGGTGTCAGGCAAGGACAGAAACTTCAGCTGGCAGACATGACCAAACAGAAGAACACACTCAGAGAAGGAGGTTGCCAAGAGCCACAACATTGGGGGGGGGGCTCTATCCAACCTCTCATATGGGAAAGATTAAGCTTTCATGCCTTCAGAGACTAAGACTCGGGGCAATGGTTTCAAACTACAGGAAAAGAGATTCCATTTGAACATTAGGAAGAACTTCATGACAGTTAGAGCTGTTCGGCAGTGGAATATGCTGCCACGGAGGGTGGCGGAGTCTCCTTCTTTGGAGGTTTTTAAGCAGAGTTCCAGATTGGAAGATGGGTGGTATAAAAATGAAGCAAATAAATAAATAATGGTGATCTGTCGGGAGTGCTGTGATGGGGGTTCCTGCGTGGCAGGGGGTTGGACTGGATGGCCCTTGAGGTCTCTTCCAACTCTAAGATTCTATGATTAAATCTATGACCTAATGTTTGCCCGCAAAACCACCATGAATCTGAATCACAAGAACAGGCATGAACAGCATCCGTTCTAGAGCCTTCGACCGATAATGGATCAAAATACACAAGAATGTATGGGCTAGGTCTAACATGATCACACACATCCCGCTAGGGAATTCCAAAGCTCACCATTTCCTTGTCTGTGATCAAGTTACAAAGCTCCAGCCAAGCCCCCCAGTGCAGAGGTAAAACATGGGTGGCTTCTACGAAGACATCAATGGCTTCCTTTACTAGGTCCAGCTTTCGCAGGACAACTCCGTACCTGTCAAGACAGAGAGAAAAACAAACTATAAGGCAACAGTATCATCACGCTCCCATCTCACACACTGGGATTATGGCTTATTGTTTTATAAGTAGCATACTCATGAAAGCTGTCTGATTGCTGCTGCTTAGCTTTTTCTCTCAACAGGAGCTTCTAAAAAGGACAGGAAACCTCTAGCACTCTTCTATTTAGTGTGGCATTACTTTTAGAGTTACTCCTGGCCTCCAAAACTCCAAAACAATCAAAAGCGAGAACAAAACGTGGATTCCAAATTCTGTCTTTGTAGGAAAACAAGCCAATATCTCTCATTCTGTTGTTAATGTTGCTGAACATATCCTGGCTTGTTTAACTTCTCCTCTTGGCAGAAAAAAAAACTAATTTGGAGTGATCAGACAATGTGCCCCAGCACACTGCTGTTTATCAGTGAGCTAGAAGCCACAGTAATTCTCCCTCAATGTCAAAAATATCCTAGGTCCCTCTATGCAGTAAACAGCATTCCTGTTTATTATTATTTTAAGACCTTTTCTGTGACAATCCCGTCTCTACATAGAGATGCACATTTATGCCTATAACCTACAGAAGCAAACCTTCTACAAGTCTCAGTTTTGTTTCATTGTTTTCCCAGCACCATACTGGCAAAACTTACCCCATTCCTGATCTAGAACCCCATATAGAACTGTCTGCACATTTTTTCAAAGTTTACACATTTTGCCTGGTTCTAGTATATGTATTGTTCCCATTAACCAAGGTATGCTTGTGCACATTTTTAAAAACATACACGTAGTTTTGTGCACATTTCCTTACACCTAATACCATCGCAAGCCCCCGAAACCTACATTTGCACTTTCTTTCACGTCATCCATCATGAGTTCAGGAGGCGCTCATGTTCTCTTATTTTTGCAGAGAAAACGAATGCTATGCCCAGCCACCCCTACACTACATAGCAATGTCCCCCTTTGATGCTTACAGATAAAGGCCAAATCCATCAAGCTCTCGGGCTTTGTGTTTCTTGCTGAGTTCTACTCGTAACTCTCTCAGAACTTCATTCTTCACCTGCCCCTTCTCTAAGGGGCCTGTAGGGGAGAAAAAGGAATTCAAGTTTTAGTATTTGGTACATTCATTCAACTGGCATAAAATCAAACCTTTTGCAGCCTTAACTACATTTCTAGACTGAGACCAAAGTGGTCTGCTTATATACTGCCCCATACCACTTCAAGTAGTCTCTGGGCACTTTACAATTTAAATTACAGTAATGCAGGCTACACATTTCCCTGCCCCCCGCCGCCGCCCCCCGCAAGATGTGTAGCCTGCACTCTGTAATTAAAATTGTAAACCGCCCAGAGACTACTTGTAGTAGTATGGGGCGGTATATAAGCAGAACACTTTGCTTTTACTCATTTTACCAACCTCAGAAGGATGGAAGGCTGAGTCAACCATGAGCCTGCTACCTGGGATTGAACCCCAGGTTGTGAGCACAGTTTTACCTGCAGTACAGGCATTTAACCACTGCGCCACGGGGCTCCTCGAACAAAGAGCTAGAGAAACCCAAGTCAATTATTCTCCAAAGCGTTTTACAACTTATAGATTCTCTTTATTTAGACATTCAGAATCTCCCACAAAAGAAGCAAAAATAATACACTGCGATCCGTACTACTTGGATCTACTACAGTTCCAAGTAGTAATAGGAAGCACAGCTATAATGTTTCTAGATTTGAACTACCTTAGGTGCCGCAGAACCACTCTTTGCAATGCCACACTGAGGAATAATATATTGCAACATATGTATATGCCACATTGAGTAATGGTATATTGCAGAGGTGTGCTTAGAACTGCAGCACTGGATTCAGAGACTCGTCAAACCAATATAATAAATACATGTGTACATGGTACGTGCCTGCTTGTCTGCCTCTGAGTGGGTGCCTCAAGAAAGAGGGAAACACAAAGAGGTACATGTATTAAACACAATTCAGTTGTGGGCTGAAATCCTCTTGCAGAACTTTATGTGTGATGTTGACCTCTCATTATGGTAACATTTCATTCTGCTAAATTGAAAGTGTCCTATTCCTCTCTGCCTTGAACGTTCCAAGGTTCCCTCAGGCTCACTTTTGATCCTGAAAAGCTTTTTTGCTAGATGGTTGTGGTATATAAATGACATAAATAAATAAATAAAATAAAATATTGGGAGCCTCTGCACTGGAGCTTTTCACATCCAAAGCCACTGCTGGATAGCCAGTAGCAGTCCTAATCCATATCTCATAGACAGAGCACAAGAGAGAGGAATTCAACCAGTTTCAGCAGAGGAATAAATGATAGGGAAGAAAGTGCGAAGTAATAGGTTTTCTATTAGCTTCACCTTGTTAAAACGTTTAAACGAATGGCTAGAAAAAAAATAATTGTAACTAAAGAGAAAAAAAACCCAAACTTGATGAAAGATTTGTTTGGGCTTCCTTACCTAGACTATCAACCGTCTCGTCATCCTTTTTCTTCTCACCTGACTGCAAAAACAAAGTCCATTTAAAAAAAAAGAACAATGTCATATCATGCTATATTCACATATTCATGACAACTGTTATTAGAAACAGGGAGGAGGGAGGCAACTTCAGTTTTCCTTATGCACACATACACAGTGTTGCAATTCCATCAAGAAAACCCAGGCAAAAGCAAGTCTTCATCTTATTAACTCACCAAGTATCTAGAATACATATACAGAAAATAGGCCTTCTGGCTCTTGCAACCGCGAAGAAAGTAAGCAGCCCTATCAAATTCTTTCAGATCAAAGTAAGATTTGGCAAGAGTGTAAGCATCCAAGTCACGAGCATCTTCCTAAGAAAGAGAGTGTGAGAGACAGAAAAATGCTCACAGTTATATACTGAATTTCTAAGACTCTCCTGGCACAGAATACGTCAGGGCAAGGTGATAAATGCTTTTTGGGAATTTCTAGATCTCATTGTATCAATTTCTCAACAACAGAAGTACTGTACTGGATTGAGAATTGGGAGTTTCAAATTACAGTGGTACCCCGACTTAAGAGCAGCTCAACTTAAGAGCAATTTGACTTAAGAGCGGAAAACTGTTGGCATTTTAACTGCTGCCTTACAAATGTTAGATATGGTCTGCTCGACTTACTATTTTTCCCATTTTTTATTTTTCAACATTTTTTCAATTTTTTAGATAGGTACCCTGACTTAAGAGTAGTTCAACTTAAGAGCATGCATTTGAAACGGATTAAATTCATAAGTCGGGGAACCACTGTATATCAGACCACATTCCCATTGCCTTTATAAAACAAGATTTCAACCTTTCTCAAAATACTAAATAGAAAACCTGTTCATTTTAAACTTCTGGAATACAGTAATTATTATTTTTTAAAATCCATAGGAAGCGGAAAAATGCTCTAAGAAACAACATTAACAATTGAACAATAAACTGCAAAGTAAATTAAAAGAGCTATTTGCTTGGCAGCAAAGTAGGTATCCTGTACAGACCTATCTGGAAAGGCCAATTGGCAGTCCAGAAGCTAACACTGAAAAGATCCTCTCAAAGTAGGTATCTGTGTCTGATCCATATGCAAAGTGGCTTCAAGTATAGCTTCTGAACTGCAAAGATAGCTAAAGATGCATAAGAGGTGGCAGCTGTATGGATGTTATTGGCATTACTGCTTTCAGATATTGTCAATGCAGCTGCTGTGCTTTCTGGCAGCCTCCAATGATTTCAGATGATTACAGCAACAGCCCCTCCATATGTTCACACCATACCTCTGTAAGTGCAGGTACAGGAGGCAACTCATTCAAAGGTAAAGGGTCCAGGGCAAAAGCCAACTCTGAGGCCCTGCAATGAGAAAGTCCACTGAACTGAAGAAACTTGGCTCACAGTAATTCATTCCAGGCACACACAAATACATGCAGTTTTCCCCCATACTGTGCACACCCCATCAAGTAGTGTTTTGACATTATTCACGGTTCACAAATCCATCCTATCACCTACTAAAATGCCAGAGCCTTTGCCATGCCACATCCCTCCGGATTTCCCTAAAATGCTTAGGTATTCAACCCCTCCAGCGCCACTATAAATTCAAGGTTGCACAACAGCACAAAGGCATAAGAAAGACAAATGTGTTTATTTATTTCAAATCAGAGCTGGGGAAAGCAAAATGTTCTGCTTATATACCGCCCCCCGGGACTTCAAGTAGTTTCTGGGCGGTTTGCAGTTTTTAATTACACTATGCAGGCTACACATTGCCCCCACCCCACCAGCAAGCTGGGTACTCATTTTACCAAACTCGGAAGGATGGAAGGCTGAGTGAACCTTGAGCCTGCTACCTGGGACTGAACCCCAGGTCGTGAGCAGTTTTACCTGCAGTGCAGGCATTGAACCACTGCGCCACGGGGCTTTGATACGTCTCCAGATGTTGCCAGACTCCAGTTCCCATCTGCCACAACCAATCTAGTCCATGGCAACGGAAGATGGAAGCTGCAGTTAGGAAACCTTTGGAGGACCGACGATGCCCGCTCCTCCTCCCTGTTAACAGCATGCGTGCATCACCCCAAGTGTACTTATCCCCTTGCATTTGGCCCATGGCACGTAGGGGGGGGGGGCCCCCCCCCCCCCCCTATTCCTATATATGGGATGCGGGGCCTCCAGATGCCCCAAGGAGTAACACGAGAACCTGCCCGTCCCGCACCGGCATTTTACCATTTCCCGCTATGCTGCAGGCCGCGTTCCCGGCTCCGCTCCGCCACATCCAGCAACTGCTTCTTGATCGCTCGCAGGTCCGAGAAATCCGCGCTCGCAAAGCCAGCCCCGACCACCGCCGCCGCCCCGCTCGCCGCCGCCGCCGCCGCCATCTTCCCAGAGGCAGCCTCTTCCCAACCCTTGGAGCGCGCGCGCGGCACGCAGAGCTAAGCTCCTATTGGAGGAAGACCTCGGGGTCCTCCGGCGCTCTGGGACGAATGGAAACGAAGGACACAACCCCCGAACGATGATTGGCTGAGAAATGACAGCGTTGATGAAAGGGGCGGGGCGGATAAACCCGGGCGTCCTCGGCATTGTTTCCTCCGCAGCTGATATCGAGGCGCGTGGCTCGTACCGTGTTTGAACAGTGCGGGTGGAATGTGTATTTCTCATTGGGAGCTAACAGTTTGCCTTTGCGAAGTATAGATGCGCTAATGGTGGGCTTTTATATATATATATATATATATACTGTAATGTGGAAAGAAAACTCGGAACTCCAATGCTCAGGCAGTGCAGCAACAGAGGGTAACCACAATACTCGATCGCCATACATTCGTTGAGCAGAGCAACACCTTGTCCGGAACGCTCCATTATATATATAATATTATAGTATAGTATATAATGTACGGCGATCGAGTATTGTGTTGCTCCCAGAACAACGCCTGCAACGTAGCCCAGACAGAGAAGGCACTGCCTGAGCAGTGAAGTTCCGAGTTTTCTTTGCACATTTAGTGTCTGGAAGTAGTTGCATGCCTTGTTGGCCAAAAGAAAAGGAAGGGAAAAGGCAAATCACTGCTGCATTTGAACAGTTTTATTTCAAAGTGAGCTTTTCTGAATAAAAATCCACTTCTGCAGCCTTTGACCTATGAATGATTTCATTTATTATTATCCTATTATTTATTTACCTGAAATAATTATATCCTGTCTTTCTCCTCAAAGGTCTCAAAGTATATACAGTATACACTATTTTTAAAAATGGGTGCCATGACATTTGATTGTTCTGATATATTGTCAGTGATCTTTTGAGTTTCAGCACTCCTTGAGGATGAATATAGGAGAGAAAGGAATATTTAGTGTTGTAGTTCTGTTGCCTTTTTAGTTCTTGCTGCCACTGTACCAAGTTGGTGCCTAGACATGTGTCTTCATGATTGGATTTTTTCCCCACAGATCAACTGTTAATGCAGTAGACCACATCAGACCTCCTTTGTTGAAAGAACAGCGTCCATAAAGAAATGTTTAGAGTTAGGGAGGGAAATAATTGATTTACAAGTACAGTACACTGAATAAAGGCAGCAGAGTTCTGAGGCGTTAAAAAGTTCTGACATTCCACTTCAGACTGTAGCTTTGAAAACTTTCTGTACTGTTGGTCGGATGTACAGTTGCAAAAAAAAGTATATGAACCTTCATAAAGAATATGTTTATGTGAGCCATGCCTCACCAAAAAGAGCTTTCAGAGGATCTACGATCAAGAATTGTAATTTACATAAAACTGGAAAGGGTTACAAAAGTGATTTCAAAGACCTTAGAAATTCACCAGTTAGGCAAACAATTTACAAATGGAGACACTTTGGGACTGTGGATACCCTACTAAAAAGTGTGTTTCCAATCAAAATGACTCCAAGAGCACAATGAAGACCCATAAATGAGGTAAACAACTCAGAGTGACAGCCATATATTTGAAGGCATCATTGGAAGTGGCTAAAATCTGTGCTTATGAGTTGATAGTATGTAAAACATTGAACAAGCAGGGAGTCTATATGGCAGGACACCACGAAGGAAGCCACTGCTTACTAAAACAAACATTGCTGCATGCTTGGTTTGTGAAAGAACACACTGACACTCCCCAGTGGTATTGGCAAAATGTTTTGTGGAATGATGAAACAAAGATTTAACTCTTTAGAAATAACATGCCACACTACATCTGGCATAAAAGGGGCTCTGCATAGCATCATGAAAACATCATCCCAACTTTAAAGTATGGTGGGGGAAGCATCATGATTTGGAACTGCTTTGCTGCATCAGGGCCTGGCCAGGTTGCAGTCATTGTGGGGAGGGTGGATTCCAAAGTGTATCAAACATTTTTCAGGATAATGTGAGAAAGTCTGTACGCCAGCTGAAATTCTGTAGAAGTTGGGTGATGCAACAGGACCATGACCCAGAACACCAGAGCAAGTCCACCACAGAATGGCTTCAGAAAAACAAAACCTGCTTTTTGGAGTGTCCAAGTCAGCCCAGACCTCAACCCAGTAGAGCTGCTATGGAATGACTTGAAGAGAGCCACACACATGCAACGTCCAAAGACAGAGCTAAAGCATTTCTGCCAGGATGAATGGGCAAAAAGTCCTCCTGAACAATGTGCAGGTCTGATCCATAGCCATAGGAAACCACAGGTTGAGATTATTGCTGTCGGGGGGGAGGGGGTCAACCAGTTATTGATTCCAAGGGTTCACTTACTTTTCCCACTTGCATTCTGAATGTTGAATGAGTGTGTTCAATCAAGAGATGAAAGATCAGAAATTTCTTGGGCTTCTTGCAGAAAATAGCTTATAGATCCCTAATGGAAAATTGCTTGATGTGTATCCAAATGTTAATGGTTGACATTCAGTTGTAAATTGCAAATAGAGTAGGTCCATTGAATCTGTGAGGCAGGTTCTCCATAGGTTCCACTGATTCAATGGGCCTATTCTAATTGTGATGCATTACTGAATATCAGCTAATCCCTATAGGCCAGGTGTGGTTTCCATTTTTCACAGGATCCCCATCCTAACCCTATTAGATGTTAAAATGTCATAACTTTCTCAGGACATCTGTTTGGTGGTTCAGAAGTTCATGTTTGCACATAAACATTCCATTAGTATCAGTCAGTGGATACAACTAGAAGTTAAAAGAACCTGCTTTTGTTTCTTTGTAAAGCTTCAAAGAGCCAGAGCAGACACTTTAAAGCCCTGTAGCTCTACCTGTTTTTTCCACAAGTATTTGGTTAGCATCCCCCATTGTCACGAAGCCCTGTAGCTCTGCCTGTTGCTCTTTGTGCTGGAAGTTCAGTTTGCAGTTATTTGAAGTCTTCATGGATACCACACTTGCTATCTCTCCACCATTCTTCCTGGTTAAATGAGCATTTGTCCTGAACTGAATTTTCAGCACAAAGAGTAACAGTGGATCCTCTTTTTTTAATGCTTTTCCTAAATTAATGTGTCATTTCAAGCATCCATGGGTAGGGCAATGAGAACAGAAGGATACAGTGATCCAACTGCACACAGCAAGGCTGGATAGCTCCTTATTTTCTGGGCCTATTGCCAGTTTTAGATTGACTGGAAAGCAGGACAGTTGACTTCCACTACATAGCCATTTGTACACAAAGAAAAAGTATATTTTATTTATTTATTTTATTTTAGAGTATTTTTACCCTGCCTTTCTCCTTGGAAAAGGAACCAAGTTGGCTTACAGTAATGGATAATATACAGACCAGTACAATTAAGACATGTTCAAATATTTGAGAACAAGGAATTGAGGAATATCTTACAGCATTAATAGACAACATTCCATTAAAGCTACACGTTTATAAGTAGTTATAAACACAAAGCCTATGTGAACCTATAGATTCATCTGAAATACACATGATAGTCCATCATTCAGGGAAAGCTTGCCTGAGGAGAAAGGCCTTTGCTGTTCTCTTCAGGCAAGCTCTATGCTATCATAGACACCCAAATAATACTAGTCTTGCTGTTTGTTATGGTATGACTTGTGATCTGCATGCCAAGGTGGAAGAGGCACAAGAACAGGAAACTGGATCTCAGTTTATTAGCCCCGCCCCACACCCATCCCCTTAGCAACTCCCCTTGGACAGAACTGAGTGCTCACATTATTTCTGGTTCCAGTTAGTGAGCAGAAGATGGCGCTTTGGGCTTTTCCTTGAAAGCTGGAGAGAAAGGGGCAAAAGGGTCCCAAATTGCTAAGAGTGCCATAATCCAATTGCTTCAGACTGGCTTCATAATGAGAGCTCATAATTCATTCTGTCACTCCAGTATGTAATAGATGCATCTTTTAAGTGACACCCAAGGCTGGCTTTTAAAGCAGGAGGCTAATTAAATACGCTGAGCATGAAGCTGATAACATCGGAGTGAGCGGCAGATTAACTTAGCTGACAGGAGCTGTTGGAAAAGCAGAAGTTAGTTCATCACATCATTGCACAGCAGCCCAATTCTAGCCTAATCAAGTCTGCTGCCCGCCCCCCTGGAACAGCCTGCTAGCAAGACAGTGACCGAGAATCAATAAAAAGCTGATGGCTAATGTGCCCATTACATGAATAAATTGCTGAAATACAACCATGATTGGGATGTAACAGTTTATTTGTAGGGTTAAAGATCTCCAGCCTAGAGTTTCTGCGAAAAGAAATTTGCCCCAAATAATATTTGAGAATGGCAAAGTGCATTTGGCAGACATGGGCAAGGCTGCGTACATAGAATTACGAATGAATGTTGAAATCCTAACAGGAATGGGATGGAGAAAGCATTATCCTTTTAGAGCAGCCAGTAATGCACATTTATGCCCATATTCTTGTGAGCTTGATGTCTTTGTTTTAATGGGTTTTTGCAGAAACCCTTGTTTCTAAAACCCTCTTGTGTCCAAAGATAACTTGATTACGCTTAACCTCTGATTACTTCGGCAACTTGTGAGTGTGAACCCAGTGCTGGCTTTCATGGTCAGATTAATAAGAGGCCAATAGACATGCAACTGCCAGCTCCTTATCCAGGGTGCCCCACTGGGTCAGTCGTTTTGCCAGCTTTTAAAATGAAAAAGGAAGTCTAGCTTGTTTTTTTAGAACCAAATATATTAGGCAAAAGCTTGCACTCTTCTCTCTAGTTATTTTTGGGAGAGGGGGGAGCCCGTTATAGCCTTCTGATGTTGTTATCTCCATATTACTGGGCAGGAGGAAGAGAGAGAGAGAATTGTGTGACCCTGCAGGGTTGTTATCCAGCCTACTGATGGCCATTTTGATTTGGTTTAAGAAAAACACCAGGGGTGATAAATTTAAGGGTCATATAGCAACGTAAATGGAAGAGAGGAGAACTCATGTTCTGTATATACTGATCAGCCACAACATTCAGACCACTTGCCTAATATCATGTAGACACCCCCCCCCCATGCTGACAAAACAGCTCTGATATGTCAAGGCATGGGCTCCACCAGACCTTTGAATGTGTCCTGTGGTACCTGTCACCGAGACATTAGCAGTAGCTCCTTGAGTCCTGCAAGTTGTCAGCTGGGTCTCCATGGGTTGGATCTGATGTTCCACCACATCTCGTAGATAGATGCTCCATTTGATTAAGGCCAATGCAACACCTTGAACTCTTTGTCATGGTCCTCAAACAATTCCAGAACAGTTTATGCAGTGTAGCAGGGCGCATGATCCTGCTGAAAAAGGCCATTGCCAACTGGAAAAACATTGCCATGAAGAGGTATAGGTGGCCTCCAACAATCTCTTGGTAAATATCAAAGTAACATTACATGAATGCCAGGAGCCCAGGTTTCCCAGCAGAACATTGTCCAGAGCATAACACTGCCTCTGCCAACCAGCCTTTTCCCCCATAGTTCCTCCTGCTGCCATCTTTTCCCCAGGAAAACGATACATCTGATCTCAAAGCAAATGGAATTCATCACACCAGGCAACCTTCTTCCATTGCTCCATGGTCCAGTTGGAGTGCTCACATCCCTACTGTCGACACTTTGGGCAGTAGAAAGGGGTCACCACAGACACTGGCCAGTCTGCAGCTATGCAATGCTATACACAGCAAACTGTGGTGCTCTGTGTGTTATGACACCTTTCTATCAATGGCCAGCATTAGGTTTTTCAGCAATTTGAGCTGCAGTAGCTCTTCTGTGTAATCAGAACAGATGGGTTATGCTTCACTTACCACATGTATCATCAATGAGTTTTGAGTGCCCGTAATCTTGCACTTGTTCACTGGTTTCTGTTCCTTGCACCACATTTGCCATGAACCAGAGCATGAGAGGGAACATCCCACAAGACTTACTGTATCATTTTGGAAACATTTTGACCCGGTCATCTAGCCACCATTATTTTGTCAGATCAGGCATGGGAAGTCCCCCAGTTTTTATAAGAATCATTTGATACAGGGTGGACTACATGGTGACTAGCACTACATCATCCTATAAGGTATGGTGGGGAGGATGTTTTCTGATCCATCTTTGGCTAAACCTACCTGCATCTGGCTCTCTTCCAAACTCCTTGGCTGTGATGTCAGAGACTGTCTGAGGCCAGAATCCTCTTGCCATATTTTCCCGTGTATAAGACCACCCATTTTCCAACCCAAAGTTACAGTTTCACAACTGGATGGTTATGTCCCCAGCTTACTTCCATGTATAACTCAACCCTTAATTTTTAGTCTAACAATTTTAGACAAAAATAGTCTTATACATGGAAAATATGGTTCTAATATTTGTTGGGATGAGTTGAGGAACACCATACATGTGGTAATCTTGTAACGGTGGCAGTTTGCGCTGCAGTTTATACTTTTGCTCTTTAAAGATATACAAGCAATAAGATACTGAATATTTTGTGTGTGGGGGGAGAAGTGAGTGAGTGAGTGAGTGAGTGAGTGAGAGAGAGAGAGAGAGAGAGAGAGAGAGAGAGAGAGAGAGTTTCTGGGGGTCACATGTGTCTTTTATGTCCTTTGTGGTATTCCTTGCTGTAAAAGAAGAAATGGATATGGGAGCTTGTGTTTGAAAAAGTAGTAGAGTACTGCTTTTCACAGTGTTAAGTGTTATTTTCCATTTTTATGTTTATGAGAAACCGTCACTTCTCCCCACCTCTCATTTGTTCTCGTCTAGTCCCCTCTTCTTTAAAAATAAATAAATTTATAATTGGTTTTAAATGCAACAATGTAGTAAAATACTTGAGTGAATTTAGTGGTATGAAATTTGAAAATAAATTTAAGTTTTTTTAAAAAAAATTACAATGAAAACCTCATATTCTCTCCTACCCTTGAGATTTCTTCATGCCCTCCGTTTTTTGCTATAAGGTAGGTGCGATTTCCAATAATGTACCTGGGTTTTTGTTTCCTGCTTTTACTCTTTTTTGTGTCCATGCTTGTACACATGTCCTGCATGAGAGCAATGCTGGGGCTCCACTGCAGGCTCCTAGCCCCAGGGCCCGCCGTGACCTTGACTTGTCCCTGCTGGCTCTTGTTTTATGTCTCTTCCTGGCAGCTTCCCGCCCCCCCCCCCCCACCACCACCACATTAATGGGCCAAGTGCTACTAAAACCCCCATGGATTTAGAGAAAGTATTACAGCAAAGAGGTGCCGGTATACTTTAAGAACTGTTAGTCTTAATTGGTTTAGCTGCTGATGATATGTTTTCTACTTTCTGCTGTTGCTTTTCTTCCCATGAATTCTCTCACCCTTCCTTCTCTCACTAATTGCTTCCTACTTTCCTTAAGACTTCAGGTCACTCCTATTTCACGTTTCCATCCTTTCTCAATTAGTGCCCCTAGTCCCCACATCTCTAACTTTCCCCCCCTTGCAAAGATATAAACAACATCTGAAAACGTATCTTTTCTCCGCAGCCTTTTTTTAACCTCAAGGTTTTGCTTTCCCCCCACCACCTTAGCTTTTCCTTATCAGCCGCAGATAAATCCTTCTCAATGTGATTTGTGTGTACTAAATATAAAATGTGAGAGGCGCAGGGCTGTTGGGGGAAGTGTCCCTTTTGCAAGCTCAGAATCTCTCTCATGGACACAGCTGCGTGGACTCTGCCAACAGCATCCAATTGCAACACAGAAAAGCAAGGAGAGACAAGAGAAGGAGGGACAAATACATAATAAGGTTGCCAGCGCAACAGACACCGATACATTTGACCACACACAGAGGTTCACATAATGGGTTTCCCATAAACTTCCTGGGGACTGCCCTTATGACTCTGCCATTGGGTTTGGGTAGAAATGGGGGCACACTTCAGAATGTCATACGAAACAAGACATGTGCGGAACATTTGCCTTGTTTTAAGCCAGAACCATGCGTCCTGAAGGAGGCTGAGGATGGAATTTGGCCTCAAAACGATGCATACTCGCCCTATGGCCTTTGGCTTCATTGGAAATTCTAGGATTTTGTTTTTCTTTTGTTTGTTGTTTGTTGTTTTCTTTTTTAAAGACTTCAGTGATGTAGCCTCATGCTGGGGAGTGTCAGCAGCAAACAGAAATGGGAAATATTGGGCATGTGTCATCATCTCTACTATATAGATATGCCTTAAAAGTAAAAAAAATACAAAGCAAAAAAAAGTCAGCATCCTACTCATGTTTTACGCGCGCAAAAGGGAAAGTACACTGCATTTTTCTTTCTGTTCACTTTTGCCATCTCTGCTTGATGACATTAAGAGCATTGTATGAAAGAGGCGATGCTCTTAAGTGACTGCCTAATTGAACAGGATTCTAGCCAAAGGGGCATAAAGAATGGCTGACTACTAATGTGTTATTTTTAAAATAAAGAAATAAAAATACTTGCTGAAAATTGTTTTTTTGTAGAAAATCAGTCAGAAAATAAGACTACAAAAAGTCTTGCTACATTTAAGAACTGTAATTTTTTTTTATTTTGATGCGGCATCTAGTCTTGTGCACTAGTAGCCACTTCACCAACTGCATGATGTTTCTGTTTTTCAACTGTTTAATAATCAGACACACATAACACATTTGGGAGAAAGGAAGCGAACACAAAGACAAGAGTTAGATCTCAAATACAGGCAGCAAAGGATAGTCCTTCTCAGCAATCGTAATTAGGGTTAACACAGTCATTTTACCATTGCTAGCCAAATTAACAGCTACAGAGGCGCAACCACCCCCAACAGTTTCACTAATAACTAGTGTGGAATGTCCTATACAGAGAGAAGAGGGTGTACAAAACAGTGGAATAGCGGACAGAAACTGAAGAGAACTCTTCATTCAGAGATTTCCTGCAGACTCTGAGAGTGTTGTGACCTTTGCGTTTCTAGGAAAAGCCTTGCAAAAAGTATGCACAGAATTCAGACTTGAATAAAAGAGCTGTTGAAAGTGGACAGAAACGCTATTTTTTTTTTTTTTTAGTTTCTGATGTTATTGTGCTGGCAGAGCAAAGGAACATTGTACAAGGCAATGAAGACCACCCAAACAAAAATTATAACTTTGAAACTGAGTTCAGATGAGCATCAAATCTGGCACAGATTTAGCAGACCGTCTGCTCTTGTTCTGTGCCAAATCTGGGACAGTTTGGGCAAAGGGTTTACACACATTATGATTTTTTACAAGTAAAACTGTCCACTCCTTCTGCATTTTTAAAAAATCTTTTAAAATTTCCAGATTTAAAACAGATGCAATACATTGGAACGGCAATTTTGCTTCTCTTGAGAATGGTTAGTCACACACACTTTTTAATCTGGAAAGAATCCAGACTGCAGGGGATTAAATAATGATCCTCAAAAAAGGGTGGGGGGCGGGAAAGGGAAAAACCAACAACTTTTTAATAAACTGAGTGTTATGGACCCAGCTCACCAGCAACAGCTTGGAAAAGTAAATACATTGTTGCAGCTTTGTTCTGGGAAGATTGCAGGGCAATGAAAAGTCGTGGAGGCAGAGTCAAAAAACAAGATTTCTTTAAAGCAGTGGCTCCCAAACTGAAGTGTTCTTGGACAGCAATTCCCAGAAGCCCTCATCACCAGTTGTGCTGGGTGGGGATTTCTCGGAGCTGCAGTCCAACAAGAACATCTAGGTTATGCAAGATTGGGAACCACTGCTTTAAAGAGACAAAAAAGATGAAGGAGAAACAGACAGACTTGCTTTTTAAAGATAGTAATGAAGTGACTGTATCATTTCGCCAAGCATCTCCAGGAAATTAGCCTAAGGTTTGTTAGGCATATTCCAAGTATTTCTGCATTACAAAAGCTATATAGACGACTTGTGTTTGTCCCAAACCTGAGTGCTTTTGATGAGGCATTTTGAGCAGTAAAATTATTTTATTGTCGGCCACTCTCTATTTCCAGCTGGATAACACTGACAAAGTCCGTCATACAATTTGGCTTTTTATGAGTTGTCCGAATGTAAGAACTTTGTCAGGTGCATCTCTTCCTGGCCTATTGCTGCAGGAACGAGGGAAATACTGCCAAATTTATTCCTGCCGTGCAACCACTAAAGACATAACAACACATTTCAGGGGCTAGTCTTGGGAGCTCAAGGTATATAAAGGCCCACTCAATGCTTTCCCTCGACATACATGGACAGCCATATAGTAGATGCCTTCTGTCAGTGATGTTGTGAAATGGGCATTTGTTGACTTAAAGGACAGGGCACTCAAGCCAATTTTCTCTGTTCCCACTGAGTTTAGCTACAACCCTGATGGTAAAAAAAAAGAGGTGGGGCTGATTTATCCAGCAACAAGTGAGTTCTCTGTGTTATAATTTTAAGTGTTTGCAGGTTATTTAATCTTAAAGGGGCAAGGAAAAGCCATTCGCTTTGCCCAACACCTGCTCCTGATGGAGATGAAACCTGCTAGCAATCATTAGTTTTTACAGATTAACTTACTTCCTTTTTTAAAAAAAAATACCCATCTTTGGGTGAGATTGTGTAGCTATGGGGACTGTCATGATGAATACCTGTACCTCACAGCTTATATTATGCCATTATATAGGCAATATAGCAAAGCGTTCTGCTTATATACTGCCCCATAGTGCTTCAAGCACTCTCTGGGCATTTTACAATCCAATTGCCCCCCCCCCCAGCAAGCTGGGTACTCATTTTACTGACCTCAGAAGGATGGAAGGCTGAGTCAACCATGAGCCTACTGACCTGGGATTGAACCCCAGGTCATGAGCACAGTTTTAGCTGCAGTACAGGCATTTAACCACTACGTCACAAGGCTATTTATAGAGAGGAACAGATGTTTATGCTGGTAAATTTTGCAGATAATATTTTGTTTCTCTTTGTTATTCATGTAATAGTGCATCAACTTTGTATGGCAGGCATACTCCACTATGGCCTAGTGAAAGATTTGTTTCACGAAAACAAATATGCTACTCAGCTCAGTAAACATCATCCAATGAATACATCATAACCTTAAAAAAGAGAATGTTTTAGTATCTACGCCAAGTAATGAGTTTTGTGTGATCTAAAAATACATCTTTGGCATTTAAAGCAAGGAATGGTCCATTAAAACCAGTTTTGTTTTTTTTTTGTCATCTGACTGGTTTCTAGAGGGATAAATATGCTGAAGAAAATACACAGTCCATGTTTGCCTACAGACTATGAAAAAAAAAAGCTTAAAACTAAGAAATGGAAAAAAGAATTCAGTCACAATGAAATTATTTGTAATTTTCAAAAGTGTAAAGGTAAGTTGCAAAAATTAGAAGAGATGGGACTATCATGCACCTGTTCATGAATTAAAAGTATAAACTGAATTATGGATATGAGCAAAATCAATCTGAAGAGAAGCAATGGGATGGGCGTACTAGTCAGGATATGCTTCTGTCTCTCTCTGAGTCTAAAGGGACTGCAAGAGTTGAGTGCTTGCAGCTTGCTGAAGGGGGCAATCAGGCTCTGGGCTTGTATCATGAGTATCTGATCCTTCTCTCTCCTCATTGGTGCTCCTTAAATTGAGGTCTTTGCACTGCAAAAACCAGCCATACCAGTTCAAAAGGCGGTTGCCAGAATGATGTCTCCTGTGTCTGAAGTGCACCCAGTCCTTGTTGGCGGTGATGATTAGTCTGCAATCTGAAAGATCTGCTATCTAGAGAGCCTGTTAACATGAGTAATAGGACACAGAGTTTGACTTTCCAATTATTTGATGCAGCGCTGCTATCTAGTCTCCAGCCCTTAGGGGACAATCAATGATAGAACACACTTAAGGGAAAGCAGGGAACAGCCCTGATGGAAAACAGACCCTACCTCATTACAGAAACGGCAGGACCAAACCATTCATTGGAAGAATTTGTTTATTCCCGACTTGCTGGCAAAAGGTGCAAGGCTGTTATTCACCCTAGAGACAGTCCTTCCATCTGCAGACCTATCAATTGTACACTAGAAGCCATATCTCATTCTTCTTTCAAAAACAAGGATTCCTTCTGTGTGTGATAACAAAACCTTGTCTTCATGGCTTACTCCCAGTCTGTGGCCTCTCTACAGAGACTGAAAGGAGGAAGCCTAGTTTGTACTGTAAACATAGACTATCTAAAGCCTGAGGAGATACAATTTCTTCATAATCTATATATATAAATAAAAATGTAAATGTTCATTTGTTCAAAACCTTAAATCCCCAAAAGTACTTCACTGGTTGGTATGAAATTTGACACAACATTGCATTCGCATATGTGCGTCTGTACAGTACAGTACTATTACCCTTTTCCCCTGAAAATAAGACCTCCCCCCAAAATAAGTCCTAGCAGGATTTCTATGCATTTGTTAAATATAAGCCCTACCCTGATAATAAAACCTAGTGATGGGCGTGGCTGTGGTTGTGTGCAGGGCTGACATTCAAGCATATTATGCTTAAGTAAGACATCCCCTGAAAATAAGCCCTAGTGTGTCTTCTTGAGAAAAAATAAATATAAGACAGTGTCTTATTTTCAGGGAAACATGGTATATAGATGCCACTCCTGCGCCATCTGTTGGACATAAAAGCAACACACACTGTGCTAAATATGTCACAAATGGAAAGCAAACCTTGAGGTGGGGAGTTCCTGGAGCTGTATGTTGGGAAAGTCTGCACAGTGGTCTCTCTCTCTCTCTCTGTATGTGTGTATGTGTGCCCAATTCCCATCAGGCAATAAAAAGCAATAACAGGAGGGGCAAAAATAACCCCCCAGCCTGAGGGCCGGCTTCTTGGACAGCAGACAAATAACTAAGACAGTGGGGAACAGAGCTCTCATGGAGCAGCAAGGAAGGAGGGAGGCAGGTGGTGGTGGGAAGCCAGCAGTCCTGACCCAGCAGTGAGGAGTCAGCAGTGGCCGTGGAGGCTGATGGCACTGAGCCCCGGCTGATGTCTCCTGCACAGGGCAAAGTCATGGGGCTTGCCAAAGGGAGCCCAGGCTGGCTGCGGCAGGCAAGGGAGGCAATGGAGAGGAACCAGAGGATGAAGGGGGCGATCCTCCTCCTCCTTGCCTCCATTGCCTGCTGCAGCCAGCCCATAGGACAAAACTCTTGTACAGTAGGAAGAAAAAAGTTCCAGGAATAGGCATGCTTTGCATGACAAAAAATTCCTTATGGGATGCTTCATAAGACCAAAAAAAAAACAAAAAAAAACACCATTCTGTATACAGGAAAAAACAACCCGGTTATTTTTGTCTTTATTTAAGCCTTTGGAATGGATTAATCTGTTCCCAATGCATTCCTATGGGAAATCGCATTTCATAAGACAATTTTTTTCGTAAAACAAAGCGACCCATAGCCTCTGGAACATATTAATCTGTTCCCAATGCATACCTTTGGGAAACCGTGTTTCATAAGACAAAATTTTCTTAATACAAAGTGACCCGTAGAATAAACTACATTTGTTTTAAGAGGTACTACTGGACTTCGTTGTTGTTGTTACATGCCATCAAGTCACCTCCTACTTATGGTGACCCAGAGAATGACAGATCTCCAACATGGTCTGTCTTCAACAGCCCTGCTCAGCTCTTGCAAACTCAAGCCTGTGGCTTCTTTTAAGGAGTCATTCATCTAGTATTTGGCATTCCTCTTTTCCTTTCCCAGCATTCTTAAATAAATAAATAAATAAATAAATAAATAAATAAAGATTATTTATTTATTTATTTATTTATTTAATGATTATTTTTACCCTGCCTTTCTCCTTGGAAAAGGACCCAAGGTGGATTAATGAGGGACAATATACAATCCAGACATATTCAGCTTTAAGAACAGGGAATTGTTGTCTTTTGCGTACAGATTGAACAGACAAGGGAATAGAATGCAACTTTGTCTGACACCTTGGCCTGGGGGAAACCATTCTGTCTCTCTACATTCTTTCCCAATAGTTGCTTTTTGTCCACTAGACAGATGATGCATCAGGACAACCAACCAAGTGCTGAAGGCAACCCATGGTTTCTTGTGATCCACAAGGTCAAAGGTTTTGCTCTAGTCTGTAAAGCACAGAATGATATTTTTCTAAAATTATTTGGTCTGGTCCAGAAGCTGAGGACAGGAATAATCTTTTCTCCTCACAGTGAGAATTATCTATAGATAATTCCAAACAGCCCACCCCACCCCTTCCCCAATAAATCTTCCCAGAATTCTGGGAATTCCATTGTGTGAGGAGATGGAGCAGCCGGGAGCCGTGTGAAGAGTGAAGAGTGTGTCTTCTGAACCCGATAGGGATAAACAGGAAGAAGACAGAGAACTCGAGAGGCGCATTAAAAGACTGCATGTTATTGAGTTGAAGGAGGATGGGAAGGAGGATTGGGGAGTTGCAATAGGCGGGCAGCCCGAGATGCTTATTGGGTATTAGAGGAAAGCTCTGGCCAATCAGAAAGACGTGCGCGAGAGGAGAAAAGACGTTGGGAGAGGGAGTTGAGGGAAATTGACAGTTGGGACCGAGATCTGAGGGAAGTCGGTACTCAGACTGAGGGAAGCGTGACGTGTGATTGCGCCGGGTGGACCAAAGTACAGAAAGGGGAGGAATGGATCTGGGCGGTCCATGTGAGACCACTAAAATGGCCAGAAAATTCCAGTAGGTTCCGGGCATGGAGAGGGACGAGAAGCGCTGTACCTGTGGCTCAATGGGCCAAACACCCGTGCTGCGGGACACAATGTCTGGGCCAGAGTTCGCCCATCCTCCCACTCCCCTGAGGGGTCCCGATGCTAATCTGACGCCCGTTGGCGAAGGTTCAATGTTAACTAAGTTGGAAAGAAACGTTGAAGCATCTATGCTGGTGTTAACACCTGAAGTGACCATGTTCTCGCATAAAGACTTTGAGTTGTGTTATAATAAAAATCCTTTTGACGTTTTGCTAAAAGATGGCTCGTCTCCGGTTTATGGGTCGGAACCGCCAAGGGAGGGATACGAACCCTCACACATTGTCATTGTTTTCTTGGAAAAAACAAAATAAATGCTGGGCAGAACAGACTCACTATAATTTCTGCACATAATGTCAGCTCATCTATTCACAGCAACAAGCATAAAATTGCATGGTATTGGGCAGTTTATTTATTTATTTATTTATTTATTTATTTATTTATCGCCCGATTTTCCCAAATGGGAACTCAGGGCGGTTAACAAAATATAACATACAACAATACCAAAAAAAAAAAATCAGTAGAACCAAGATTTAAAATACTAAAAATACAGGCAATAATAAGGCAAGATGGTGAAAAACAAGTGGACAAACTCATGACACCTACTCATAAAATAAGTCAACCACCTTGATTGCCAAACGCAGCCATAAAGAGGCAGGTTTTTAACAGCTTTATTGCAATGTTCCTTTTTTTAATTTTTAATAGTGGCCTATGAAGGTATCGCCTGTAACCTATTTTTGTAATTAAATGTCAGGAGGGACTCTGCAGTCCTGATTTCACTCAGAAGGTGGTTCCACAGTGTGGGACCTACCACAGAGAAAGCGTGATTCCGGGTAGAGGTTTTATGTGCCTCCTGTCTGGTGGGCCGAGCTGACGTTGACCTTAGGATGATACGTTGTCAGATATTCTGTTCTCAAGCCATGGAGGGTTTTATAAATCAAAACCAATACCTTGAACCTTCTCCGGGAAGCAACGGATAACCAATGCAAGCGAGCCACAATGGGGGTGATGCGGTCATATCGGCCTGCACCAACCACCAATCTGGCCGCAGCATTCTGCACCCGCTGCAATTGCTGAACAAGGGTCAAGTGAAGCCCCATGTAGAGAGTGTTACAATAGTCTATCCTCGAGATGACCAGCACTTGCCCGACCATCCTCAGGGAGCCCTAGGGGCAGATCTGGGCAATTAGCCTAAGTTGGTAAAATGCAATTACTGTATTATACATTGCACGTGTTAATTATGCAGATATAACTGTATATTTATTGCCCTACCCACTATACAATAAAAAATTTTATCAACTGCTTTTAGAGTTATCAACTGCTGCTTAAATAAAATATGTGAAGGCATAATGACAGAGTTACTCAGAGATACCCAATGTGATCATACTTCCACGGCAAGATTACTCGTCTCAGCAGCCAGGAAATTATATGGACATTTTAAAATGAATTTTGCTAATGCTTTGTATTGAATTTTATGGATTTTTAATTGTGACTGTTTTTTACGTACAGTACAGATCAGTGGCATGAATGGATGAAAGTAAGGTTTGTGAGACTTTTACCTCTATGCAATAATGCTTATTCACTGATACGCAGCTTGTTACTAGTACTTGTCTTCCCATATGCACATATTGTCACCTCTGTCCTAAAGGAAAAATCTGATGTCCAGAAGAGCCTCAGGGGAGTCGTCTCCACTTAGTATGGCATTCTGCTGTTATCTATGGCTATTGCTAAGCTGCCTAGATGCCCTAAGCACATCCGATCTCGCCTGATTTCGGAAGCTAAGCAGGGTCGGACCTGGTTAGTACTTGGATGGGAGACCACCAGGGAATACCAGGTGCTGTAGGCGCCTGGAGTAGGAACTGGCAAACCACTCCAGTATTCCTGCCAAGAAAACTCCATGGATATGGAGTCACGAAGAGTCGGTCACGACTGTAACGACACAACACACACACACATGGCTATTGCTAACATGATTGGGATAGGGAAAGGCATCATACAGACAGCTGTGTTGAGTAGACAATTGGGTGTGCTTTCCACAATTTAGGTTCTGGCCACCCATATTCTGGTTTGCTTAGAACCTGTCATATCAGAACCTGTCCAGTTATGGGTCAGTGCTTGCGTTGGCAAGAAGGCAGAATCCAAAAGAACTGGGAGCAGCAGCCAATCAGTTTCCACTGCACCCTCGTGCACACACCAAAATAAAAAGCTGCTCCAGAAGGGTGGGGAAACCCTCTAGAGCTGGGTTTCAGACAACTCCAACTGGGGAACAATTTAAAAGAGTCAGCCCATTAAATCACAGGAGTGCTCCAAAGATGATCTGGTCACAGAAGAAACCATTGTTAAACCACTTACTTGGAATCATGTTATTGATTGTAATGGTAATATTTGCAACTAAATGGCCCAGCAGATGCATTAACCTGGCTGAATTATCTAGGATCCAATGCCAGTTTGAATCACTTGCTTAGTATGCAATAGAAATACAATTTCCTCGAGGTCTGATGATTCTGCTTCTCTGCCCAGATCCGATTGCCACTTGAGTGCTTCTGTCTTCCTTTCTAGTTTAATCTCTGTTTTCTACATCTCTTCCATTCCTTTCCAGCCCTTAATTCCAGGCATTTACCGTAGTATTCTGCCTCTGACTTCAGTGTTACAGCATGATGACTTCATAGTGGACGTTTTGTGTGTCAAGAATGCTGTAAATCTTTCCCTGCTTGAGCTCATGTAATCTCTGCTTGAAATGAGTGGTCTGTTTAATAAATTGAGGACTGAATAGCTATAGTTGTCTCTGGGGCACCCTGATTCATGCAGCATCAGGACAGGCACCTTGTCTTAAGCAGCTTCTTTTAAATATCCTGAGAATCCATTAGCAAATGCATGGTATTAGAAGTCAGACAGAAAACAATACTCGTTGCCATCATCAAACTTGAAATAGGAAAACAAATTGAATCAGGATCTAGAGAATCTGTATGTACGTATTATCTGGTCTCTCCCACCGGAGAGTCATTATGATAAAAAGCTTGATAAACAATATTGTGGAAGAAGAATTTATTTGCATTTCCCAAACACCTCCTTTTTGTGTACACTGAATAGTGGAATTTGGCAGCAATAGCTCTGTTTCTCTTGAACTTGGCCCAGTGGAAATGCGGTCTGGATCTACACGTCCTTTTTAATTCTTCTTCACCCCATCGTCTCTCCTGTTTCACACAACCCAACATTCGGCAGGATCAAAATGGTCACTGTTGGGATCCCTCCCCCCCCTCCTCCACAGCCATCTGGGGTTCTGTTTTTCGCCATATATTCCTACATATACTGATTCCTGAGAATTAGTATATGTATGTAGGAATATACTGCCACGTGCCAAGTCAGATTTCTCTTAATTAGCTTTGACATGGCATTTGCTTTCCTAACATTTAGCTCTGGTCTGTGTAAAGTTAATAGATGATGTAGTGCAGCAACCTTGACATTTCACTGTCATGTTCAAAGCATTCTGACCTCCCTCTCAAGTGTCATCTAGTGGATCCTTCACAATGCTGTAATGGAACTCGGGCTCTGGAATATCAAAACCCTGGGATTTTCTGATTAGCAGGGGCTAGGAGATCATCTGCCACCCACAATGTTTTCCTATTACATTGACTTTATTTATTTTGAGTATTTTTACCCCACCTTTCTCCTTGGAAAGGACCCAAAGTGGCTTAAAGTAATGAGGGACAATATTAAAAGACAACATTGAAGCTACAGGAGAACGCGAGCAGTTAAAGAGAGAGTAAAAATTCCATGTAATCATGCACAGTAAACCATCCAAAAGTTATGAGGGATGGAAATTAACATTTAAAACATAGTGTCAATGCAATTACAAAAGAAGAGATATAAAAACAAGTTATAAGTGGTTATAAGCACAAAGTCTATGTAATTATGTATGGTGCATTCATCCATTGCCACTTATCAGCTGTTTCTTGAGAATAAAAACTGTTTAAAACAAGATTTTACATCAAGTATGTGGCATCAATATTCACAACAAAGTACAACGCCTGGCTTGTACAAAAGGCTGCAGAGTGCAAAAGGGTCAAAGCTCAGTGATTCCCATCCAACCACAAGCAAAGGTGATCAGTTCACATAATAGAACAACTAACAAAATCCATCAACTACATATTCAGATGGTTGCTGCCCCTTTGAACTTCTTAATCCCGCCATCACAATACAGTGACTAACACCTATTGTCACACGTAGGACAAGCTTCCAGTCTCGCTCACTCTATACCCCAGAGCACAGAGAGAAACTCCTTGTTTCCTGAGCTCCTTGCCCTCTGAAGATGCCGGCCACAGAGTCAGGAAGAAAAACTTCCAGAACATAGCCAAATAGCCCAAAAAACTCAAAACAACTATCAGATCCCGGCTGTGAAAGCCTTCAAGAATACATACTCAAAAGATTGATTGACTGATTGATTGGACTCCATCTGTATTGCTCCATCTAGCCTATAGAAAGAAATAGTTAATTGGATTTTCCCAGGAAGAGTATAGTATTGTTGCAAGCTATTAATGTTTTAAGCCAAAATATTTGAGGATGGGGGTGGGTGGGGTATTGAATGCTGATAAATTTACAAAAGACCTACTCTTCATTTGCTGATATGGGCTGATTCAGCTGCCAGCATTTTTGGATTTTTCTTGGAGAGAGGTGACTCTGAGGACTGTTATGATGAGTACCTGCCATTCCAAGTTTACAGCTAGACCACTGCTTCCTCATACCTCAATAGTAGCACATCCAGTACCAGACTTCAGGCAAGGGTGCACTGGACACACTGAACTCAGGTTTCAGGCCTGAAATCAGATCATGGAGCATTAGTTTTCAAAGAAATGCATACTTTTTACAGTGGTTAAATAATAATTTCTTGATATTTGTTGCACTGACAAGAAATTGCATAATCTACATCATAATATTAGCCCATTTTTAAAATTGTTTCTTTAATGTTGCTTTTAAAAAGCAAATTTAAGAATGGGTAAAAGCAGGGCAAAACACTCGAAAACTCTAAAGTGCACTTTTAAAATTATCAGAAAACACTACTCAATTACACATCCCAAGTATCATCATTTCCACTTACTAATATTGAAATGTAGGTTCATTAAGCTCTTATCTTTTTAAAAAAATCTGCAACCTATTATGGATAGCCATTATTTGTAACTTGTTGTTTCCAAGATCTGGGCTTTTCAGGAACTGCACTGCAAGTTTTGACATCTAACCTCCCCTTACTGTAAAATAATCTTCCATTATTTCTAACAAGTCTGGAGGTATCGGAAACATATACAGTAATATCCAAAACAACTAAAGAATAATTCAAATTAAGTACATTGTTCTTATTTCAACAGTCTTTTACCTGTTGCAGAGACACATTCATTCATTCAATTTATATACAGCCCATCTGGCAAACTGCAGCGTTAGACAGTATACACCAAATTAAACATACATTATGTACGACTATGCCAGACATAAATCATGACCCAAAACAGGTGGGTCCAGAACATACTGCAATACTTCAGTATTGAAGCTTCCGTGTTAGCTTCAAGGGAAGCCCCACATAGAGTGTGTTGCAGTAGTCACGTTTTGAAACTACATGTGTGTAAATTAATGTTGCTAAGGACCAGTCGTCTAGGTAGGAATGCCACTGTATGATGCACCAAAATTGGTAGACAGCATAGTTTTTGAGTAGAGTTTTGAATTTCAGGTAAAACTACAGAGATTCACAGAGGAGAAGATCTTTAAGTTCTTTGGATTCCATCTCTTTCCTATTAACTGGCATTTAAACCAAATAACTAATTCTGAGATATTTTAGGAGAAAGAAATTGGTTGAAATTACAGACTTTTGTAAACTGCTTTCTATACTGCATAAATACTAGCAACCAACCAAACTGATCCACGGGGGAAAAATAACTTCCACCAACCCACTTCTGTTTTTAAAAATTTCCAGATTAAATGTCAATAAACCTCACATGCATATTGATTCTGACTCATCATTACCACAGAACTTCAGACTACCAGGTAGGTTTACTCACTGTTCTGTCACTGAGCTCCCTCCTGGGATGGAGGTTGATGTATCTATCCACATTTAAGGAAAACCAAAAAATGAGTGAGCAGAAAAGTAAATTGACTAGAGATGGGCACGACCAGGAAAATTTTTTTTTCGGGTTGCTGTGTGTCGGAGCCAGCCCGTTTCGGCTCGTTTCCGTTTGTCGCGAAATTTTTCAAAAATTTGTCATTTATTTATTTATTTATTTATTTATTGTATTTATATCCCGCTTATATAATATATACTCTAAGCGGCTTACAAAAGGCTGCAAGAGCCAGCAAATTACAATAAAAGATCAAACGAATAAAACCAGTAGAGCACCCTAAACACAGATAAAAGCAATAGCACCTCAACTAGGGATAAAAGTGAGCACAGGATTCGATGGCGGGGGGAAAGAGCGAAAGGAAAAAAAAAAGAAAAAAAAAAAGACAGTTAAGCATCGCCAAAGGCCTCCCGAAAAAGATGGGTTTTCAGCGCCTTTCGGAAGGCCAGCAGGGACTCTGCAGAGCGCACTTCAGTGGGGGTGGAGTTCCAAAGGCTGGGGGCCGCCACAGAGAAGGCCCGGGTCCAAGTGCTCGTCCTCCGGGCTTCCCGAGGAGTGGCGACCCGAAGCAAGTGCGCTCGCGCCTGCCGAACGGGACGGGCCGAGGTTGACCGCTGAGCGATACGCTCTGCCAGGTAGTCCGGTCCCAAGCCATGGAGGGTTTTATAAACTAAAACCATTTCGTTTGTCGTTTTTTCGTCTGTCGTTAGTACTGGTTTGGGGGGGTAGCGGGCTCCTGGAGGCACCTCTCTGGGGTGGGTGCCTCCTCTGGCCCGCTACAAAATGGCATGCATAGCCAATTGGATATGCATACCAAGTTCAGTGGCAGAGGCACCTCTCTTTTTTGGGTGCCTCTGTGAGTCAGCCCACTGCTGGTAGTGCAGCGCTTCTGCGCTGTGCACTGTGTGCAGTCAGTGAACGTAGTGGGGAAGGCTCCCTCACTCTGGGCGCCCTGTGCCTCACTAAGAAGGGAAGTGTACTTGCGTGTGTAGTGCAATGCGAGTACACAGATCTGGCTTTAGGATTAGGGTTAGCGCAAGGGCTAGGCTTAGGGTTACGGGTAAGGTTACAGTGAGTTAGTGGGGTGCACCTCTGGGTGC
Source organism: Phrynocephalus versicolor (assembly GCA_023846285.1). Lineage (NCBI taxonomy): Eukaryota > Metazoa > Chordata > Lepidosauria > Squamata > Agamidae > Phrynocephalus > Phrynocephalus versicolor. Next base: position 71,841,218 of record JAHTLZ010000010.1, read on the forward strand.
CTCTCTGACCCACTAAAGGACAGTGTACTGGCGTTAGGGTTAGGCTTAGGGTTAGGGTTAGGGTTAGGGTTAGGGCTAGGGTTAGTGGGCTTTTTATGCCCGACTGGCACATCCCAGAAGTCTCTCAGTCAAAACCTGGCCAAGTGGCCATGCGATTGGTGGAGTGGCTCCAAAAAATTGCATGGTCCACTCCCATGGCCAGCCCATCATTGTGCAGGTGTAAAAAATTAAAATAAAATAAAATAAAATAAAATCAATGGAGAGGAGGACAGAGGAGACATTTTGTTGCAAGAAAAACCCACTGCTACTGTAAAAATTCTGGCAGTTTTAAAATAGCAATTTTCGCATGTTTCTGTGATGCTTTGGTGTGTTTTTTGACCATGATTTCAAAAAACATATTGCGGTCACCTGCCCCATTTTGGATCCCCCGCCCACACCGCATGGCATGGCGAGTTGGCGAGACGACGAGGATGTTCTGAGCAGTCCAGGACAGGAGAGGGGGGGAGGCCGGGGACCACCACCCCCCGAAACCACCCCTCTGGTAGGTGCACTCTCAGGCAGGCATATTTTCGCCTGCTTTTTTGGCCGGGAATCGGGGTTTTTAAAACTTTTTTCCTGTGCTGCTTGAATGGTGGCGGCCGCCGGCCGCCGCCGGCAAGTCCGGCTTGTTGCGAGACGACGAGGATGCCCCCCAGCCCCCACCAGAGCAGCCCAGGACAGGAGGGGGGAAGGCCGGGGACACCCCCCCCAGAAACCACCCCTCTAGGTGCACTCTCAGGCACAGGCAGGCATATTTCCACCTGCTTTTTTGGCCGGGAATCGGCCGCGATGCCAGGAACGAAAACACGACAAATCAGACCCAATTTTTCTTTAGTCGGTTCGAGTTCGAGTTCTGGCAGAGTAATTGTCGTTCTTCGTTCCGTTACGTAATGGAAACGAGGAATGGAAACGGAAACGGGAATTTCGGTAAGTCGTGCCCATGTCTAAAATTGACACACAAGAAAACAAAGACGATAAAACAACTCCTTTTTCAGTTTGCACTTACTATGGAATCAATTTGATTTTCAGAGTAACTACTGAGATTCCAACAGCCATGGGAGGTATCTGTGGCCCATGATCCCTTGCAAAGTTATGCTTAGTTTTTTATTTCATTCAGTTGTGATTAGTGTATTTATTTTGCCATTACAGATTATGTCTGAGTGCAGAAGTTCTACACATAAAAATATTATGCAGAAATCAGTACACGTCAGCAATCTCTAAGCCCGTTAAAGCAAAGATGGACAGCACGAAACCACTGTGAATTGTCTGTATGCAACTAGACAATAATTATAAACTCAGAATGGTTTACAATGTCCCACATTTTATGTTACTGTGTGAAAAAAAGAGAAAAGTTATAGCCTCTTATAGGGAAAATGTTGAAACTATAAAGGACACAAAACTCAGTATATATTTGCCTGGAATTTGGCAGAAATACTCCTGCTTAAGGGGGCTACTGTTTCAAAATGTGGGACCTATCCATGAGAAGCTGAACAGTTATGGACATTTTAATTTCCTGGTCCAAATCAATGGTCTGAAATTTCAGATTTCTGAAATTTGATTTGGATCCAGCTGGAATAAGTTCAGATCTGGTTCTAAACAGCTCAAACTATATCAGGCCTACACCTGGCTTGCCAAACCAGGTTTGAAACTGAATCAGGAGAGCCTTGCACAACATATTTGTATACATTTGTTAATTATACTTGTATCCCATCTTCCTTCCAGTAAACTCAGAGCAACATACCTAGTCCTCCTCCCACTTACTTAATCCTCACAGTTACCCTGTGGAGTAAATCAGACTAATGGCCGCTATCTCACCTGGGGGAAGATCCGGATATTGTGAAAGTTTGGCTTTTCTTCTTTCTTGATTACATGACTGAAGATGTGGGATCTCCGTTCCTAAGCACAAGGATTTTTTTTTAAGCGCCAACCAGCCCCAGGGCCTGCAGGTGGCACTAGGATTTAAAAAAATAAATTAAAAAGTGCTGACAACATAAGGCCAGCTGGTCAGCTGGGGGGGGGAATAAAAATTAAAAAAATTAAATTTAAAAAAGCACTGACCAGCCCCAGGAGAAGCTGGTCAGCACTAGGAAATAAATAAATAAATAAATAAAACAGTGCTGATAGCCTGTAGGCCAGCTGCTCAGTGCTGAGAGGGGAGGGGAAATTTATTTATTTATTTATTTTTAAAAAAAACGCTGATCAGCCCCAGGAGGAGCTGGTCAGCACTAGGGAAAAAAAATTAAAAAAACTTTAAAAAAAAACCCAGCTCTGACAACCCAAGTCCAGCTGCTCAGCACTGGGGGGGGGGGTGTTAAAAAATAAAAAATAAAATAAAAAAGTGCCAACCAGCCCCTGGAGGAGCAGTTCAGCCTAGAAGGAAAAAAGCAGAAAACCAGATCATATGCGAGCTCTCATGGGTTTCTGGCTCGCATTTTTTACTGGAGCAAAAAATTTTCAACTTCTCCAGTAGGTCTTGGAAAACTCGCTAAAGGGGGCATAACCAGGGTTTTTATTTTTAAAGCCCGGTGGCCGTGGGGACAAGATTTTTGAAAATGCTTTATCTTGAAATTTAATCAGCATTTTAAAGGACGTGTGATAGAGCCCTTAGAGAGAGTAACTCTTCCAAGGTTAGCTAGTGCCTTTGTGATGGCTCGGACGGACTTCAACCTAGATTTGTTCAGTCCCACCTCAGTGCACTGTTGCCACTATGCCACGCTGGCTCTCTCAGCATGAATCCGAGAATTCAGTTTCTCTCAGATGATTTCCTGATAGAAAATCCCTTCATGTGAAGAATCTGACTGTAAATAGGGATGACTCTAAGTTGCAGTCATAGAAGGAGAGGGAGGTTGAGAGGAAGAGAGCCCTGTATTAAATGAAAAGAAATAAGCAAGCCCCACAGGAAAGCTGAGCCCTGGGTCTGCCCTGCCCACCTGCATTACCTAAGCATGGCCTACATTTAAGAGAGGCCACCATGGCAGTTTTCCTTGAGCAGTGCTCTGCATGAACAGCGCACCTTGCCTCCAAATGTTCCAAGCATTCATTAGGCAATGCAAAGTGACATGTGAAGTGTAAAGGCTCTTCTGTCTGCTTTCATTTTTATCAGGAAGGCAGCCCACCTTTACAGGGCTTCGCAGATGCGGCTATGCACTCTGCATGGGATAAACTGCCTCATCCTAAATGTATTCCCTTTACTGAATTTCTTTAATTGTCAGTTATCCTTCAATGAAAAAGAACGGTGATTAGATCTACAGTGTTCTAGACTTGGATCACTTTTATTTACTGAAACATTGCAATCTGAAACTGGACGTCAGATTCGTTTTAGACCATTATTTTTAATATATGCACTTAGATTTTTTTTTTACAAAAATCTATAGGTATCTGTGAGGAGAGTGCGCCCCCTTCTTCCCAAGAACCTCCAAGCAGCTACTGTACAATCGGCACTCCAATGCCTGGGGTAACCTGGGAAAACAGGGGAATGAGAGAGAGAGAGAGAGAGAGAGGAATCAGAAGGTAAATTAAACCAGGTGTCCCGGTTTGATGCCTATCCTATGCCTAGAATAGATGAACTGATAGAGAAGTTGGGAGAGTCCAATGTTCTTGGACTAAAGTTCCCAGAAGCCTCCGCCACCAGCTGTGCTGGCCAGGATTTCTGGGAGTTGTAGTGCAATAAGATCTGGAGACCCAACGGACCTCTTTGGTAAAGTATCAAAGATGCTGGAATCTCTGTACAACTGCCTTGCATCATGGGACACCGAATTGTGATCTTATGTATTGAGTATACTTCTTTATAGTGCCGAAACTTATGTAGGAAGCTGGAAGCATTATGTAGGAGGCTGGAAGCATTTGAGATGTGGATGTACAGATAAATTCTGAAGATAGCTTGGACAGCCAGAGACATTAATGTGGCCATATACCAGTGTATTAATAAAAAGCTAGAAATTCTCAACACCATAAAGAGAAGAAAATTACAATATTTCGGTCACATAATGTGCAATAGTATTAGCAACTACCATATGCTGCACATTATCCTTCAAGGAAAAAATAGATCGGAAGTCTCACCTGGGGCGTGGAAGAATACTCTGGTTTAAGAATTTAAGCCAGTGGTCCTCAGTGAGCACAGCTTCTCTATTTAGAATACCTTTGGATAAAAACCATATCATCCTACTAATTGTCAATGTTCTACAAGGACATGGCAGCTGAAGAAGATAGCGAAAGATGATGAATGAGAGGACTTGCCATCCCACAACATCTGGATGACCGTACATTTTCAGCCCTTGATCTTGTGAATTTTGGTGTTGATAATTTTTCTTTGACCCTGACCCACAGTGTCTCCATTCCTGATGAGCAACTAGGGCCACAATCTCTGGTTCCTGACATACATCTAACCTGGTTTCTGCTGAAATGTATGCAAAAGCAAAGGAAGAGCCCTTTCAATTGTAATTAAAGTATTATTCAAATGCACACTTGGCATTATTTGAGGCAGCAAAATTTCTATTAATGTCATTATTTTGACCTCCTATAGATACTGGGGTTCTAATGTGATCCATATGAGAATGTTTTAAACCTAGATGAAAAATAACTCCTTGGATTTTGGGTTCATGTCTCTCCTTGCGCCTATTAAATCATTATCTCTAATCAGTTCCCCCAAGCCATTAAAGAATTAGACTGGATAGGAAAATTGTGTCTAAGAATATATCTGTACTGCATAGTTAGACATCACTTTAACTATGGAGTCCTGAGATTTAGTAGTCGAGCTCTAGTGCTACAGTGCAGGACAGAGCCCTAAAGGTGTCTAACCAAAAATGACCTCACCAAACTATGCATCCCAGATGGAATCATGGCAGTTAAACTGGTGTCAAATTGCTATAATTTTATTTTTTGCTATAATTTTATTTTTGTATACTTATACAGGGCCTGACTTAGTGACAACAAGCACTTCTTTGGGCAGTTAACAGTAATTTTGTTTTTTAAAATCAGCCATCTCAGACCTAACACCACACAATCAACACACTTTACTGACACCAATAAGAATTAAATCCAAGACCTGAAACCTAAATAAAACTTAAATGATGGCAGAACAAGGAGATTCACATTTATAACTTATCCGGGGGGGGGGTAATGTATTGAAATGCTTCTTTAAACAGATAGGCCTTTAATATTCTCTTGAAAATTGGGAGGGAGGGGGCCTGGTGGATATCTAATGGGAGTCAATTCCACAGGGAATGACCAAGAAGGATCAGTCTCTAGAAGAGGTATTTTTCCTCTCAGTGTGGTAGCATGTAAGAGCAAGGCCTGAGAGGATTGTATAACCATGCAGTAGCTACATTGTAAGGGACAATCACATACATCAAGAGATGGACATAAACTTTCATGTTGGTGGTTATGATTTCCCTCTATCTCAAAGGCTATTGCTTTATCCAATATATTTGCCAAAAAGTTCAGCTGGCCTCTCCTACCCCCATATAATAAGAGCACATTGCCATTGTTTTACCACACATCTGCCCTTTAATCTTAAAAAAATATAGTAGGCATTTAATCTTGTTGAATATCTTCCTTGAAGTGGTGATGGTTTGAAAAAAGGGTGTGAATGAAGATTGGAACTCCTGTTGCTTTTAAGGTACCGCCAGGCAAGATTAGACCTCCGACTGAAAGAAAACCTCTTGATTAAATGATGTTACTACCCCTACTATATTGTTACTTTTTTTTTACAGAAATTCAGGATTTTAGGATTATTCTATGGCTATTTATGCAAGCTATTTACCCATTTATTGGGTGTGATGTTTCTGCTATTTGAGCTCATCCGAGATGTGCTCTTTATAAGCAATATCTAGTACAGTATTCTAGTTGCATATTTTAAACCCCTGGTGTCCTGTTCCTATTGGAAAAGTCTTCCAGAAAGAATGAACCCGATATTTCAGAACCTGGTGAGGAATAAGACAAGAGGACCTCAAACCAACAAACACAAGTTGCAAAAAGAAGCATATTACTAATCACATTGGGATTAATAACAAAGAATTATTTTTAAATGCATAGTTCTGAAGGGACCATGTTGCTTCTGATGGAATATCAGGATTTGTGAGCCAGAATGTCACAACAGCAGCAATAAAAAAAATCAAGCCCAGCTAAGGATTTATCTTGCCAAACATTTTCTGAATGGGGCTCATGTTGCACGTTAGTAGTGTCCCAAAATTATACCAGAGCCTCCTTGAACCTGGCCACACATCATGAAATTCCCAGAAAACTCAGGTTGGATGACATGATAGCACTAATGATGAGATGAGATGCTTTCAAGCTACGCTAACTGGCCATATTGGAATTTCTGTTTTTATTGGCCACATTGACTCAGATAAAAGATGAGATGGAACCATGTCCATTCTCATCATGAAGCGGTAAATCAGCCAATGAAGTTTATATGCTCTCAGTACATTACCTGCAAATTTAAAACTTATTTCCTGGATGTTGTATAAGATGGAGTATTAGGCAATCAGAAGAAAATTAAGTTGTAAGCACTACAGGCTGTAGCATTAACGTGTACATTTTATGACCTTCAGTGAGGTGGCCTGGTAAAACTGAGTCTGTCAGCTGTATATTTTTTACTCAAGAATCTGGACTCTTCCATACAATCTAGGACAAAGAAGCAATTGGAAGTAACAACATTAACTAAAGTTTATTGTAATTATATTACTGTACAAAGTCCTATGGCAATTAACCTACGGCTGTTTTCATGGTATCCATCATATTTTTCTTCCCACCTCCAACTTAATAATATAAGTTTAACTTGCTAAATAGGTTCTGAGGGCATGTTTATAAAGAGGTTTCCTTACTCCAAGTTGAAAGGCTTAGGGCAGAAAATACCACATAATCACACAAATGTGTGTTCTCAAAACTAAATTTGCCGAGAGAAGGCAAATAAGGAAGAATTTACAGAAGGCAAGCATATTGGAAGGTCCCTTAAAAGATTCTGCACACAGGCCAAAAGAATGCAAGTTTTCCTAAAATATGGACATACTAATTTAATTTTTATCTAGATACATTTTGAAATGATTACTTGGGTTTATTTAAATTTAACACATGCAAGCCCAGCCAATTAATATTTCATCCAAAGTATGCCATGCAATAAATTAGTCACTCGATTCACACCTTATCACAGATCAACTCAAATTATTTGTGACCAAATGAAAAAGTGTGTGGAGAAGGCAGCTGGTAGATTTCTCCCATAATCTCTGCATGCATACATACATACATACAAATGGCAACTTTTACACCAAATCATTCTTTCAAAAAACTTGACAGAACATTAATCCAAATGTAAATTGAGGACAGGTTTGGGGCCTGCCCAGAATTTATTCCTCAATTCATGTCCAGTTATGGCTTGGCATTTACTGAATTATCTTTTGTTTTGCTATCCTATTAACTGCATGAATAAAATAAAGTACAGTGGTGCCTTGTATAAAAGAATTAATTCATTCCAAATGTAATTTTGTTAGGCAAATTTTCCTTTATACAAATTTCCCATAGGAATGCATTGAAAACAGAGAAATCCCTAATCGCAACCATTTTTATGTTGTACGGATTCGCCCCATAGGCGATTTTGTTAAGCAAATTTACCCTATCTCTGGAATATAGGAGGCTGTACTGATTCAAGTTCACCAGATTATGGAACTAGCACAGAAAATGCCACAAGCCCTTTTTCTTTTTTCTTTTTCTTTTTTTATTGTTATAGATAAAGGATAAATAGGATAGAATAATCTGGGGTACAGAAAAAGGGGGGATGCAAGTTGGGCAGAACACTTAAAAATATCCGAGTCATCTTACATTTATAGACAGTTCAATTCAGACATATATGTACATATCAATAACCAAACAGTTTTGGCTTTTGTCATATTTTCAATTTAACTTTGTCTTTTTTCTAACCACATATAAAACTTGTTCCAACATTCCTGGTGTTTATTTAAAGCAAAAAAGATAAAATATCTTGGTATAAACTTTACAAAAAAGACAAGCACTCTCATGAAAGACAACTATTTGAAACTGATTGAAGAAATTAAAAAGGATTTAACTAGATGGGGAAACATACAACTATCATTGCTGGGAAGGATCGCTACAATTAAAATGAATATTCTGCCAAAACTTTTGTTTTTGTTCCAAACTATTCCAATCATCTTGAAACATTTTTAAAAGAAAATGAGAAGTGCATCACTAAATATATATGGCAGGGTAAGAAGTAAGAATTAAATTAAAATCATTACAAGATCTGAAATCAAGAGGAGGTATGGGATTACCAAATTGTAGTCTTTATTATAGAGCCTCTTCCCTAATTTGGATAAAAGAATGGATAGAATTGGCAAACACAAGGCTCCTGAAACTTGAGGGACATGATTTGAAATGGGGTTGGCACACCTATCTTTGGTACAGTAGAACAGAAGACTTCAAAAAATTTAATAATCACCTATTAAGAAGAGCGCTACTTTAGACATGGAATAAAGTAAAAAAGCAAATGTACTTCAAAATTCCACATTGGGTGACACCAGTAGAAGCCTTTGCCTTGCCTACTCTAAGAGAAAATAAAAGACTTCTGAGATATAGTGACATTCTAAATTTAGACGGAAGCTTAAAAACCCAACAAGAATTAGATGATCAAGGAGTTGAGTTGGACTGGTGGGCTCGCTCCCAGATCCTCTCTAGGTATTCCAAAGATAAACAAAGAGCTTTAATTGGAAACTACACCTTTTGACAGAGTTGTGTTAGAAGTAAAGGAGAAACATATTAAGCCACTATACAAGCCCTCTTTCTTGACTTAAATCTATCATCCCCAGAATGTCAGATACATTCTCACTCATCATTTCTACTATGTAAGTACTCT